>VZTB01002858.1:408746-455516 GCA_013397245.1 Thryothorus ludovicianus | reverse complement strand
GCTGTAGTGTCCCAAAGGTTGTCGCTGCCGCGCTGCCCCCCGATGGGGACGGGATTGCCGGGGACCCCCGCCCTGGGTGGATGTGGAGCCTTACCTGGTGACCCCAGGGCAGGAGGAGCCCCCAGCCCCACAGCCAGGCCCCATGTGCCCCACGCTGCGGGGACATGCGACCCCCGATGGCCCAGCCCGCCTGGGTGGGCCGGGGATTAACAGCGAGAGATCCCGGCCCCTCGCCCAGGGGTGCTCAGAATGGGCCATCACCAGCGCAGTGGCCAGGACAAATTTAATTCTCTTTACTTAACATTACTGCCCTGGCCCCGCACTCCCCACCATGAGGATTTTAGGAGGAGACATCACCTCCCCCTAGGTTAGAGACCTGCTCCAGACCCTCCCGCCGTGCCCGTTAATCCCCCAGAGCTCATTCCAAAGTCCTGCAGGAGCCGGTGAGGAACCGCCAGCTTTCCAGCAAATCATAAAGGATGCTTAGAGAATTCCTCGGAATCCTCCAGCTGCAGAGGAACTCTCCAGGGTGACACCCAGGGCTCAGCTCCGCCTGCCCAACACCTGCCCCGGGACAGCTCGGGCAGCCCCAGCCCAGCTGCCTACAGGCTTCTCCTCTTAAATGCCCAGTTATTTATCAAAGCGGCTCGCTTTGTGCCAAATTGCCACTTGTTTTGTCTACATTTTTGTCTGTAAAATTAGAGCACAGAGAGTTATTGTTTCTCAAATGACTTAGGCGCCTGCCCATGCACAGAACCATTCTTAAAAGATAGCAGGGATTGATGTGCAAATGAATGGCAGGATACAGCCCCCTGGGAATATTTGTTCCCATTAAGCCCTGTAAATTTTTTGAAAGCGTGTAAGCATTTAAAGGAAATATTTACCAGTTCAACAATAATGGCTCCAAGAGAACAACTGAGATCACTGGCCCATCCCCTCCATTTCCTCAGGGATACCTGGGGCCGCTGGTGGAACTGGAGCTGCCTTGGGCTGTGCTGCACCCTCTGGGGAAGCTGATGGGTGCTTGGGGCTCTCGGTGTAAAAGGAGCTTTGGTGGGATCCTCCCTGAGAAGGGAACAGAGGGGAATCCCCTCTGGAAGTGCTGGCGGAGATGGAGACCCCTCCCAGCAGCAGGGAAAGGTTTGCTGGTGCTGGTGGAAGTGCAGTAAAGCATCTCACATGGATTTGTTCACCCTCTGGACCCGTCCTGCCTCTGGGGAATGATTTCAGCTCCCTTAATTTCATCAGCACAGGCAACTTCTCCCAAGAGCCACAGAAGCACAGCAATTATCTTGTTATGCAGAGAGCGTTATTGGGTATTTTCTGGTGTACAGGGGAGATGAACAGAGCCTGAATTATTGTCCAATAATTGCAAAATGCCTGTGGAAGCCAGAGCTTCTCTGTGAGGCCACACTGAAAGCACAGGATCTCATTTCACAGCTGAGACAACTCACCTCATCCACGGTGCTCCATCAGGTGTCCTGGACAGGGGTGCTTTGCTTAAGGAGCATCTTGGTTTCTTTCTGTGAGGACAGAAAAAGCCCAGTGTTATGTCAGGCAGACAGAGAGCAGTGACCCAGCCCTCGCCCACCATGGACCTGGAGCTCCCTGGACACTCCCAAAGATTCCTGCAGGGCTGGGTGGAGGATGAGAGCAGGGTGGTGGCCACAGAGTCCCTGCTGAGGCACAGACACTGTCACACCCGTGGCAGGGCATGAGGACATCCATCCCCATCCCACAGCGGGTGTTTTAGGAGCATCCTCTGGCTCTGATCCTCCCTCACCTTGCTGTGATCCCAGGGGGAATCCAGGCAGAGCCAACGGTGCCTTTGCACCTTTTAGGGCTGAGCAAGTCAGGGGACAAAGAGGGGCTGAGCAGGATTTGCTGAGCAGGGTCTGTCCCCTCCAGCTGCTTTGCCAGGGCTCAAGGCTGGGATTTTCCAAGAGCCCAGGAGAAGAGGAGTGCCCCTGGCACACTCTCCCAGGTGTATCCAAGCTCCCCTCCCTGATTTGTGTTCCCATCTGCTGTTCCCCAACGCTCTATTTCACCATTACGTTGTATTTTACCATTGCACTCTATTTTACCATTTACCCTCATTTAAGCACAAACATCCCTCGCTGCCCAGGAAACCTTTGCACCAATCCCTGGGATTCCAAGTGCAAATTTGATGGTGAGGAAGAGGATGGACTCAACCAGCTCCTCACAGGGCAGCACCACACAGCACAGGACCAAGCTGATCCTTCCAGGGACTCCAAATTCTGCCAGAATTTTAACTGCAGGAAGTTTCCTTTCCAGTTCCATTTATTGAGTCAAATCTTTGCTCAAGCAAGTGCCCGTGTCAGCTGCTAAAGAACTGCACACAGCCCATTAAAAGAGCATTTAATCCTCCACTCTCAGGGAGGGTTCTGTGTCTTCTGTGCTAATATTCATTATGCCAGGAGGGAAATCCCCCAGAACAAGGCCTGGCAAAGTTCCCTTGGCAGCAGAGGAGTTATGCAGAGGGAGATCAGATCTGCTGGCACTGTCAATGTCAGTGTGACGAGCTCCTGACAAAGGCAGCAGGGAATTTTGGCTCCTGCCTGAATTCAAAGTCCTCCCTTGCCCCATGTTTTACATTTTTTCCCTCACAGCTTTCTCCCTTGAACACCAGAAGTGTACTCCCACGACATCTAATATTAATGCTTGTCTCCAGGCCAGGAAAGAAAAGTTTCTGCCCAACCTCCTTCAAAACCTCCTTGTCTCCCACTGGTTTCACCACCAGCATGAACTGGGAGGGCCGGCGAGTGCTGGCCCCGAGCAGATCTCAGGCTCAGCACCAGGCTGGTGAGATTTTCACCCACCTCCAAATTTTCTAGAGCCTGCCAAGCCCACAGCACCTGCCTGAGCATCCAGCATCCCCCTGAGAGCATCCGTGGTGGATTGAGGGCTGGAGCTGAGGGCTGGAAATGTTTCCCTGTTTGGTAGGAGAGCTCGGAGGGTGGGAGGGATCTGGGCCATGGAAAAGGAAGGATTAACAGTGGAGAATTAATAGATCAGCATTAAAGTCCCACATCAGGAACCTGCCCTTTAGAGAGGAGCACTTCCAGCCCCTCACAGAAAAAGGGACGTGCCCAGGCACACGAGCTCTCCCCAAACTGGAGAGCTGGAGTGACAGAGGGACGGGGACACAGGCAGGAGAGTGACACACATACAGATGCAAAACTTCTCAGCCCTCACAAGCCGTGGCTGACCCCATACCTGCAGTGCACAATGGGCTCTCTCTGGTCTCCACGGGGGTCTGGCACAGAACTGGAGGCACTTGCTAAAGCAAAAGGGAATTTTTGGTGCTTCTCAAAAAAAAAAAAAAAGGAGGAATGGCTTTTGCTGTTCTAGGACAAATTCTTCTGCTCAGGCTTTTCATGAGGCTGTTTGTAAACTTTACACTTCAGTTTGAGCTTTGGAGCAGCCCCTGTTCTGCAGAGCCCTGTGAGGAAAATGACCTCCCACTATTCTATTCTGGCCCATATTGTTCTCACTGCGTCAGCTGCACACTGACTATCTCAGTGGAAATCTAGAGGAGTCCACTGATGGCACTGGGATAAAACCAGGTCAAACCAAGGGAGGACTTGACCCATAACTCTCACTCCACTGTCACCAGTGGCTCGGGAGGGACTCTGCATATTAAAACCAAGACCTGAGCCCCACAAAGTGATTATTTTTTATTTTTTTGCCTGAGTAAGGACTTCAAAAGCATTAATTGTCTCAGGACCAGTGGGATCTAACTTAAGGTGCCCATGGGGACAACCAGCAGCTGAGCTGGAGCTGTGCTAAAACAAATGCAGGAACAGGGCACCATCCCATAGCCAGCTTTATTTTCCCTCACATGCACACTTGAATTTTTATTTACATTTAAAGAAGACAGCAATGGCTACAGTGTAAAAACTGGGAAGTGATTCATCCCACCCAAGAATAAACTGAATTTTGCGGCTTTCTGTAAAATTTCCCTGTCAAAACCTGGCAGGGATCCCCCGCCCCACTTTCCCAGGGAGTCAGCAGATGGGAAATGTGCTGGGATAACTGGGAGCTGCAGGATGGCTCAGCCCCTTCACCATCCCAGGGAACAGCTCAGCAGAAAGCCTTTCACACATGAATTTTGGGGAAAGCCTGCAGCTGCAGGAGCCCGTCCTAGGCTGAGAGCAGGACGGGGATCCCAGCGCTCACTTTGGGAGAGAGGAAAGAACAGTTCTGATCCCCCCACCACCACTTTGTCCTTGCAGAGACACTTTTATATCCCTGTCTGGTGTGGGACCTCTTCCCTGGTGTTCCTCCCAGCCCTCCTGCTGCTGCTGGGGCTGTGGGGAGGGCTCGTTTACCCCGATTTGTTGCAGTTTGTAAATCTGCCTCCCCCGGGCCAGCCCCGTCTGCAGCAGCAGAGCCTGGGAAAAGGCTCAGATGAGGCTCCGGACCAGATTCAATTTCTCGTCCTTACCTCCAGGGGAACTTGGGAGAGCTGCTAGTGGAACAGCAGAGAGGGGGGAGTAGCTCCATCGGCAGATTCCAGGGAAGGACAGTGAGAATCTGCCGGGGCAGGTCCGCGTTTTCCACTGCTGCCCAGAGATGAGGTGGATTTTTGAGGATGCTCCAGTTCCAGCCACAACGGCCTTCCACAGCCTCCCAAGCACTGCCAGACCTTCCCAATCCAGCTGGAAATTCATTTGGTAACTGACAAAGCCTTGCAGGTTCTTTCTGTGTTCGATTCTCTGCTCGGGGAGTTGGTTCCATGAATGCTGGACCTTGGGAAAAAAAATGCTGGGTTATTTCTACCAAGAGCCCTTCACTGGTGTGGTTCTGCTCCACATCCCTGCACAGCCAGGCAGTGCCTGGGTATCCCAGTTGTTCCTTTATCCCAAAATACCCCGGGTGCCTCACTGAAATCCTCCTGCTTGCACTGTGCAGTGTCATAGGTGAGCACAGCAGGACCCACAGGTAGCTGCAGGCAGCACAAAAACCACCCAGCTCCGTGGTTATAAATCTGGGAGGCTTTGCTGAGCTCCTGGCGTGCACACCCGGCATGATCCAGGCTCGGTTTTTAGTCAGGACAAGCCTTGGTGGGAGAGCCAGGACAGTCCCAGCCCACATCCCTGTCCTGGCCCACATCCCACCCGGGTCTGGGCTGAATTCTGCAGCACACAGGGGAGAGAAGAAGGCAGGAAGCAGAGCAGGGAGGATGGACAGCGTGGTGATGTATCACAGGTATCCAGACAGCAGGCAGAGGGAAAAGGGAGAGAGATACAAAAAGAAAAGAGATTAGCTAAGAATTCCCAGCTACCTCGCAGGAATTTGTGCGAGTGTTTGCGGCCTCTACATGCACAGGTGGTAAAATTTACCCACTGGCTTCTCCTCCCCGTGAAAACAGCCTGAGTGCCAGTGGGGTGACTTCAAAATAACAGTGCTGGAGGCTGGGCTCTGCTCAGGGCAAAGCCGTGCTCAGCACGTGCCTGATAGCAAATCCAGCCTCAACAGGAGCAGGTGGAGGCTGCCTCACACACCTGTGTGCTCCAGGGGATGCCTCACACACCTGTGTGCTCCAGGGGATGCCTCACACACCTGTGTGCTCCAGGGGATGCCTCACACACCTGTGTGCTCCAGGAGATGCCTTACACACCTGTGTGCTCCAGGGGATGCTTTACACACCTGTTCACTGCGTGCTGGGTACCCAACCACCCCCAAGGCTCCCAGCATCACGAGCAGGGGCAAAACCCACTCAGACCTCACAAGGCTGCACTCCCACTGCCCTCAGTGCCAGCTCCCCATCCCCATCTCCATCCCCATCCCCATCCCATCCCATCCCTGTGGTGGCTCTGGGGTACCTTGGGTGCCCCTCTGTCCCCCGCTGTGCTCCCTGGTGGCTCCCGGTGGCCACCCCTGCCCGGCCACTCCGGGTGGGTCCAGCGGCCCCGGGCACGGTCCCGGTGTCCCCGCTGTCCCCGCTGTCCCCGCTGTCCCCGCTGTCCCCGGCATGGCCGGCCGCCGGCCGCGCACAGGCAGGAGGTGGCTGCCGAGGTGGAAGGGCGGCTTTTTATGCTTTTCTTCCTGTATAAATCAGGCCGGGGATGGACAATCCCAGACAGGACTTCCTGTGTGTGTTGTGAGCTGATAAGGGGCGCCGAGAGGAGAACAAACACGGCCGCCCCGAAGGGGAGAGGGGCCGCGGGGCGGGACCCCCACGCCGAGCCCACCCGGGCTGACACGGAGAGGAGGCAGCCACGAGTCCCCGGGGACACGGGGAGGGACAGGGCTGCTGGCCCAGGCTCCCTCCTGAGCGTCACACCAGGCCTGGGATGGGTGGGACACATCCCACCTCGCTGGGACAAGGGTCCCACTGCAGCCACCTCCTGTTCCCCCTCAGAGGGGGACACTGGGGACCCCCACAGCACCAGGGACCTGTGCCAAGCACGGCAGGGCTGGTGGCCACCTCCTCAAGAGGGGCTGTGTCAGTGTTGACCGTCAGTGGGGCACATTCCGGGGTATTTGTGACCCCCCAAAATTTGGGTTACAAGGCTGTGCTCGGGTTATTGTCACCCTGTCACTCTGTGCCTGTGCTGGGCAAGAGAGAGGTGCATGGTTCAGGTCACCAAACCTGCAGGACATCACCTGACGAAGGTGCTCTCTTCAGGGCCAGGCAGCAGAGAAGTGTGGAAACAACTGCCCTGGTGCCCTCATTTTCAAACCCATTCTGCTGCAAAACTGGTTGTATTCCACATTTAATCTCCATGTGTGTGTGTGTGACCTCAGTTCTGGGCAGCCAAAGGTGGAACAATACAATTTTTAACAGGATTCTGGAACTCTGATCCAGACTGAAAGCAGGGGCATTTTGAAGCACGAGGGCTGTGGCAGTGGCAATGATTTCTCCACTCTCCAGACCCCCACAGCAGCCCGTGGGTTCTGCTCTTGTCCCAGCAGAGTGCCTGGAGTGGGTTTGGGGCCCTGTGCCACCCGGGGCTCCCCTGTGTGCCCAGCTGGTGCCAGCAGCTCCTGCGCAGGCTCACGGGGAGCACGGAGTTACTCCCACCCTGATTCAGCAGAACAGAGCTCTGGGCAAATCCCCCGGGAGCTGCAAAATATTCCTGTGTTTATTTATATAAATGCATGGCTAAAGAAAGCCCCCTCTTGTTTTCCTTGGCAGAAAGGGTTTTAGAGGCTGCCCATCACCCTCCCCAGCACTGGGTGGTTGTGTACCCCACTTGTGAGCGTTCCCAGAGTGCAGGAATTCCCAGCTGAGGGAATCTTTGGGGTCCAGCTGTCCAGGGGGATCTCCCCGAGGCAAAAATGAGTGCCTGGGTGCTCAGATTGACTGCAGGGAGGCTCAGTCTCCTTCTTTTTCCTCTCAGTGATGGGTTTTAAGCAGCAGCTCCCTATGGAAAGGCTTGTGCCACCTGTGGGATGAGGGATCTCAGATGCAGGGCTGAGACCTCTCCCCACCATCAGCACACACACGGGCTCAGCCCTGCAGCACACAACATCTCCCCAAAACCCCACACCCCAATTTTATCACGTGCAGGGAGCCCTGCCTGGCCCTGAGCCACCTGTCCTGGGATGAATGCAGGGCACGGGGCACAACGGGGACATCACCCAGCCACAGCTCCCCATCCACACAGAGCCAGGCAGGGAGCAGGGGCACAGGAGTGAAGCAGGATGGGTGGAAAACTCTTCCTGTTTGCCCCGGGTCTGGAGCCCTGAGCTGCCTGTGAGGGAAGGGACCAGCAAGACAAATTTCTAAGCTGGAGAACACAGAGGGTGAACCTTGTTAGGGTGCTTGAGCATCTCCAGGGTCATTAAGGACTTCAGGATGAAGGTGAGTGCCACAGGCTGGGGTGTCCCCATGGTTCCCAACTCTTGCCAGAGCAATCCTGGGGAAAAAATGACTCATCGCCCTTCCCTCCTCTGCTCACATCAGCCAGACCTGCTCGGCCTGGGGGGTTTCTGCCCCAAACCAGAGCCAGGCCAGCAGCTCCTGTCCTGCATCGCTTCCCCAGGCCTTGCACACTCCTGGTGTCTGCCTTGGAGCCAGCTCCCACCACCGCAGAAAGGTGGGAAAACATTTCCCACTGCAAAAATTACACTCTGTCAACCCAGCTGCCCCTTTCTTGCACCAGAATCATCTCTGTGGATGCGTTAGCAAGCATTAATTTGTTTTTGCTATTATTTGACGGCAGAGTCCAAATCCTGAATGCAGAGCCTTGCTTTCAGCAAGGATCCAAAGCACACATTTTGAGTTCTCTGCCAGAAGCAACACCAAATTATCAACCAGGTAAGGACTCCCACGGGCCTGCCATTTATTTCATGGAATCCCAGACTGATTTGGGCTGGAAAGGAACTCAAAGCTCATCCTATTTCCACAAGCAGTGACACCTTCCCCTATCCCAGTTTGCTCCAAGCCCCATCCAACCTGGCCTTGAGCACTTCCAGGGATCCAGGGGCAGCCACAGCTTCTCTGGGCCTCAGCACCATCACAGGGAAGGAATTTCTCCATAATATTTAATAAAAATCTACATTGCTTCAGTTTAAAGCTATTCCTCCTTATGTTATCACTCCATGTCCTTGGAAAGGTGATTTCTGGGCTATTCCATCCCCAGAAGAGTCCTGAGGGCTGAGCCCTCCTCTTCCTCTTCCCTGCCCTGCAGTCAACAGCCTCTTTTCCAGCAACTCTTACTGGTCACTGCAGACGACAAAAATTGACATTTTAAATCTTCCCAGTCACAGAACAAAACACCTGCAACTGATTAAAAATAGTTTTCTACCTCGAAAAAAACTCTGTGCATGGGAAAAACGCACTCCAAGGGCTGGTTCTGAGCTGGTTGTGTGGGACAAAGTCCAGAGGAGATCTCCATGGAGAAGATCTGAAGAATGGACTGGACATTACCCTGATGGTGTTGCAGAGAAATGATCCAGCCCAATTGCACCCAGCTGAATGGAGCTCCACGGCCTTTTAATAAAATTAATAAGGCGTGTAAGAGATAAGTGTCTCCCATTAGTGGGTTTAATACCTTGGCTTAAAAGTCCTACCCAGGAAACTTCCATGGCTTTTCTGCTGACTTCGCTGGATTTCAGCAGCATGAGAGAGAAGTGGAATTCAGCCTAAAAGTCAGACAGAGAATGCAGAAGTCAGGACTTAGGAAAAAGATTTTTAAAAAAAAAAAGAACTGTTGATATTTCTCCTCTCTGACACGTCGCAGTCTGTCAAAATGGCCACTGCCTTTATTTTGTTTAATCACTTATCTCCATGGAGGGAAGAGGAAATTCCCAAGAACGCACGGTCGTTAAAAATATTAGCCAGGGCACGGTGATTATTTTTGGTAGCTAAAAACTTCCTGGCTGAGGGGTCTGGGTTTGCATTGGACTCGAGTAAATGTTTTAGGATAACTTTCATAAATACCCATTATACTCAAACCAGTGGGCAGTTTACAATTCAGCTGGGAAGGGCGGGGACATGTTTCTCTTTCTTTTGTTCTGCCTGGCCGCATGCTAAAGTGCATAGATCCACACTGAATTAGCATTTAGCTATTTTCTTGTATCCTTAAATAAAGGACCAGTTCACACAGTCAGAAATCTCTGTTTCCTTTCGGGCAGGAAAAAGGAAGTGAATGCGAGGGGCAGATTTGGAGTTTGCTTGCAAGAACAATTGAACTCCCATCCAGAGGGGAAGGGGATCTGCGTCAAGAGGAATTCACTTTTTTTTTTTGCTCTCTCTCTCTCTTTTTTTTTTTTTTTCCCCCTCTGGAAGGGAAGAGAAAAAATGACCTTTAGTTTAAAAGCCTGAAAGAATAAAGGTCTGAGCCTTCAGAGCTGCCTGCACAAATATAGTCATAAAGGCTTTTTCCTGACAAAAGGCTCCCGGGGCCGCTCGCGCCGTCCTTCAGCGACTGAGGACTCGGCTCAGGCTGCTCCCCTCTTACTTATCCCAGGTGAAGGGCGGCACCCAAACCTGTCAGCAGGTCCTGCCCACCAGGGAAAGGTCCTGGCTGCTTCTGGAAAATATCTGCCGTTTTTCTCTCCGTCCCTCCCCGCTGCTGCCCGTGCTGGCAGGGTGGGTGAGGCTCGCTGGAGGGGATTTTGAGGATCTCCTTGCCTTGCTCCCCCAAAATCTGATTTATGGCTGTGTGTGCAAGCAGGCAGGGCATTGACTCAAATTTGCCCCATTTTGGTCCCTTTACACCATAAGCCCTCTTCCAGCTTCTCTGGGATGTGCACTGAGCTCTCAGGGGCTTGACTAAAAGTCAAAATATTATCTGTGTAGATTAACCTCCATGGCCTCACCTGAACCATTTTAGCCCTCAGCACTACTCTCCATTCAGTGGGACTTAAAACCCATTTTAAGATGATTTTTAAGAGGATTTAAGAGGATTTTCTCCATATTTTTTTCTCTCTCCATGCAAGCTAGATTTCTAAGACAAGCCCTGTAGCTGGAGAACACAGAGGGTGAACCTTGTTGGGGTGCTTGAGAATCTCCAGGGATGTTAAGGACTTCAGGATGAAGGTGAATGCCACGGGCTGGGGTGTCCCCATGGTTCCCAGCTCTTGCCACAGCAATCCTGGGAGAAAAAGGACTCATCACCCTTCCCTCCTCTGCACACATCAGCCAGACCTGCTCTGCCTGGGGGGTTTCTGCCCCAAACCAGAGCCAGGCCAGCAGCTCCTGTCCTGCATCGCTTCCCTCCAGGTAATTCCCCAGGGAGCACAGAGGATCCAGCTCCACTTTGGGTTCCCACACACCCACAAAAGTTCCTCAGAGCAGTTTTCCTCCCATCCAAGGAAAATATTTGCTGGGAGCGTGGAGCCGGGGCCAGGCAGCGTCAGCAGCAAATGTCAGTCGGCAGGAGAGAAACTAATCAGGCAAAATGGGCTGAATTTCTCCCATTAGGAGCTGCTCTGTGATCACTGCAGGAAGGATGGATGTGGCCTAATGGTTAAATGGATCATTTTGTGCTCTCTCGTTGCCTCTCTCCTGGTTTTACCTCATCTTTGCTGCCTGCCCCAGGGCTCAGCGGAGCTCGTGACCCCCCTGACAGGGTGACACATCTGGGCTGGGGTGGAATCACCTCTCTGTGCTAGAGCTGTGGGTCTCCGAGTGTACTTTGGCAGGTTTCCACTTTTCTTCTCCGGAGTTGTCCATCCTCAGCGAGTGCAGCTGGAGGGATGCCCCCACCAGCACACGGAGGGACAAACCAGAGCCAGCAGAGTCCCAGAGGGACAAACACAGCCGGTCCCGAAGCAGTCAGGCATCACCTCTGCTGAGGTCAGGCATCTGCAGAGCCTGGCATGAGGCAAAGGTGCATCAGGGGTGGCTGGGATGACTCAGTCCGTGAGGAAATGGTGTCACCTCCATCCCCGAGCAGCAGCTCTGCTCCCTTGCTCTGGTTCCAGCTCCACACACGGTTTTGCCCTTTACTACCAAAACTTCCTGAGCAAATCTCCCCAGCTGGAGCTCGAGTGAGGTTTCAGGCCCTACTTGTGGGTCTGTTAAAGCAAGGGGGCCCAGCTGGGAGCCCATCCCCACATCCAGCCTGGGATGGGACCAGAACAGCAGCAGGAGAGGCGGATGGGGAAGGGGAGGATCACACCAAACACACAGAAATTTGCCAGTCCCGTGGATTTCTGCTCTTATTCCTTCTCCTCTTGAGCTCCCAGCATGGAGCATAAAGGTAATTCATTAACCTGCAGGAATGAGGAGCCTAAACTTTCCCCCAGCTCCCCGTGGTGCTGCTGGGGTGGGGACAGTCCCCTGGGGTGGGGACAGGCTCCCTGGCAGTGCCAGCCAGGCAGGACGTGTGCTCACAGCTCCTCAGGAATGCACCCTCTCAGCAGCAGCTGCAGAGCAACAATGGAAAGGCACAAAGTCCAGGAGAGCCCAGCGGGATGTGAGGGGCTGGGTACCAGGAGGGGCTTGGTCACAGCAAGGTCGGGTTTAGCAGCCCTGGGTTTGGGATTCCACTGCAGTGGGGCCAGGCAGGTTCTTCCCGAGGCAGAGCAGATTGTGGCAGAGTTCTGAGTGCTCGTGCAAGACCAGGGATAGGGGCAGAGTTGGAGCTGTGACCCCACAGCACCTGCAGGGCTGCCAAGTCCCCCGTGGGACTGGAATAAGCTCATTCCCTCCCCAGGCCTTGATTTGCCCACCAGAAGCAGCAGAACCAGTCCCAAAAAGCAGGCATTGGGATTACTGCCCCAAATCGTCACCTGAGTGCCCCAACGAAGAGGATAAACTTGTCTAGAAGAAACATTGGTAATGACCCAAGTTTAATTTACTGCAAAAGAGCATTTTCCTTCTGCTCCTGGAGGATCCAGGGCTCAGGGATGCTGTTGGAGGCTGTGCCAGCCCTGTGGGGAGCCTTCAGCTGTTTTATTCATAGAAATCCAGGCTGCAGAGCAGCCCTGGAGCTGCTGCTTCCCTGGCAGCAGCCCAGAGAGGGTCTGTGCTCCGAGGAAACGGGCAGGGCAGCACAGGCAGCACAGCCAATGTCCCAGCAGGAGAGATAACATCTGGATCAGCCACAAATGGATTGGAGCAGGACCTCGTCACGTGCCCGGTTCCTCCTGCTGGGCACATGAACGGTCCAGGCTTGGATCATCTTATTTTCCATAAACACACCAGGTTTTTAATCCTGGATTTGCTGCTAGGACGGCGCTTTGAGCTCAAGTGTCAACCTTAAACCTGAGATTAGTCCCAGGTACAAAGCCAGCAGCACTCAGCAGGTTCTACATGAGCACAAAAATTGGCTGGATCAGGATTCCTGTGGCACGCAGCGAGCGAAATCACCGGCCTGTTACTTCTGAATTCCTTTTCTTTCCTATTCTTTTTTGCTCTGTTTTGATTTTGATTTGTTTTCCTCTTGTGGGAAGCAGCGCAGAGATTGGTTGTGACATACTCCAGGCTAATTCCGTGGAAAGCCTGTTTTCCAAAGGAAACATTTGCCATCTCACTCCCAGCTTTGATTTGCCTGTCCCTGCTCACTTGCCAGAGCTTGTTGTGCAGCGTTAATAGGGAAGTTTCTTTGCACAGAGCCAAAGAGATTTTGTTCAGGGCATGAAAAGCATTCACTTGGTGTTTGAGATGACATTTATTTGGTGGGTGAGTTGGAGAGCTCGGTAGACAAAGAGAAAAAGCATCCTTGTGAGGAGCTCCTTCAAAAGCAAAGAAACAAGAACCCGGGAGAGATAAGAAAATGAGCATTTGCAGAATCTGGGAAAGCCTCGTGCAGCAGAACAGAGACAAAGCACGAGAATGCACTTTATTTGTGACAAGCTTTCCATCCTGGGCAGCCAAACAGGACATCCTGCCTCAGTTCTCCTTCCTCTCTTTAATTAGAGTTGCGTTCAGGACGCTGCCATTAATGTCATCTCAGCATTTCCATGACAAAACCCTGTTTTTGCCGGGCTTTAGGAACTTGGCCCTAGAAGAGTGTGTTGTTAGTGTGGGACTGCTCAGAGCAGAGGATGGAGCAGGTTTGCTGGGACATTTCCATCACAGGGAGCTGCCACCAGCTCGGGGAGAGGGATTTCCACCCAGCATGGGGGAGCAGGGGTGGAAATCAGAGCCCACCTCTGGCCACAGCAGGATTAGGGGTGTTTGTGCTCCAGGAATGTTTCCACTTCAGGTCTGAGCTGTGGCACCTCTCTGACATCTCAAAGTCACCGAAAACACACCACCCACGTTTTCCAATCTGTGAGTCACTGTGGAAGCCTCTGTGGCTGCAAATAATTGAAGAGGAATTTGAGAAGAAAAGGGAATTCTCCAGCAATGGTGTTTTCACTGCCTGGGAATGGGGCCTGGCTACAGCAACCCCAAAAAGGAGCCCCCTGAAATCCCTGTCAAAGGGGCACCAACACCATTCTGGGTGGCAAGGGAGCTGTAAAATGTCCGTGTTTGAAAGAGAATGAAATGCACCTTAAACACCAGGACAGCCTGGCAGAGCTCAGTCAGCTCTGCTGATAAACCAGATTCCTGTCGTGCTTGCTGTGCTGTATAAACTCCTCCCTTTGGGTCTCCAGGGCAGGACCTGGGGTTTGTGCACAGCTCTGAGGAGAAATCCTCATTCCCATCCCACTGAGAGCCCTGTCACACCAGACTGTGCATCCCTGAGCAGAAGCCAGAGCTCAGCCCAGCCAATGCCTCTGGGGCTTGTTTTGGCTAGGGAAGTGCTAAATATTATTAGCAAAAAATAAAACCACTTTTATTTTTTTTCCACCGTGGAAAGACTAGTCCTTCCAACAGAAAATGTTAGTGAGATTCTTCCACTCCTAAAGGGAGGGCAGAGAGATTCCTTTGTTCCTGCTGCAGTCCCAGGTGCATTACTGGCATCCAGAGCAGGGCAGGCCCTGGAAGAAGTTGTAAAGCAGCATTTCATCACAGGATACTCCAAAGCAGACAGGGTTAAGCCAAACATCCTTTTACTGCTCCTCTTTCACTTCCCATTCGAGGGGAGAGCACACAATGGCCTTGCACCCTGAGCTGGGGGATCCCCTCCCTGGGATGAAGGAGTGGGGCTGCATTTTATCCATTTTCTCCATTTTCTCCTGGCTTCCTGCATGGCCAGGCTGGTGTGTCCCCTGTCCCAGGTTCCCAGAAGGAATTCTTTGCCTTTTCCCACTTGTGCTGCCACCCCACAGCTTCCCTCACTCACTGGGGAGCCAGATCAGAGGAATTACCTGATTCAAACCTGGCTAACAGAGTGAGGAAACGGTGGAAAGAGGCTGTTTGGGGGCTCTCCAAGCTGTTTGGGGCTGTTTCCCCAGTTTCCCACCTGCTGGAACGAACTGCTTTGTGTGAAGGGCACTGATGCTCCAATGCCAGCACACGGCAGAAGCCCAGCAGCGTCCGGGCTTTGGCTGAGGAGATTTAGGATGCGCTGGCACAGCGCCTCCTCAGCAGCTCCCGCCGATGCTGGGCACCCCCAGGAAGGGCTCCGGGCTCCATCCCCCTGCCCTGGCCCGCAGCAGAGCAGGGCAGGGCAGGAAGGGAGCAGCGGAGATGAGGAGATGAATGTTTCCTGCCGCTCGCAGCGACACACAACAGCGCTGTCACTCAGCGGCCCCCGCAAGTGCGGCAGCAAGATAACTCCAGACGCGGCCACCATCACTTCCCCCCTTTGTCCCTGGCTTTTTTCAGGCCTTCCTGAGCACAAACGTCCCATCTCCAAAGGAATGTCACTGCTGCTGGCCGCCCCCGGGATGCTGAGCCCGCGGGGATGGGGGTGCTCCAGCACCCCGGGGTGGGGACAGCTGGCAGCCCTGAGCTGGGGACTGCCACGGGAGGACGTGGAAGGCATCCTGACATGGAACTGAACGGCCACATCCATCCCCCAATTTCCTGGCCTGAGTCACTCCCGAGTGCAGGAGATGAAAGGCTGCCGGGAGCTCAAGGAAAACAACCAAGAGCCAGCAGACCCAGGGTGCTACACATTCCTTGGGACTGCACAATTCCCCTCCAGCCTCACTAGATGTTCCAGCCCATGCCTGGAAGGTGCTCTCAGGATGTTTCATGGCTGTGACAATCCCTGCTCCTTACCTGTCCCTATGAGGTGCACACTAAACAATGCCCAGGCACTGCTGTCCCTGGCACAAATCCCACAAGAACCTCTCTCACCTGAGAGCAGGGAGCACTTCCAGCCCTTAAATCAGGCTGTAATTTCCCCCAGGTTCCTTCTCAGAGGAGGGCTCTGGGTTTGGCTTTTTGGGTGCTGTCTCCCTGCAGAGTTCACCCTCTGACTCTGCTCAGCACAGACCCTTCCAGGGCACACAGCTGCAGAGAATCAGCCCCACGGGAGATGTTTGCACTCCCCTAGCACTGTGGGCCAAGGGGGGGCTTGACAGGAGCAAGGGGGAGATGTGGCACCCCCAGAGAGGGCCCGTGGACAGCACAGCACCAGCGTCCCCAAAGCCAAGGCTGGAATGTTCTGTTATCTCCTCCTCCTGCCTCTCAAGGACAGAATAATCTAACGGTTGTAAAAACACATTTTTCACCGAGGGATTCTTCATTAGCACTCGTTTCCTCTCCCAGCCCGTTTCCTGGAAGCAGTTTGTGCTGACGGGGGAGGGCAGGAGCAGCAGGAGCTGCAGTGAGGGAGGGCACGCAATTCCTGCCACGCTCCATGGCACAGGGACACACCTGGACACGCTGCAGTGCCACTGGCCACCAGCTTGCCATGCCTGGAAACACGGGCAGGCAGGCACAGGGTGAGGGGGAAGGTGTTAAGCTAAAACAGGAGAGATCCAATTAAATATTAGGAAAAATTCCTCCCTGTGAGGATGAGGAGGCTCTGGCACAGATTGCCCAGAGAAGCTGTGGCTGCCCCGGGATCCCTGGAAGTGTCCAAGGCCAGGCTGGACATGGGCTTGGAGTGAGCTGGGATGGTGGAAGATGTCCCTGCCCATGGCAGGGAGTGGAATGGATGATCTTTAAGTCCCTTCCAACCCAAACCACTCCATGATTCTGTAACTGTGAGCTCCTCACAGACCATTCCTGGTGTTCCCAGCCCAGATCCTCCTGCTGTCATTGGGACATGGATGGCCCGTGGCTCCTGCTGTAAAACCTCCTGCACGGCTGTTTATGGATCAGCCATAAACATTCACTCCTGGCTGCAGCTTTCTCAGGAAAGATTTCAATCCAGGAGCGATTCCTCCCTGAGCCAGCCCTTCCCTGGCTGTTTACTTTCAGAGTTCCTCTGAATTAAACACAGCTTTATTTCTAGGACAACAGGAACAGGGTATCTATCATCTCCATCGATTACAACAAACCAATTACGGACCGTGCAGCGACCGAACAACAAAAAAATGATCCTGTAACAAAAAAAAATATTAAAAAGTATGATCAGCCACCAGACTGCAGCCGGGAAGGAGGGAGGGAGCTGGCAGGGGGAGGAAAAGGATATGGTGCTTCTGGGAGCCGCGGCCGTTTGAAGGCTGCGAAGGGAAGCAGGCCAGAGGGTTATCCAATCTCTCGGAGCAGACATTTCCGCCTGGCACGCCCCAGCGGCACAGTCCCTCCGCTTCATCAATAAATCACCGATCCCGCCCGCTGCGGCTGCCCCGGGGAGGAAACGGGAGCGGGGAGCGGCTGCCCCTGTGCCCGTGTGTGCCCTGGGGAGGGGGCAGTCACAGCCAGGAGCCCCCCAAAAGGTGCTGCACACACTGGACTGCTCACCTGGCAAAAGGAGCTGCAGTCCCCACATGGGGGACTGTCCTCCATGGACAGAGCTCTTCCTTCTCCCCCAGCTGTCCGTTCCCCCCTCCCGGCTGCCTCCCTGTATTTTAGAAATCCCGAGCTTTCCAAGGGCCCCCAGGCTCTCCAGGACGCTCTTTCAGCCCCCGGGAGCACAAGCACGGTTTGTACTTGCGAGGGCCACTCGGCACTTTTAGTGGATGATTTTGGGCCGATTTTGGCAGATCTCTGAGCACAGGTAACACGGGCTGCCCTGCTGGACCCAGCCACGGGCAGCATCCTGACCCATTCCCTGGTGTCACCCTCGTGTCACCGTGTCCTGGCTGGAGCAGGAGGGACAGGGACACCCTGCGTGCCTCCAGCAGGGTGATGCAACCACCCCCGGCCCCACACCTCGCTGGGAGGTGAAATGTTAAGTGACACAAATCCCTGCCACCAGCTCTTCCTGTTTTCCTACTACGAACCGCTCACGCTTCCCTGCCGGCCTTGACCCCTGGGACTGCTCTAGAGAGGATGGAAATCCCTCTCCCTCGCTAGAAAGGATGGAAATCCCTCTCCCGCAGCCCGAGGCTGGGCTTGGGGCTGCCCCGGGGGAGCCCCGAACTCTCTGCTGCTCCATCCGTCTGTCCGTCCGTGTGTCCGTGTGTCTGTGTGTCCCTCTGTGCCACAGCGGTCACACCGTGTCCCCCCAGCCCCTCGGGGGACAGGATCTGATGGCTCGGGGTGGGGGAAAGCTGAGGCCCAGAACAAAGCAAAGCCCAGCAAAGCTGAGTCTTTGATTCCAACCCTTTTTTCTTTTTTTCCCTCCCTCTCAGAGCAAGGAAATGCAGTTGTTTTTTTCTCGCTTGCACTTCCCCCAGGATTCAGGTTGATCCCTCGCAGACGGAGCCAGGATGATCAAAGCTCCAGGGTTCTGCTCTCCCTGCACAGCTGGAAGGGCATTCTCCAAATCCCTCGTATTCCCCCGTGGCACAGGGCTTCCCAAACTGTCAGGCAGAGGAAGGTGGGGTTTCTGTGAGAGCAGAAACTGCTGCCCCAGCCGGTGCAGACCACGATGGACACACGTTTAAGGAAATGGCCCAGCCAGGGCAGGTTTCTGCCTTTCAGAGAGTCACCACCTCTCATCCCTGCTGGGAAATGATGCTGCTCCAACACTTCGAGTTTTCAGTGTTAAGTAAATGTTGATGAAGCCAGAATGATGGGTGTTTTGCTCTCCTTTTCTTGGGGTGACACGATCCTTCAGCTCTGGTTTTGTTTCGTTTTTCCATTGCAGAGTGTCAAGAGTCAGAAATCCCTCCACAAACAAACCCAGCAGCTTCACCACAGGAAACTCCACACACAGACATGGCTGCAGTGGGGACAAGAAACACGAGCAGGGCTCTGGGGAGGGGGGAGAGACAAGAGCAGTGGGTGCCAGTTCAGTTAGTGTGGGGCAGATCCAACATTTGCCATCTTTCCTGCAAAAATTTGCTGTGACAACCATTTATTATGAGGCTTTAGGCCAGACCACCCAGCAGCACCAGGCTGTCCCTCGGGGACATCACCAAAAGCTCTGCAAAAGGGCTCTGATGTGAGGACACGGTGCCATCCCCTGACCACACAGGGCCCAGGTCGGGGAGCTCATCCCAGCCCCGCTGCAATCACAGCCACATAAATTTCTCCCCCTCCCAGCTCAGGGCTCCAGTTACAACACACTTAATCCTGGAGCCAGTTTGACATTGCAGCTCCGGGCTGACTGCGTGACCCAGTTGTGAGACAGCGAGGCCCCGCTGAGCTCAGAAATGTTAAATACATTGTAATTGGACCCCCGGTGCCTCCACTTTTCTTCCGATGAAGAGGCCCCTGGTAAGTGAATTTTCCAGAGCGTTCCCGGCGTGGCGGCCCCTGAGAGTGGCTGATTCTCAGCCCAGCACGGACACCTTGGGAAGCTCTTCCCCATCTGTGGGGTGGTCTGGGTTGGCCACACCAATTGCAAAGCAGAGGAAACCCAATCCACCCGTTCCTGGTTTATCCCAGGAGGAAACGGGAGTGGGGCTAGATAAGGACTGAGCTCCCTGGGGAAGGGAGGGGAGAGCTGTGCGCTCGTTGTTCCAACTTTTGCTCTTTTCTGCACATTTAATATCAAATCTTGCCCCTGATGCTGCCAGCAGGCAGGGACTGGGGAAGGGATGTGACATCCCAGCCCAGGGAGGCTGCAGTGACACCCAGCCCTGCCCTGGTGCAGTCAGGAGCTGCCAGCACAGATCTGCTGGCTGCTGCTGCCTGTCCCCGCTCCCTGTCCATCCTGGGGAGTTGGGGGCAGCATCAAATTGGGAACAAATCCACCCTGATGTGCTTGAGGGGCAGCACGGACACTTGTCCCCACTGTCACCTCCCTCTGTCATTGCCAGGAGAGCCTGGAGGCTCCTTGGGGCAGGACTGTCTCCATGGCCATGGGGCAATGCTCCCAGGTGCTATTTTGATATAAAAAACAGCATTTCCCCCAGCTTTAAAAGACTTTTCCTCTCTGCCAACGCAGGTGAGTGCTCCTCTCGCAGCTGCTGTCCCTGTCTGAGGGGGGTTGAAGGCCATGGGTCACAAAATCAGCAAACTGGGGCAAAAGACTCTGCCAGACACACAGGCAAAGGAAACAGATGCAAGGGGAGCTCTGTAACAGCCTCACTTTGCTACCAAACGCTCCAAAACCTCGTGAGGACAAACCCAGCAGGAGCGGGAAACTTCTTCTCCACCCCTTGGGGACTTTAAAAAAAAAAAAGCCACTTCATTCTCCTGTAGTTTCCAGACTCACAGGTCACAACCAGGGGAGAAAGTGCCAGGCAGAAGCTGCTCCCTGGGGTGTTGGGGGCACAGAAAATCCAGTAGGCAATAGGGAACACCCAGATGGGAGGCAGGCAAGCTCCAGTCCTGTTCCCATGGCTGTTGTGGGCTAGACCTCAGATTTAGTAGTAGGAAGAGTTTTGATGCTCCCAAAACTCCCATGGCACACAGAGGCATTTCAGGCAGGGAGATGCTCCCGTGGCTTGCCTGCCTTTGAAGTAAAAAGTCAGGAATGTCTCCAAACACACTTAATTAATCCAGCTTGTCACATTAACGACATCAAAACACAGCAACAGCGGCAGAGTCTGGGCCTCATCTCACACCCACCGAGCTAAGAGATCTCTGCAGAGCTTCCCAGAGCTCGGGCAGGATGCAGAGGGCTCAGGGCACGAGTTGTGCCTTTATTGGTGCAGCTCTGGGGACAGCAGGACAGGTCCCCATGCTCAGAACAGACTGAGCTGATCCCCCGGGATGTTCTCTGCTGTCTGCACCCTTCAGCTGGAGGGTTTGGTCTCCCTTCAGTGTTTCTGTATCCATGGATGTGCCTGTGCCCTGTCCCAGGTGGGGGAGCAGCAGGAGATGCCTGTCACAGTAACTGTCCCCATGGTCCCACTGGGCTCAGGGGTGGCTGTCCCCGAGTGGGGCTGAGCCCCCCTGTCCTGGCAGCCCAGCCCCTCACTCCCTTCCCCCCCGTGCCTGACCCCAGCTGATAACCTTGGGAAGCTCCCTCTGACCTGGAGGAGCAGGGAAAGGGAAAGATGTTGACTTTTAACCTCCTGCAGTGCTTCATCCTCCTCCAAAACGGGCTGAGCTCCCCCCTGCTGCCTCCTCTCCACCCTGAACCCATCCATCTCCCTGCTGCCAGAGCTGGAGGCCTCCAGGTCTTCCCACGATCCCATCCTACAATGGGGAGGAAAGAGTTTCACTTGCAGCCTCAAGCTCACCACAGTTCCCTGCTGTCCCTTCACCCCTCACCTCAGGGCAGCAGCTCCCAGGCTCGGGGAGACCTGAGGGGCAGAGAAATTTTGTCAGGGCTGCTCAACGCCCAGATTTTGGCCAAGCCACCGAGTGAGACAGAACTGACCCGACCCCTTCCCCTCGCTGGATAAAAGGAGCCCCACACCCAGGCAGGACCTGGTGATAAACTCGGGGCTTTGATGTGGAGGGGAACGGGGAGACATCCCAGGAGACATCCCTTATCTCCCGTTCCCTCTGTCCCTGCTGCGAGCCTGAGGTGTGGGAAAACACTTCCCAAAGGCACCCCTGGAAGGTAAGAGGGGCTGGACAGACCCCAAGAGCCACGAGGCTGCAGCACGATGTGACAGAGCCACCCGCCTGAGCCCAGACACAGAGCAGGGACACAGAGCAGCGATCACAGGAGGCTCCAGGTGATGCTGTGTCCCCCTGCCTCCTTCTGCCCTCCTCTGGCAGAAGGTTTTCCCTGGATCTTTCTCATCGGCTGCTCCGGCTCGGAGGCTGCAAGGAAGCCCCCGGAGTGGCAGGGTAATTATCGTGCGCTCCAGGATCTGCCCTCATAATTTGGAATTAATTCCCTACCCCACAGACAACCCAGCCCTGATCCTGCCAGGGATCCTCGGGAGTTGTGCAAAAAGGGTTTGGGACTAAATATAGACCATGAGGAGAGGAGGAAGAGGAGGAAGCAAAGCCAAGAGTCAGGGAGGAGAGAGACACACGAGTGGTTCCTTGGGAGGAGCGGGAGCTGCCTGTCCTTGCTTAGGAAGGGGAAGCACACCCCACTGTGGCTGCTCCTGCTCTTGGAAAGGCATCCACGACCTCCCTGATGGAGATCTCCCATCTCCAGGGCTTTCCCCTGAGGAGTCACCAGGATTTTCCAGCTGGGCAGCCCCAAGGAGAGGGAATGCTGGGGCTGGAGGCAGCCCCTCGCACGGCACCTCTGTCCGAAGGGAGAGGCAGCAGGGAGGAAAGGGAGAGCTGCTGCTGGGATGTTTGCCCTCCTTCCCCCCTGCCTGCTTCAGAGAGGTGAAAATTCTGGATAGGGGGAGTGCTCTTGTGCAAAAAAATCCGTGTATCCCATTGCTGGATAACGCAGGCTCTCCAGGGAATGTCCTTCTGCCACCGCTGGTCCCCACCTGGAGGGGACACACCCCAACATCTGGGATGCAAGCAGGGACAGCGCTGGAGGACCAGAGGCTTTTTTTTTTGACATTTTTTTAAGCCTCAAAAACACATTTCAGGAAACTTTAGGTGAGAAAATACACAAAGCAAGGAGCAGCAGCATCTCCAGGCGACAGGAAGGTGGAGTGGGAGAGCCACGCTAGCGGGAGCTGAGCTGTGCAAGAGCAGAGGTTTCTTTGGTTTCACAAATGAGAGGTTCAGAGTTGGAAAACGTGTGAAGCTGTCTGCTGGCGTGGGTCAAATTGAGGCAGCAGCTTCACAGGGAAAGAGGAGGAAGGATGGATGCCATGAAAACATTGAAATACTTTGCACCAAGGCTTGCCAACAGCAAGTTTAATTCTTGAGCTGCTAAATGCTTTTTGAATCATCGTTGTCAAATATGAAACGTGCTTTTGGTGAGCAGCATTTTCCCTGAGAAATTGCTCCCAGCCTCAAAAGAAAGAGAAAAAGCCTTTAAAGGATATTGAACGGCCCCCAAGAAAGAAAGGAAGGTTTTAATTTCGTGTGGAACACAGCATTTGCACAATGAACCAGAAAAGGAAACATAGCAGAGATTCTCCCTTTGGGTCTGAGCCTGTCTGAGTCTGCCCTTGTGGTTTTCGGTTCAGCTACAGAGCAGAAACCTCTGTTCCCCCCCATTTCTCCCTCTGAGCCCTCAAGAACAGCCCTGCCACGGACACAGGGATGGGACCTGCACCTGGCAGTGCCCCTGGAGCTGCAGTGGGACGTGACTCACCCCCTTGGGGTGCTGCTGGTTAAAATCCCTCCCCAAATCTGGTTCAAATCCCTCCCCAAAGCTCTCAGCCGAAGCTGCTGCTCTTCCAGGCTCAGCCATGTGTTTCTGTTTACTTGCTGTGTGTGCCAGCAGAGCCTCAGCGTCCACACACATCATGTTTGCATATAAGCTGCAAATTTGAGTTTGATTTGGTGGGCTGGAGCCCCGGGGGCCTCTTGGATGCCTTTGAAAGAGTTGCTGGGTCTGAAAGGTCTCCAGTGCATGGGGATGTGTGGTCCAGGAGAGGTGCTGAGAGGGGGAGTGTGGGAAGAGAAGCGTGAGGAAAGAGAAAGGGAAAAGAGATGAAAAGGATGGGGATAATGGAAGAATTCCAGAGAGGAGAGGGATGGCACCCAGCACCCAGCCAGTGGCCAGGTCACAGCCCCATCTTCCCATGTCCTTTCCCCAGGGATGTGTCGGGATCTCATCACCCCCAGCCCAACAGCAAAACTCCCTCCCTGGAGGCAGCAGAGGCAGAGCCATCTCTGGCCACCCAAGCCCCGCAGTGACCTCCTGGTCTGGCCTCCCTCTGCAATCTGCTGGAGGCTTTGCAGAGCCCATCCCTGTCCCCCCAGGCTCCCCCCACACCCGGGGGGCCGCCGTGCCCTCGCATCCTCCAGCACTCCCGTCTGAAACACCCAGCAGGAGGCTGGGAACGTTTGGCTGCTCTCCCAAGGAGATTTTCCTTCATAAAACACAAGGCAGGCGGGGGCTTTTCACAAGCAGTGGGCACGGCTGAATCCCTTTTCTCGGCAGCCAGCGGGAGGAAAATGGAAGGGGGACAAGAGACGGGACGGCCACTGCCTTTGTTCAGTTCTGGAGGCAGAAAGAGGATGGTGTGGGGGGTTTAAAGATGGGCCTGAATGTGCTGAGGGAGCAGCTTGGGATGAGGAGGCTCCAGGCTGCCATGGTAGGGGACAGGCCAAGTTTGGTTGTCACTGTCAGTGGGACAGGGACGAGCCCCACATCCCAAAAGGTTGGAGTCATCCTCTGGGCTCATCCTGCTGCACTCAGGGTGGTGTCCAGGGGGGAACAGGCTGCTTGGGAAGTGTCCAAAAGGTGTGTGGGATGTTGGGGGCATGATGAAGGGGTTGGTGCTGGGTTACCCGTGGTCCTTGAGGGCTTTCCAACCTTAATGGTTCTATTATTAAATAAATTAATAACCCAACAGTGTTTTGCACTTTGGGGCTCAGGTGCTGCCTCACCCCAGAAGAGTGAGGAGAAGGGACCCCAATCCTGCTCCTGCACCTGGCTCTGGCTTTGTCCCCCCAACTCTGAGGAGCTGGGGATGGTGGGGACAGGGACAAGCACAAGGCCAGGGCCACCACGGCCCCTCCCTGTGTCACTAGATGGCGGCTCCACCTCAGGAAAGCTGCAGGGGCACAGCATGGGCCAGCCTGGGGTGTCCTGTCCCCCCTGGGGGCCCAGCACAACCCCCCCTGTCCCCACAGGCACCAGTGGAAGGAACACCATGGCAGGAGTTTCCCCTTACAGCACCATTCCTGCTGGTCAGGGCCTCAAGTTGCACCAGAGGAGGTTTAGGTTGGATATCAGGAATCATTTCTTCTCCGGATGTGGGATTCCCTCTCTCCAGCTCCTTCCCACAGGGCTGCTCCTGAGCCACAGCTCAGCCAGACCATGGCTGAGGTCAAAGAACTGTGTCCCTCTCGCTGTCCCTCAAGGAAACCCAGATGGAGACATGGAAAAGATCTCATCTCCTGCCTGGACCACCCCGGGCTGAGGCTGTGAACCTCCCGTGGTGGTCTAAAACCCCCTGCAGCACGAGAGAAAGCCCCTGCAGGCCCAGGCCTGGGCAGAGGCAGGCAGGGAGGGTGGATGTGCATCCCCCTGGGGCACAGACCGGGATCATCATCCGTGCAAAATCATCAGGAATCCCCTGACAGGAACAAAAGCCTCAAAAAAGGAAAGCAAAAGCTTTACAGTACACATCCCCCCAACTTCTGTGCTGCCCTCGGCCAGCCCCATGCCGTGCTGGTTGCATTCCCAGTATGGCCAGTTCCCTCCAGCAGCGGGGCCTGTCTCTGGACACACCTGCAGCTTTAAGGCACAGCCAGGCTGCAGCAGGTTCCTCTATCCCAGCCTCCAACCAGAGTCAACCTAGCTGGGAGTAATTAGTGTGGTTATCAAGGGAAGAGGTGGATTAATGTGGGAAAGTCATTGATGAAGGCAGAGAAGGGCAGATGCTTTCCTGGAGTCCCCAATCAATACAGACCTTGGAGGATGAATGAGGGCTTCAAAGAAAAACATCAGTGAACAATTGAAGGCTTTTAGCTCCCTGACGGCTGCTCTGCCTGGAGCAAGGAGTGAAACCCGGCCCAGGGCACCCACACTCTGCCAATTATCCCTTCTTGTGCCCCGGGAGGAGCCTCTGCCCGCCGGGTGCCCGTGCAAGGCAGGAGGGTGCTGCTGGTGGGACGGGCTGGGGGTGGCCACCAAGGATGTGGATGTGGCCGCGAATCTGCTGAAATCCAAATTCCTGTCCCCTCCCGGCCCTCTGGGTCAGCCTCACACGTTCCTTTCCCAGCAGGGTGAGGGGACACCGGCAGCGCTGTTGGTGACCGCCAGGGCTCTCTGGGACAGCCACAGCCTTGAACTTGTCCCTGCAGGGCAGTGGGGGAGAGAAACCCTTCCTTGCAAGCCCGGGTCCTTTCTCGGAGGCTGAGCAGCTTCCAGAACATCCGTGCCCTGTTCTGTGCCACCCAGCAGTGCCAGGCTGCCTGTCACCATGTGCCCCTGGCCTTGCCAGCGCCGTTTTGCTTTTTCTTTATTGTGCAATGCAAAGGCAGAAAGTGGGTCAGGAAGGGCCGGGAGGAGCTGCTGCGAGGGGAGGGAATGATGGAGCTGCAAAGTCACAGGCTCTGCTGCACCCCCTCGGGGACACCAGCCTGGTGGCCGCCACGGCTCCCGAGTGCCACCACCCCTGGATGGGAGGCACACACGGACATATCCCAGTCCCCAAAGCTGGTCCCTTCCAAGGCAAAGCCTTGCCGGTCTCCAAGGTGCAGAGACGTGTTGTTGTTTCAGGGGAAACTGAGTCACGGAATGGGAAGCAGCTTGCCCAGAGTCAGTAGCCTTGGCAGTGCCAGCCAGTAGATGGGTGGCTCCTGGCACACGGGCCATTTATTGTCCCTGATGCTGCCCAGGAAGCTCTGTGTCCCCTATGTCAGCGCTGTCCCTGTCCCCGGTGCCAGCAGGGCAGCGCTGCCCATCCCGGGCTCGCCGTGTCCCGGCTCCCTCCTGCAGCACCCAGGGCTTTACTCGAAAGCCAGGCGGGGCGGGACAGCTCGGCAGAGAGGGGGGAAAAACCAAAACAAATCGCAGCATGTTGCTTTTTTTTTTGCACTCCCGGTCCAGCTCCCAGCCCCTCCTCTGTCATCCCCGCTGGAATGCGCCTCCAAATTCCTCGCTGGCTCTCTGCGTGCTGCTGCCGGCTTCTCCTCTGATTGTTTGCAGCGATTGCGCTTTTCCCACACTCCAGATCATGGCTCGGCATCGCCGTGGCTCCGTGCCGGCTCCGCATCACCCCCAGCGCGATGTGCGAGCGCAGGCTGGGGCGAAGCGCAGCTCCGGGAGCTGCGTGGCTCTGCCCTGACTCACTCCTGAGTCACTCCGGCCCCTCTGATGCTGCTTCAACACCTGCAGCCGCCTCCCGCCCCTCTGCCCCGGCCTGAGCAGGGTGGGAGGTAGAGAAAAGCGGCTGCTGCCCTTCCGTGGGTTCCTCATGGGGTGATTCCTGCAGCCTCCATCTCCATTTCAGCATGGTCACAGTTTTAGGGCACCTCTTTCCCTCTTTCTCTTCTTCCCAGGCTGCAAACGTTGGGATTTCTTCCCTTTCCCATCTGGGCTTTGCTCTGTGCAGCCCTTGCAGAGGCAGGTGGGTGGCTGCAGGGATGTGTTTGCGTCCTGCACTTTGTTTTTCCTGGCTGGGGCCGCATCCCCCTGCCCGCTGTCACTTCCCTGTTCCCTGTGCTCGGGGCATTTGCTGCTCCCATCAGTCTGGAGGCTCCCGGGAGATCCCCAAGTGCTGGGACATCATTGCAGCAGGATGGCCCCAAAACTGGCTGAGACCAGATTCTGTGTCCATCCAGAAGCTGAAGCCACCTACTCTCAGCTTGGCATCAGCGGAGCTCCTGGCATCCACTTCTGCCAACACCCCAAAACTCCCTTCTGAGTTATCCCAGAACTTATCTGCATCACAAACCGGGGAAGAAGCCCCAAGGAGAGGTGTTATCTCCTGCAGACACACAGGAGGAGGTCAGGGAACACCTGGCAGTCGGTGGCCTGGCCTGACAGGCTGAATCCAGGATTCCAAGGTCCAGGCAACCTCAGCTCACTCCCATTAATGGACTGTGCTTTACACAGACTCCATAAAGCAGTTGATCCTTATCTGCAATTTATAAAAGGATAAACTGCACGTGATTAAGACCATATTGTGGAAGGTAGGCAGATCCAACAGAACGGCATCACAGCCCTGCAGCTCCTCTGGGGAAGCTGCACACTATCCCAGGTCCCTCCAGCCCCTCCTGGGACTTCCCAGGGGTCACTCACAGCCCTGAGCACCCTCCAGCTCCCTTCTCCCAGCTCTAATCTCAAGGCTCAGGACTCTGAGCATGAATAAACTCAGCTGTTATTTGCAAACAGTTCACCCACAAGTACTCGACAAACAAAAACCTGTAATTAAGCAAATAACGAGAACCTTCTCCCCCATTACACAGCGCTGCAGAGCGGCTTCTGTTTGAGTTGTTTTATTGCAAAGGGTTTTAAATCACTCTGTTTATTTGAGATGAGGTGAAAGCTAAACGTAAATTAAAAAAACAAAATCAGGGGAAGGAGCTGGATGGGCGCCTGCCAGGGCTCTATCACTGCTTTTCCCATAGGAAACCCCCCCTAAATCTGCTGAGAACGGGACACCCACAGCAGCGCCTCCTGCTCTGCTGCTATCGCAAACCAAACACGGGGGAAGGTGAATGTAAACACTTTCTTCAGCCCCATCAAATTAACGCGGTTACAGCTCGGCCCTGATCGCTCCTGGAGCAGGGAGTGGCACAGCACATCGAGCCCCAGCCCTGAGGGGACAAGGACTCCTGTCCCCCACTCCCTGCCCCCCCGAAGCAGCACTGCACGCTGCGGGTGAGGGGTGAGGCAGGATCCCAGGTGAGAGAAGCCCCCAGGGAGGGATGTCCCACCCTTCAGCCCCGGTTTGGGGACAGGGAAGAGCCTCTGCAGCTTTTCCCTGGAGCAGCTGCTCAGAGCAGCCTCTTCCCCCTCAGTCCTGACTGTTCTGTTTTCCTTGGACACTGTGATTCCTTTTGGGTCCTGACCAGCCAGAGCCCCTCTTCTCCAGCCCCTGCTGCCATCCCAAACCACCAGAGCTCCACATTCCCCTGCTGCTGAGCACAGACAAACTCCCTGCAGGTGCTGGCACGTGTGGCTCCAGCCCAGCGTCGCTGTCACCCCCGGGCAATGCTTATCACGTTTTCCCAGTCGCTCCCTTCTTCCCCACACAATGAAGGTCAGGGTGCAGAGGGACATTTGGGTTCTTGCCATCAAAACAGCCCGGTTTGGGTTGGTTTGCTTTATTTTTATTTTTTTTTTCCTTCTTCCTGCCCATCAAATCCCAGCTCCCCATATCCAAGGCTGCGGGTGGGAGGGTGTCGGGATGGAGCAGCCCTGAGCCAGCTCTGCCCTGCACGGGTGGAATCTCTCTCACTTCCACTGGGAAATCAATGTCATCAACAAGCATTTGCAGCTTTGCCTATTTTATTTATTTTTTTTTACTGCTTAGAAGGTTTTGTTTTTAAAGGCTCAGTTTTTTCCAAGGGTGGGTAAACCTGCCCCAGAGCAAATCCATTGGCATATCCAAGTCCAGGGATACAGGAGAGTTCTGGTAATTTTGAAATAAAACTATCTTTTTCTGTCAGGGAAACAAGTCCTAGGCTGGCCAAAGACAAATATTCTGAGTGTCTGCTTTTAACACTTTCAGTTCCAGCCAGCTGGGGCTACTCATTTTACAGCAGCTCCTCACTTTGCACCACTCCCTGAAGGAGGGTGCTAGGTTTTTGAGTAATAAGAGAACACATTTTAAAGTTTGGCTTTGTGGAGAGAAGCTTCCTCTGGCCGTGTGGGTTCTGCAGAAGCCAAAGTAGCTTCCTCCTGCCCTCAGGGCCCCCTCTGCCACTCCAGCAGCCCCCAAACCTCCCCTTCCCCATGCCCAGAGCTGCTCTGCCTATGCAGGAGAGCGAGGGGCCAAACGCAGCCTCCTCTGACCCAGCAGTGACAGAGTGACAGAGTGACAGAGCTGTTTGCTGCCGGCTTCGTGCACGTGGGCGGTGGAACGAGAGGTCAGAGAGGCACTCTGGGTGTCACTGCCGGTGTCACCTCAGAGACACCGCGTGGGGAGCTCAGCCTTGTTAGACAGCAGAGCACCCACACACGAGAAACCGGCCGAGTGTGGAGGAAACCAGGCAGGTTTCCTGTCTTGGCTCTGCTGTTCCTGCTGCTGCCTGGTGTCCTGAGCCCCCTCTGAGCGCCAGCCCCAGCCATTCCAGTGTGGCACTGCAGTCCCTGGAGCTCAGGGCAGCTCTGCCATCCCACCACGGTGCCCACGGCTCTGCAGCTCAGTCAGGAATTGCTGCAGTGTGAGATAAAGCTTTGCTGAGCTCTTTTCTTTCTCCCTATTGATAAAAGAATGTTCCTGGCCAGTGCTCAGGGCCAGGTTCTCTGTGAAAAAGGGGGATCCATCTGGCAGGCACCTGAAGCTACCAGAATGGAGTCACAAACTTCCCGGGGAGCTGAAGGATGGGACATCTCCTTGGCTTGGGCATAGCCAGAGGTGGGAAGGGTCAGATTCTTATGTGGCCCTGGTGACACTGACCAGCTGTCAACCCCAAAATGCTGGTGCCACATGGCCCAGGCAGGGGACAGCTGCTGGCACCACAGCACTTGCCAGGGCTCAGAGGAGGGATCTCAGGAGTAGATCCAAGGGGAGCTGGATCCAGGAGCACTGGGGGGTGTGGAGAAGGGCGGCTGAGCTTTCAAATCCATTGGTTCACAGAGAAGCAGGCAAGGGAGGGGCAAGGAGCAGCCTGCCTGGTAATTGTAATTGTGTTAATTACTCGGGCTGGCTCCGAGCACCATCCCACACTGAGGCAGGTGCTTCATCATCCGTACCTGGCATCTGTGCCACCATCCCCTCCTGTCCCCACCCTCCCAGCAGAGCATCCAGCCAGGCCTGGGCCATGCTCTGACTCCCAACCATCATCCCCATCCCTGTCTGACATCCAGGGTCACACCTGGGGTCACCCTGGGCGTGCAGCTCTTGACACAGTGACTTTGGGGGACACACACGGGTTCCTTGCGGGCTGTTGGGAGGGCAGGGCAGGGATCCCAGTGATGCTCAGGAGTGTCACCAGGGTCCCTGTGTGCTGTCAGTCATTCAGTCATTCCTGCTGTGCTCTGCAGGAGCAGGCAGGGTGGTGTGTGTGGGATCTGGCCCCGGGGCACTCGCTCAGCCCGTGTCCAAATGACGCAATGGAAAGCAGCAAGCAGGAGCGTGCCTTGCCCCTACTTGCAGCTCTTCCAGCTCTAGGGCTCGATGCTGGAGATAAACGGCCTTGATGGGACGGCAGGACAAGTTCCAACACTGCTTCCCAGTGTCTGCTGCCAGCTTCAGAGCGTGAGAAAATACCAGGCAAGGAGGGAAGGATCAGCATCGCACGGATGTTTGGAGATGATTGATATTTTTATGGTGGAGTTGGGATTTTTGGGTTCCTCCATCCCCTCCACGTGGCAGGTTCCTTGGCTCGGGCTTGCACGCACGTGTTGGGCACTGTGCTGCCCACGGGTGCTCTGGGACACGCCAAGGGCTGGGCTGCACCCCAGCTCCTCACCTGGGCACCCACAGCTGGGTGCAGGCACCCACTGAACAGCCCTGTCCCCACTTCACACCAGTGTCCCCCAGGCTGGTCTGGATGGACCCTCCAAACCAGTGAGTTTGAAAGTAAATCAAACAAAACACTAAAAGCACAAGTCCCCCATGGGTGTCCACCCCTCTCCAAGGAGAGGGATTCCCAGGAGCTGCCACCTCCCTGTCCATGGTGCAGCCAGCTCCAGGGACTGGCCGTAGGAGAGGGCTCTGGCTAAAGAAACAGCAAAGAGAACTTGTTGCTTCCCAAGCAGGCAGTGAAAAACCCTCTCCCCTCAGCTCCCAAAGCTGTGGGGATCAGGGGGTCTCACTGCCTCCCCTTGTTTTGGCTGTTTGCATTTATGGCAGCACCGATTGAGGGAGGGAATTCTCCTCTCCTGCTGGGAAGGACCAGGCTCCTCTCAAGATGTTCTAGGAAGGGGCCTCCCTCTCCTTCCAGCAGTGCCCCCTTGGCAGCCCTGGGAAGGGGAGCAGAGCAGGGAGCTCAGCTCTCTCCTAGCAGGTTGTGGGACATGTCTGGGCATAAACCATCCCCTGCTGCAGACACGGAGCCACCGCGTGCTCCTGGGATGCTGCCTCCATGCAGGGGTCTGATGAGGGCAGGAGCTCCAGGACACGTCCCCAAGAGGGCCCTGTGCCCACCTGGATCCCGCTGGAGAGGGGAAACCACAGAAAGCAAGCTCAGCTGTCTGGGAAAGCTCCCTGCCTGCATCCCTTAGGGTCGTGCAGAGGAATTCAGCCTGATTATCATTAGAATAAAGGCCAAAGGAGCTCAGCTCACCCTGGCTCCCTGCTCTCAGGTTCCCACCGTGGATCCAGCTCTGGGATGCAGCTGGGAGTCCTGCCTGGTGCAGGAGTTGCTGTGGGGCAGGCAGGGCTGGTGTGAAACAGCAGGAGATGGGCCACGCTTCCAGCAATCCCGTTTTATCAGCTCCCAGGCCCTCCAAAATCAGCCACACTCCTGCTCTCTGTTACCTGCCTGATCATCAGCACATGAAATCCATCAAGGGGGAGAGGTTAAAAGGATGCACTCCTGACCCTCCTGCAGTATCTTGTCGGTGCTTTCACTGGGATGGGGGTCAGGAGCAGACGAAGCCGACAGGAGGGAGGCTGCTCCTTCCCAGACCTACGTGCCTTCCCTAGGTGAGGCTGCAGTTGCTAAAAGGGAATTTTTTTCCTGAATAAAGATGAGGCTTAGCCACAGAATTGAACTAAAAAGACAGCGTCTGCTTCAAAATTAATGTCCAGAGCAGCCTCTCCGGGCAAGGAGAGCCTTTGCAAAGGCACTCCCCACCCAGCAGTGCCCCCAGCAATCCTCCCGCACCACCTGTGGACGCTCCAGCAAAGAGGGAGACAAATCTACCCGGGTAACAGGGTGTTCTATCAATTAATTTATGTCTGAGTGTGCAAAAAAACCAACCACCACGCACCTTGGAAGCCGGGCACGGGCTTTTTTTGCCTCGGGCGCTCCCAGTAAACGCCGCGTTTCCGACGGCTCCCGGGGTTTGCTCTCGCCTCCTTTATCGGAGCCGGGACGCGTGTGGTTTTTTGATCCGGAATTGTGGCCCCGGGCTCTCCACCTGCCGGCTCCCCTGGGCCGCTCCCCGCGGAGGAGGAGGCTCCGCACCGTGGGATCCTCATCCTCCGGAGCAGCAGCCGGGGAAGCGGCTGTGCCCGGGCAGGTCCCCGCAGCAGGCAGAGCTTGGCTCCCCCAGGCGCTGGGATGTGCTGCTCCGTGGCCAGGAGCTCACCCCAGCCGCCCAGCCCAGCTCACTCCGTTCCTCATTTTTCCCTTTAAGGGATGGCGGCTCCTCTGTGCAGGCGTGGAGAGGAGTCTGGATTGAGGGGCTCAAAGCCCAGCCCCTCACATTGCACTCAAACCACGCTTGAACCCTGCTCTGGTCCCTCTCCAACCCTTGGGCTGTTTTCTTGCCAGTCCAAAATGTTTCTATGAGGATTACGACCTTTAAATCAGTGATTTACAGGGAACTGACCTGTATGCACAGGATTGCATCAACCTGTCCACATCCCTGTGTCAATGATGCTGCCAGGGCTGGAGAGCTTGGAATTGACCCCCCTGTCCCTGTCACTGCTGCACTGGCTCAGGTTGGGGGCACCCATCAGGCAGCACCTGAGATGGGCACACCTGGAAAGTCCCAACCAGCCGTGCCAGGATGAGCAGAGGGGACACTGAGAGCTGCCCTCATGGATTGTCCCTGCCCTGCTCCCCAAACAGGGCTCGATGCTGCCCCAGCTGAAACGGGGCTGGGGCTGAGGTGCCCAAGCTGAGGCTGAGGTGCCCAAGCTGAGGCTGAGGTGCCCAAGCTGGGGCTGAGGTGCCCAAGCTGGGGTTGAGGTGCCCAAGCCAGGGCAGTGCCTTGGAACAAAAGGTTGTGAGTTTAATGTTACACCAGGAAAACAACCGGCTGGAAAGCTGCCACCGTTCCTAAATAAACAAGGGACGAGCCCTGACAGGTCCAGCTCACAGCTCTGATGACACAACCATCCTCCCTTGCGTCCTTTGAAAAGCAGGAGTGTGGACAGGGAGCATCCTCCCCCCTGCATGCTCCAGAGTCAGGGATTGTGCCAGGCAGGCAGATGCTGCACTGGCCAGGGACTGTGGCTTTTTCCCAGTCACTGGCCAAGGCTCATCCTGGCAAAGCCACAATTCCTGTGTCCCATTCCCTTGGCTCTGCCCCTTTGCCCATCCCACATTCCCCGTGCTGGACAGTTCGAGGTGGGGAGTGGTAGCTGGGAATGCTGATCCTTACCTGGGGAATACCTGCCCTAACAGCACCAGGGAAGTCCAGGACAGGGGGAAATCCAGTCTCCAGAGCGTGATTAACCCCTGGAAAGCAGAGGGTGACTGAGTGGTGATGGACAGCTGGCAATCAATGACACAAAGCAGGCTGGAAATGGCAATTTGGGTGCATCTGACCTCCAATGGGGGCCCAGGCCAAACATCTGCCTGCCAGGCTACTGATAAAAAATGGTGTTTTCATAAAACGGAGATTTGGGGGGAGGGTGCGTGGGGGGGTGACATTTCCAACAAAACTCTTCTCTAGTGCCGGAACAGCAATGATTTTTATCACTTTTTGGCAGCCAACCAGATTTACAACAGCCTTTCACTGAAGAAACAGAGCTTCTGTTTGTTTTCGGGGCATCCACATTCCCAGGGTTTGACAGAAATTATTATTTTCCCCCCTTTTTTCTTCCAAATGTTGACACAAGAGTGAAACCCTGCCTTTGCTGCCAGGTCTCCAGCCAGGCTGAGAAAAGGAAATGTGCTTGGCCAGAGGAGAGCCCAGGTCATGGCCCTGGGATGCTCCACCCAACCAAGGTTACTCTGAGCTCAGAGCAGCTGCCCTGGCCCTGCTGTACCAGAATTCATCTCCTGGCCCCTGGGCCAGAGCTTGGGGAGGATGAGCCACTGGGAGCTCATCTCACACTGTCCCCACACCAAGGCTGCATCCAGCTGTGGGACAGATGTTGGCCATGGGCTGGCCAGACATGTCCCTGCACATCTGCCTGTGTCTGTGTCTCCTTCTGCAAGAACTGGGAGCTGCAGCAGCCTCCCCATCTCCTGCCTGTGCTGGGTGTTTGCATCCCCTGGGATGGGGGAAGCAAATCCCACCGGCCATCAGCTCTCCCTGCTCCTGCCAGTGATCCCAGAGCCATGCAAAGATAAATCTGCATTCTGTGGGTGCAGGGCTCACGGCTGGTCCCCGTGGGGCTGTGGGTTTGGGGGTGGTGTTTGCAGACCCAGCGGGGAGCTCCCAGCTCTCTGCCCACCATGGCAAAGCCCCGGCGCTTGGGAAGCTGGAGGCACCCTTCCTCTGGGAAACACCAGTGCCAGATTCCCAGGGAACTTGAAATAAAGCAAATCCAGTCCAAGACACGCATCTCCAAGCTCTGTAGCTGGAGGGCACCGGGGGGAGCTCAGGGGGGAACAGACTGAGGGGAATCAAAACTCCTTTTTGCAGCCAAGTGTGCATTTTCCCAAATCCTTTGCATCAGAGGCTGCAATTACCCAGACTTGCCCTCTCTGTCTGCACCAGGCTGCCGTGCTGGATGCTGCCCCACACTTTGAAGAGGCTCTTCACAGCAGGGTGAAGGTTCATTAACTCTTTGGGGATGAGCAGAGAGATCTCCACCATCTCCTGCATGGTCAGCAGTGAGTACCTGCAGCACCAAGCTCGGATCTCGGCCTCCATCGCCACGGCCTTGAGCTGATGTGCTGCACGTTGGTGCCAAACACCTGCTCCTGCCCCAGCCGTGCCTGGCAGGGCCATCCTGCCGTGCTCCTGCCCTGCTGCCAGGTGGGGACATCAGCCCAGCGAGGGCACAGCCCACATCCTGCAAAACTGATGCTTCCTGCATCCTGCTCCCGCTGCACACGGTGACCGGCGGCACGGCCGGGGCCAGCGAGTGCGCCCGGACGTGTCAGCAGATGGCAATGTTTCTGTGCTCTGCTTATCTCTGCTGGTGGCTGCTTTTCAGCCCGCAGCCCACTGCTAAACCCCGGCGGTATCAGCAGGACCCTCCCATGGGCTCCAACCATCACCCAACCCAGAAAATCCAGAGCAGCAAGGCCCGGTGATGCAAACACCTCCAGCATCCTGCCAGCAGGATCTCCCAGCCCTTCTCCTCTGTCCGTGCCCTGGATGTGGTCATCTCATCCTCTCCATCGTGTTGTTGTGGTTTCTGATCTCAGCCCTGGCCAGGAAGGGCAGAGGCACTGACAAAAATAGCCAACAAACTGTTCAGTGAAGCTTTTTGAGACGCTTGGGTGTGGTGTGACTTTTGGGCAAGAGATCGGGGTTGGCTTTTCCTGCCCAGCACTGCTCCCCTGCATTGGCTTGGCTCGGCTTGGCTCAGCTCGGCTTGGCTGCTCCAGGAGTTTGGAAGCACCAAGGGAAGCAGGGAGAGGCTGGGAACAGAGGAGGAGGTGGAAGAAATCTGTTCCGGTGGTTAAATGTCAGCCAAAACATCCCCGTGGGGAACTCTGCAACGCAAGGTGTGAAGGGCAGCAGGTCAGAGGTCTGGGCTCTGTCCTCAGCCTCCTCCGGCCACAGCATCCCCTGAGCTGTGCCACTGGTGNTACACAGCAGCAAATTTCGATTTCCCAGACTTCCTCTTTCGGGTGAGATTTATGAAGGTCTGATCACAGCAATTAGGAACCGGGAATGACCCAGCGAAGGCTGCCCCAGGGGGTAAAAATAGCCCTGGGTAGTGACTCAGTGGCTGCGGCGCGCGGAGCCCCGAGGCTGGGGACACTTCCCGGCTGGGGACAGCCCTGTGTCACCCTCTGTGCCCTCTGTCCTGCGGATGTGTTTCGCACACTGAGGAGCCCTACGGGGAGGTTCCAGAGGCATCCAGGGGTGTGGAGTGGGGCCAGTTTGCGTGGTGGAGGGCTCCAGGCGTGACCCGGCTCCCCGGAGCTGATGTCCAGCTGCAGCCACATCCCTGTGTCCACATCCTGGTGAGCCCGGCCAGGAGCGTCCATGGATGGGGGCTGCCTCCCCAGGAGCCTCACACCGCGCCTGGGGAAAGCACCATGGCAGCAAGGATCTGGAAAAAGCCAAGCTGGATGCTGGGAACGTTTGGGGAGTGCACTTTTACACCTGCACCCCAGCAGCTCCGTCCCTCCCTGCCCGCCGGCTGGGACTGGAGGGGGGCCAGACCCTTCGTGTGAGCACTGCGTGTCCCTGCCACATCCCCGCGCTGTTCCTTTTCCCTGTCTGATCCCATCAGGCACCAACCTGCGCTGAAGCAAAGTCCGGAGCAGCCAGGCACGCTCGGCCGTGTGTCAGCTCGGCCGAGCATCAGTGCCTGTAGAGGGTGGGTGTTCCCGCGGGGTAATTGTGCTTCCTCCCTGCAAGCTAAAAATAGGTGGCAGAGCTGAAAGAACGAGGTGCTGGGTACACCTCTGCAGTGCAGGGCACGGGAAGCAGGATCTGGGGAGATGTTGCAAAAGCAGCTCCATTCAATGCATCCTACGCTCCAGTTTCGGGACTCCCTTTTGTTTTCACGGGAGATTTGCACTTGAAAAGCCACTGTCAAATTTGCATGCACAAACATGTAGCCAGGCCGGGAACAGGAATGGTGCCCTCTGCTTTCCAGAGCCATCCCAATGCCTGGTGCACACCCAGGGAGCCGCACCAGGCTCCCAAGCTGGCCCAGAGTGCTCAGTGAAGGCTCCATGGCACGATCCACCGAGCTGGACCCGCATCCCACCACGGGGCAGACAGAGCTGCCCTGCCCGGTGATTGATGACCCTCTGCTGAGATTTCCCAGGAGGAAACAAGCATTCCCATTGGAAGGAGCTCAGTTCTAACGGTACGGCCCCGACGGCTCCCACCATCCACCCCAAAAGGGGCTTTGGCCATGAACTCCCGCCCCGCAGGCTGACTTTGCATTCCCGCCTCGGGAACAGCAGCAGTGCCAGTCCCTCCCGCCCTGCGGTGCCCCGGGATCACTCGGGAACCGGCACACATCGCAGCAGAGCTGATCCCTGGCTCAGCCCCTCTCTCCTTTGATGGCGAGCTGTTCCCTCGCGTGGCGACACGTCCCCAGCCGAGCCACCCAGCGCACGTGGCAGCGGTGGCAGCGCCGGTGCCAGCTCCTCTTTCAGGCTGGATTCTCGGCAGCTTAAGGGGCGCTGTGTGGTCCGAGCATCACGGCGCGGCGGCGGGAGCTCGGCACACGAGGCTGCACGGGGCGAGCGCTGCCGTGCCAGGGCCCGCGGGGAGCAGGGCTGCTTGGGCTGCAAATGCTGAAAGGAACAGCTTTTAGGGTTCTAGGCCCGGCTAGGGTGTCCCCACGCTCTTGGTTTGCACTCCTGCAGATGGTTTTGCATCATCCCAGCACCGTGCCAGAGGGGGAATGGGGGAAACCACAATCCTGGCTGGTCTCAAACCGTCCTACTGCCTCAGCTGGCACCATATCCAGGGAGGATTTGCTCCAAGTCCTTTTGGTCAAGCACAAGAGGGTTTGTGCCAAGAGCTGGTCCTCTCCCACTCGTCACTGGAAGGGTTATCAGGACAGGAGTGAAATCTGGAGTGCAGCCGAGGTGGGAGAGGTGTGGGAACACAGACTAGGCAGGGTTATTTCCCCTGCACTGTGGAGAAGAGAGGCAGGAAAGACACACAAATAGACATAATTGAGGCTAAATGTCTTAGGTTTTTGAATCAACATGCACCACTGAGAGTACAATCAAAGGCTCTTTAGTGATTTATTGACTTACCCTGAAGTAAAATTATCTGCGTGTATTTATCACACCCACACCCACCACCACCCCTTCCTATTAGGTAACTGAGTCCTTCCAGAGCACTCAGCTCCCCAGTGGCACACACCAGTGGGAGGAGGATGGGATGTGGAACAGGGAATTCTGTACAGGATCCAACCTCTCACCAGCCAGGTGCACATCAGCACCCACAAGGTGCACACTTGCTGCAGGTCAGACCCTGCTGCTCTGAAATTCAGCTCCCATCCAAACACAGCTCCAGAGGCACCCCCGGTGGGGTCAGTGGTTTGCAAGCACCCCGGGCATGGAGGACAGGGAGATTCCTTGGCTGGCTCAGCAGCACCGTGGCATCCAAGACACCTCCCTGCCCTGCTCAGCAGCACTGAGGCTCCCTCAGTGCCGGGAGGAGGCTCAAAGATGGTTTTGGATTCACCACCCCATGATGTCCCAGCTCCCCATCCTGCTGCTCCTTGTGAGACTGATTCACCTCCCTGCCCACACCCAGCTGAGCCCGTGCAAACTCAGGGCAGGGCTGTCCCTTCGTGCCCCCAGGGCAGCCTGAGTGACATCTCAGTCTTTCCAGGCAGAAAGGGGAAGGTGGCAGTGACAGGCGCGGCCACCAGGCCCCGAGGTCAGGCTCAGTTCCAAAAGGCACGTGCAGGTTCCCTGCGCTTGCAAAACTTCCCCATCCCTCCTCTTACGAAAGCCCCTCGGCTTGCAAAAGAGCAGGGCCTTGGGAGCACGCGAGAAAATAAACAAATGGTAAAGAAAAACCACGCTTAAGGCACCCGGCTCCGACTTCCCCACGGTATCGGCAGTGAGGGCAGCTTGTGCCTCAGTTTCCCCTTCGGCTGGGGGAGCAGCCAGTGCCTCAAGGCTCAGGCTCTGCTCCCATTCTGGCACCCAGCCCTGGCCCAGGGGCTTGGAAAAACCTTTCCTCCCCAGCCCAAGATGCAGAGTCAGAACACGGATTCTGGTTACTGACAAGTGAGGCGGCAGATGATGGAGGAGGAGGAGGCCAATCCTGACCCCTCATCCCTGGAAAACACCAATTGCAGCTGTGGGCAGCGGGGATGCCCGCTTCCAAAACGACTCCATCTCCCACAGAAGGGGAGCTGAATCACCAGGAGATGAATCCTCTCCAGTGGAAACCCCAGCACCTCTCACAGCCCTCCCACAGGGCATCANACACCAAAGCCCCCAGGCTGGGAACTGGGGCGTGTTCCCTCTGCTTTGCCCCAGCCCTATCACCCAAAACCAGCACGGGAAACTCTGAGTGCGACAAAGATAATACCCCAGGGCAGATATCAGCCACACTTCCTGCACCACACTCGGCCCTCCACCCACCCCGCAGCCCCTCGGGCCCACAGCTCATCCAGCCTGGCATCAATTAGCCTGATTAACACAAGAACTTGGTGTAGGGATAGAGGGAGAGCCCCAGCCTGCTGGAGCAAGGCATGGATGAGGGGATGCTCCTTCCCAGGCTGGTGTTACCCTCGAAAAGGAGCAGAGCTGATGGCCCTGCTACATTTTGGTTGCAGGCAACCCTGGAGGACAGTGTCTGTCCACCGAGACACAGCTGGGACAAACCTCAGACTTCCCTCCAAACCACCTTTGCCTGTGCCCAAAACCACACTGCCCATGTGGCCCCAACCCTGCCAGACACCCAGTGCAGGAGCCTGATGTCCTGGTGGGGAGAGAGTTTGACCCCAAAACCCTGAAATCTCACATTTCTGGGCAGAGTCATGCCTGAATTCCCCTGCTGTGCCCATACCAAGGGGCGGGAAGAGCCCTGTCATGGGTGTGAGAGGGCCCAGGTGAGTGTGCAAGGACAGGTGAGTGTGCACACCTCAGGATGTCACTGGCAGCAGGCAGTGAGTTCAGAGCCCAGGTCAAGCCCTTCCCTGTGCAAGCTGTGAAGCCAGGGAGCCAGAAGGGGCAGGGATGGATGCTGGCATCGTCCCCAGTGACAAACCCAGCCTTGGGAACAATCACCAGCAGCTCGGCTGGGGCTGCCATGAATTATGGACACCTCGACACGCCAGTCCCCGTGGCAGAAGGCACTGCTTGGGTTCAGCCCTCCCAGATGCCTCCCCAGGGCTCCCCGGGGATGGCAGCCCTGGGAACGGGCACAGGGGGAGCTCAGCAGTCCTGAGATGGGACCCACAGCTGCTGCTGTGCCCTGGCAGCTCCACTTCCATGCCCTGAGGAGAGGCACAGTGCCCAGGCTGTGCTGCAGAGCCGTGCCAGGGCTGCTCGTGCTCCCACCACAGCCCACGGGAGTCCTGCAGCCAGGAAAGGGTGATCCACCCCAAAAATGCATCAGTTTTACTGGGAAAATGTCTGTGAAGCTCACAGAGTCACAGAGTCACAGAATCACAGAATCACAGAGTCACCAGACCTTTAAGGTCAAGTCCAACCCAAGCCCCAACACCTCAACTAAACCGTGGCACCAAGTGCCACATCCAATCTTTTTTTAAACACATCCAGGCTTGGTGACTCCACCACCTCCCCAGGGAGACAATTTCAGTACTTTATCACTCCTTTATGATCTTTTCAGATGTCATTGTTAAAGTCACCAGAGTGCTGGGCTCAGCTGAGGGAACATGTGGGGCCAGATGGCAACAGAGCTGCATGAGGGCACCCAAAATTCTGGCAGCAGAAAGGCACAGCCCCATCCCCACATTGGGATGGATCCACAGTGAAGGATTCATCCCTACCCCAGGGCCAAGGTGTCCCATTGGGGTTTTTTCATCCCATCCAGCAGATCTGAGCATGGATGTCCCTGCACTGGCTTACAGTAGGATAAATCCTGGCCCTGGAGCCTGAAAAGCCCTGCTTGTGGCAGCTGGAGACAATCCCTGGGCGAGGAAGATGTGTGGGGGCAGGAAAACACGAGGCAGGGAAATGTGGCAGCACTGGGAAAAGTCAGCGCTTTTTTTTTTTTTACTTTTTTTTTCTTTTATTATTGTTGGAGTTTTTTTGTTCTTCTTTTTTTTTTTTTTCTTTCAGAAGGTGCCTGGGAAAGGAAGCGATTGTTTGGAGCAGATCTTGATGGCTCCAGGCCCCTCTTTGGGGAGATAACCAGGCACAGCCCCTCCGCCGCGGTGAGGCCCAGTGGGAAATGTCCCTCTGCAGCTGGGCAGCTGAGGGGGGGCCGGGGGGCTCGGACACCAAAACCCACCCCCTCACCACCCTCAGAGCTCAGGGATGGGGTGTCTGGGGGTCCCCCAGCATTGCCACCCCCACAGCTGCAGCTCCAGGCAGTGTCCCCACCTCGGGCCTGCCTTTTGGAGGCTATTTTGGGGGTAAGCAGGAATTAGGCAGCTTTAACTCCTTTCTGATGTTGCTGCCAAAAATCTTGGCTAAGAGTATGTAATTAGGGACTCCGTCGTTCCTGGAGCTGTTACCCCCCCTGCCCGGCGCTGATTTGCAATATCCATGTCTTAAACACGCCCGGCCCTCTCCTCTGCTTCCCACCACCTCTCACGGCTCGAGCTGGAGATTAGGAAACAAGAGAAGGGTTTGGGGGCCTCGCTGTCAGGCAGGAGATAGAGCCGGGTTTGCTCTGAGGAGGGAATTATTCTGGGTATGAATTATGTCATTTTCCTCTCCGGAAGCGGCGCATGCTCCCGGGTGTCACAGCTGGCGGGGCGGAGGGGGAGGCTCCTTCCCCGGCACGTCCCGGCTCCCCGAACTCTCTGGGTCCCCAAACCACGGGGACAACAACGGGAGCAGCCGGGGGGGGAAGGAAAATGAGCGGTGTGGCTCCTTTTCCCTGTTCCCCCCTCCATCCCAGCTGCCTGCCCCGTGGGAAGGATGCGGCCGCAGTTGTGCTGGGTCCGTGCTGGGCCCCACGGGCTCAGCTGTGCCCGGGGCAGGGGAGGTGTGGGGAGGATCAAAGGCCCCCGAGCCCCTCTCCCAGCCAGGGTCCCGGCTCTGCGGCACGTGGAGCATCCCGAGAATCAGAGCAAATGGTGGGGGGCTGCGTCCCCCTGCCCTTGGAGGTTAAAGATAGGAATGAGGCCAAAGAGCTCTTGGATGGGATGGGAATTCCTGTTGATCTATATTAGGGTGCAGCACCCCAAACCCTCTCGGAGCGCCCCGCAAACCCCACCGGGCTCTGCCGAGGAGCAAGCAGCAGCCCTCAGCTGCTCTCCTCATGGCATCCCTCGGAGCTCTGGTGAAAGGGAGCATTTAGGGCCACGCTGGCACCCTTGGCAGGCGCCGGGGCGCGCGGCCGGCCCAGCTGCTGCCGCTGGCGCCGGAGCCGGCGGCGCGGGCCGGGGGCAGGTGGACGGCTGGCTCGGCCGCCTCGCTCCCCACAAAGGCGCCCCTTTCTCCGAGGCAGCAGCGGGTCTGAATGGATCCGCCTGATTTATCTGGCGTCGTTTCCTCAAACGGTTTTTCCTCCCTCGAGCGTGTCCGTGCTGCCGCTCCCCCTCCTGCCGCTGGCGCGGAGGCCTCGGTGGGCCTGGAGCTGCAGCAGGTGGGGTCCCTCTGGAGCACACGGCTCTGGGGGATCCCCCTGCAGATGCCTGGGGAAGGGGATGCTTGAGAATTTTTAGGGAGAGGCCAAGTGGTTTGCCAGCCCAAGTGGTTTGCCAGCTCAGGGAAGATGCTGAGGGTGCGTGCGAAGAGTGAACTGCTGGTGGCACTTGCTCCAGAGCCTCCCGTTTAACCCAAAGTGCTTCAAAAACACACTGGAGCCTCTCTGCATCCTCCCTGAGCGCTGTGCATGCAGAGGGAGAAGCACAGCAAGGCCCTGCTCCATCCCTGAGGGATCTCACCCTGCCCGCCCTGCGCCCTGACCCCAGCAGCACCCGGGGGTTCTGCAGGAGAGCTGGGGCCCAGACATGAAAAGGGCTCTGGGCTTTTTCCTCCTGGTGTTATCCCAGCACAATGTCAATTAAAACCCGCTCTCTTTGAGGATGCAAATGCCGCCTGGCGTGCCGGTGCAGACCGAGGGAGTCGCCCCGTCTCTGTCGGTGAGGGCCCAGATCTGCTCATTTCACTATCTCAGCCCGTCGGAAACCTTAATTAAACACTGCCTTTGATTTGGGCATGCTCCTGCACCCCGTGCAGCTCCTGCCGGGGCGTGCAAGCCTCCCCCAGCACCCACCCACCCCTCCTGCTCAGGGGAGCACCCCACACCCACAGATGCTGGGGGTGGTGGGTGGAAAACCCTCCCGAGTTAGGGGGTCCCCGTGCCTCCCTAAACACCATGACATGACACCATACATGGGGCAGGTGTGGTGAAACAGGACCCAAGATGGGAAAATCTTCATCAGCTGGTGAAGGTTGGGCCTGGAGGGTGGTTGGAGGTGCCTTTTCCTTCCAGAGTTTTCCACTTGAGTTGGCATCCACCCAGCCAGCCACTCACGGCTGAGTGTCCGTGCTTAAAAACTTTTTTAAAAAAAGAGATATATCCATCCCAGGAAGACGCCAGGGCTCGGGGCTGCTGTTTGCACATCCTGGTGACAGATAAAAAGCCATCCACGCTTATCAGAGATGCCTTCCCCCAGCACTCCCCCAGACCTGGTGACTTTTGCCGGCGCAGCCCCCTCCTCCTGCCTGCGGGGGGGTTCCAGCCAGAGAGAGAAGCGGGGCGGGTGCCTGACAGCTCACAGATGGGGCAGAGCAGCAAAGTAGGACAGCTTGGGGAGGCAGGTCTGCCTGCCCGGCCCCATTGTCCCCTTTTCTTCGCGGGAGGACGCGCAGGGCTCAGCATCACGCCGGCGGGTTTCCATGGCATTTCCCTGCCAACCCCAGCCAGCTCCTGCCCCATTCCCGGCCCCTCCGTGCCTGCTGCTGCCTGAGCCCCCCGTGCTCGGCATGGCCGAGCCTCCCTCCCTCCCTCCAGCCTTTCCTCCGAGCTGGACCGTGAGCAGCCGTTGGGGATGGAAGCTGCGGGCAGGAATTCATTGACCTGGTGGCAGCTGCTCCAAGGATGTGTTTCACCTGCCTGGTGAAATCCGGGACTTTCCTACCTGGTTAACTTGGACCAAGCACAGGATCAGCTCGTTTGCTGCTAATTTGCTATTTTGTTCCTGCTGCTATGGCAAATATTTGTGTGTGGTATGTGTGGAGAAGTTCCTCCTTTGTTCCGCAGCCTCTCCCTCTGCCAGTCCCTGCAGCAAAGGCAGTCTGGGCTGATTGTTGATGTAAAGTGGTTTGGCAAGGAAGATTCTGTCTCTCCCCAAAATCTCCATCAGTGATGGGCTCGAGACGGCACCAGCCTCCACTTCCCACCTCTCCCCCTCCGCACAGACCAAGGGAAGAGGAGCTCAGCAGGGAAGTGAAAAGTCTCTTCTGTAGGAATCCACAGCCAAGTTTGCAAAGATTTCAGGCATGCACTTCTGCAGACTCCTCTGTAGCAGAGCCAGAGGAGTTCCTGCTTCCCAAGGCATGGGAACAAACTGTTCAAAGACTCTGTGCTGGAAGCCTTGGTGACCTGAGAAACCCCCAAATCCCAGCTCAGGGCACCTGGGCTTGATGGAAATACTGCTCTACCCCAAGGACCAGTCCTTTATGCAGCCACTGTGCTGGAGCAAAAGATTCCCTCCTGGAAAATCAGGGGCTTTTATTGGATGCTGAGCTGCCCCACAGCTCCTGGGGTCACCCCCAGCCACAGACGGTGTCTGCTGCAGTACAGGGTGGGGTTGGAGGGGTGGCAGGGATGGCTGGGAGCGTTTACACACCCTAGTCCACCCTGTGCTCCTCACAGAGCTCCAAAACGAGGGCAAGCACCATGCCAAATCCAGCCCTGAAGACAGAAACCGAAATTCATTTGCTTTGTTAATTACTTAATTACCCTAGAGATAAACAACAGAGAGCATCTCGGGGGCCTTTCAGCCTGTTGGATATCAGATCCCTCCAGCCTCTGAGCCCACCCATGGCACTGCAGATCGATTTTGGGGTGCCTTGTGCAAGGGGCACTGCTGCTGATCTGGGCAGCAGCTCAACTCCCACCTGCCAGGGCCAGGAAAGAAATTTGGCCTCCAGGGCAGTGTGAATTAGGATTCATCCTCACTGCTGCAGCCAGGTTTCCTTCATGTCTGTGAGCTTTGCAAACACCCACGTCCCCGGTGTGGGGCTGTGGGATGTGGGACCTGTGGGTCCGAGGAACCTGGATGCACCACCCCAGCTCCACAGGTGCTTCCACATCCACCTGCTGCCCCATCCTGAGACAAAAGGGCGGCTGCTCCCCGCACCCTCCCGCTGCTGGGATGTGCCCGGGCAGATCTCCCTCGCCTCGCTGCAGCCACCCAAAACTCGCTCTGCTGGAGTTCAAATGTGCAGGGATGTCCCGGGGCGCACGGAGAGGGGACTGTGCCGACACGTCGCCCGCGCGTGGGGTCCCCGTGCCTCCGTTGGGAGCATTGTAAACCCTCTGGAGCTGAGAAGGAAGGATCCCAGCCGGGATAATCCTCACCCCAGCATGGCCAGACCTCCCCCAGGCTGCCAAACCCCGCTGTGGTACCCGTGGAGGTGCGTGGGCAGGGGGTGTTCGGTGCCGGAGGTCCCCGAGCCGGCTGAGCCCCGCTCTTCCGCAGCCGCGCTGGTTTCATGGAGCAGGCAGGATTCCAGCTGGGGCCCGGCCAAAACCAACCCATTCGTTACAGTCCGGATCTCAGACCGGGCTTTACAGCACCCGCAGTCCCGGGGCGGAGGGGAAGATGCCCAAACCCACAGTTCCTGCCCTCCCCAGCCCGTGTCCCTCCAGAACCAGCTCCGGAGCTGTGGTGTCAGAGCTCCGGTGGGAGAACAGAGGGTGGGGCTGCACTGGTTTAGCCATGGGAGACGATTTCCTGCTCCCAAGGGCCAGGCTGCTCCGGGGAAAGCCTCCTGGAGGAGGCACAGAAGGCGATCCTGCTCCCTTGGTGATCCTCGGGAGACAAACTCCAGCCCAGTGTGGCGGCAAGGAGAGTGCAGGAAACGCTCAGACCGGGCTTGGGGAGGATGAGGAACAGGGAAAGACATCTCAAACCCTCCCTCCACAGGGATCCTTACTCTTAACACTAAACATCTTTGGCACAAACGTGCCGGTTGCTCAAGGCCTGAGGAGGCTCCGGGGGGCCGGCGGCGAGCCGGGGGCGTGCAGGAAGGCGGCTTGAATTACCCCAGCGGCCTCTCCAGAGCCAAGACTCTGGAAAGACTCTCCGGAGCCTGGGAAGGGTCTCTGCCAGGTGACGCTTTGGAGCTCCCAACCCTCCGCGCCTTGGGGCTCCCCGCGCTGCAGCCAAGCCGGGCGCGGGGTGAGGACGCGGCGCTGCCGGGGCGCAGCGGAACCGCGGAGGCACGAGCAGCTCCCGGCTCGCTGCCCCGGGGCTGGGATGGCTCCAGCTGGAGCGAAAGCAGCCCGGCGCCCCGCGGCCCGGCCGGCGTGCGGGCAGCCGGCCCCGGCGAGGGAGCGCGCAAGGGCCGGGGGGAGCGGGAGGCGCAGCTGGGCACGGCGGTGGCACCGGGGACAGAGGCGCCAGCGCCACAGCAGCCGTGCCACAGAGCGGGGCTGCTGGAAAGGCTCTAGTTCCTCACTTTTCCTCGCCGCAGTTTGGGGGTTTGTGCGTGGAAAGGGAAGAAGCGGCCCCCAAAAGTTTGATTTCCTCCGCCTCCCCACCCCCCACCCCCCGCAT
>VZTB01002858.1:390792-407934 GCA_013397245.1 Thryothorus ludovicianus | reverse complement strand
TTTTTTTTTTTTTTTAGCTTCTCCGTTGGTGAATGAAAAATAAAAGCACTTTTTTTCCATCAATCTGGCTTTGTTACTGGAAGCTGATGCCTGAAAAGAACTTCTGTGGGGTTTTTTTTCATGAGTAATGAGCACTTCTGTTCTCGCTGCCCAAACATGTATGTGTTTTCCCATGGGGACGCCCCTGGCTTCCTCTCCCCCTACTCCTCCAGGTTTGTCCCAGGAGATTTATTGCATTATCTGTGTGATGTGTTAGAGTCATTTTTCCTTTTCCCTGCCATGGTGCTCGTCTTTAGGTATTTCCTCCCCTGGCAGGTGGTGCAGCAAGGCCCTGGTGGGACCAGCAGGCTCGAGGTGAGGGGCTGCAGAACTTCTGGGCTGGCACATCTGTCCCAGCCCCATACCAGGGGAAAAGTGGAACCTCAGAAGGGCAGGAGAAGAGCCTCAGCCTCATCAGCACCTGACACAATCCTTGGTGCTCTGGTGTGGAGACCTTTCAGTCAGAGGGGCTGTGGGTGATGCAGCCACAGCCAGACCATGACGGGAAGCTGTAACGTGCAAGAAAAATAAAGCAAAATGACACCAAAGAGGGACTGGCTGCTCCTTTATTATCATTCCTGGGTTTGTTAGCAAAGCTGCACTGGGCAAAATCCAATTCCTGGGACTGTCTGGGAGCTGGTTTTCTAGGAACCAGCTGTGGGAAGGACGAGGGACAGGCTGGTGGCGGCTGTGCTGCCGTGACAGGAGCGTTTCCCTGCCAGCACGGGCAGGTTTCAGTTCCTCCTGGGATCGTCTGCTCGGAGCAGAGCGGGGCTGCTCCCCACCTGTCTGTGCTGGCAGCCCCAGGAAGGGCACGTTCCCACCCTGAGGATGGGGTCCCACGGGCACAGGGGGTGTGCAGGAGAGGGAAAGGGGCTGCTCCAGCTGCTGGGATGAGCATTCCCACAGGTGACAGCACTCCGAGTGTTTTCATTCCCCCCTGGAGGCCCCGATTTGCCAATGGATGAGAAATCTCTCGCCTGCCTGTGAAGAGCAGCTGGGACAGCTGCCCCAAATACAATCCATGTGGACACAGCGTTGGTCCAGCCACCCCTGGGACACCCCATTTTTGCTGGAACATGATCCAGAGGAGACCAAACCCTCATGCCAGTACTGTGCACACCCCATTACCCCCCAAAATCCAGAGGCATTCCCAGGAGAAACCTCCAAGAGGAACATCAGGAAGGGTCCCATCTCCTGGCCACCACCTCGGAAATATTTTGCCTTTCCATTTTTAACTTTGCTGATGAGGAAAACCAACAAACACCCCCAAAGGAGCTACAGGAAGGGGGAAAAGCCTGAAAATGAATCCGCCAAAGCCAGGCACCACAGTTAGCAGCCAGGAGTGCTGGGAAGAGCTCAGCATGTGCTGCACCAATGTGGAAATTAGGTCCATTCACCAGGAAAACATCCCCGAACACCAGCTGAGTGCTGGTTAACCAGGCACTGGGCTTGGTGCTTGGTTTGGTGAGCTGGAAACCAGGGAGGCAAAGCAATATCCAACAGAGGTTTCCCAGCACTGCCCACAGAGCTGTGCTCCCACCAGCCCCAGATGTGATTCTGACCCAGATTGGGTTTAGTTTACAGTTGTGAAATGCAAAAAAAAAAAAAAAATAAAAGAAAAAAAAAGAAAAAAGCCAAACCCAAACCATTCTTTTTATCCCTTTTTGGCAAGTTTTGCTCTGAAAAACCTCTGAGTGCTCTAGTACTGTTGTCTCTTTCCAACCCAGAGCCTGCCTGGTGATTTGAACCATCAATGAAAGCTGCTGCCCCGGCCACAGCAAATTGAGGCACTTTCAGCAGCCTGAACGTGTCATTGGGAAGTTGCCATCAAACACTGGTTAAAAAAACACATCAGAAAAAAAAACAAAAACCCAAAACAAAGGCAAGACTACAAACAGACAGAGCTTGGGATCAGACCGAAGGAAGGAAAAAAAAAGGAGTTATGAACTATATTTACTCTGCCCGAGATCCTTCGCTGCCTTTGCTTCTGTGTGTGGTTATTTATTCACCGAGGGCCAAATCGCAGGAAGCGCTCAGAGCCGGCGGCTCCTGGCAAGTCACTGGAGCTGCTGCAGCTGCCACGGCAATCCTGCCTCCCACACCCCTCGGGGACCTTCTCCCAGCAATCCTGGCTCCTGAATCCTCAGGGACCTTCTCCCAGCAATCCTGGCTCCTTCATCCTTAGGGACCTTCTNCCTTCCCCCAGCAATCCTGGCTCCTGAATCCCTCAGGGACCTTATCCCAGCAATCCTGGCTCCTGAATCCTCAGGGACCTTCTCCCAGCAACTCTGGCTCCTGAATCCTCAGGGACCTTCTCCCAGCAATCCTGGCTCCTGCATCCTCAGGGATCTTCCCCCAGCAATCCTGGCTCCTGAATCCTCAGGGACCTTCTCCCAGCAATCCTGCCTCCCTCATCCCTCACGGAGCTTCTCTCAGCAATCCTGGCTCCCTCATCCCTCAGGGATTTTCTCCCAGCACTACCCGGCATTGCTGTCCTGGCCAGAGAGGGTGGCATTCCCAGAGGTCCCCGTGGTGGCTCTCCCACTTCCAGGTGGTGGTTCCCAGCTTTTCCAGGTGGTTTTTGAGCATTGCAAGCTGTCACCACCAGCAGAGCAGGCTGAGTGTTGGTTAAGTGGGAGCTGCTCCAACGTGGAGCCCAAATCCCACGTGTTGGACCAGAGGAGCTGGGGAGGGGCTGGTTGGGCACCCAAAACTGAGTCCAACCCGCTTGAGTTTTGTAAGGCGAGTGCAGAGGAGCTCAGACCCACCCCAGCATGGCCAGGCTGCTCAAAAGGAAAAGACAGCAAAGGCTGATGGCTGCCTCCACATCATTTTCCCTTTTGTTACTTCGTTTTTCCACTGAAATGTCTCCTGCTGGGGCACAGGAGTTTCCTAGGGAGCCCCAGGTGGATCCCTGACCCTGCTTTCACCCCTTTAAGGGGCAGCAGGTGGAGAATGACTTGAAATGCAAAATCTCTCTTGTTTTCAGATTCTCTTAACACCTCACCCAGGCCGGCAGTGAAAGCGTGGGCAGCCCTGCCGAGCACTTCACACCCAAGTGTTGGGCGCTGTGTCATCCCCAGCACGGCCACCAGCCCCAAATCCAGCGGTGGGAGCACCCAGAGGCTGCAGGAAGGTTCTCCTCTGACTCTGCTGCTTTCCAGCCCCAGCGAGGGGTTTCAGCTCCCGTGGCTGTCAGGGCTCAGCATTCTCCGGTGCCTCCATGCAGGGTTATTTTTCTAACTTTTCTTTTGGGTTTTTTTTTTCCCCCCCCCACACTCATCCGGTACGGTTGTTGTGACACTGCCGTCAGCAAATATCATTGAGCAGTAGGAAACGTGAGGTTTTACTGCTTCAGCGAGGTTCAGGCTGATTGAAAGAGGAAGAGAGAAACCCTCTCTGAGAGGGTGTGAAGCCCTCGCGTGCCACCCCGCACCCCTGCACTGCCCAGACACCAAAATCTGGTCCAGCTTCCCCACGTTTGGGCTGGGGAGGGGACTGTGGGGTCACCCACGAAGATGCCAGGGTGTCACTGCCAGCCCTGGTGTGGAACGGGCTGGACGGGGCGTGAGCTGGGTGCTGCTCCCAAATTCTGCATAAATCCCGCGGGCTTGCTGTGGCTGGTGCTGGTGGCCATGGCCAGCACAGCTCCTTTATCTGATGGGACATTTCGGAGGGAACAATGTCCCCCGCGGCAGAGCTGGGGCGAACAATGGGCGCGGGGCGGCGGAGCGGCCGGGCTGCGGGACCCCGGGCGCCCCGGCCCGCAGGAAATCCTTTTATTTTTCACTTGTGCGCTGAAACAAACACAAGCTCCTGTTTATTTCCTGGTCGATTGTATTTTGGAGGATGGAGGTGGCTTCCCCACGCCGCCGGTTTAACCCCTGCCGTGCCGCCTGTGACTGTCCCCCTCCCCAGCGGGGTCGTTCATTCGCTCGGGGTGGCGGCCACGAGCGGGACCCCGCTTCCCCCGCCCCCGCTAATTTATGTTTAATTTGAAAACCTGGGGGTCATAAATAACACGTGCTGGCGTGGGAAGTCTGGGAAGCGGGAAGCCAGCCCATCCCCTCCCCTGGCCGAGGCCGGGGAGTCTGGAGCTGCTGCTGGAGGAGTGATGCAACATCCCCGAGGCTGCTCCACACCAGCCGGGCTCCCATGGGATGTCCCGCTCCGAAGCAGAAGGGAAACGGGGTGGCTCTGGCTCAGCTGGGCAGCTCTGCGGCCGCTCTCTCCATCCCTCTGTGCCTCCCCATGCCACCCCCCTAGCCCAGACCGCCACCATCCCTCGGGCCAGGGCTGGCATCGCCTTCAGACCAAGCCCTGTCCTGCGAGGGAGAGGATCCCACGGCGAGGCCGAAGGTTTGCCGACCTCAGGCTTTTCTCACAGCTTCCCCAGCACATCCTCCCCGGCTCCCACGTCTGCCGTTCACAGGCGCTGCTCTCTTGGCTCCCGGCCCCGAGGCCTGTGCCTGGGTGGAAACAGCATCCAGATGGAGCTATTTTTTCACATTTTTGGGGGGGAGGGGAGGAAGGTTTGGGAAAAAGCTGCCGGGACCAGGAAAGCAGAGGGAAGGAGAGGATTTGAAAAAGGTCTGGTTAGCGTGGTCCCTTTTCTGCAGGGAATAGAGGGCTCGGCAGGGAAACTGAGGCACGGAGCATCCCACCAGGGCAGTGTCCCGGCTGCCAGTGAACCCCGACTCCTGCCCCAGGAATTAAATCCCTTAACTCCTGCCCTGAATGCAATTAGGGGGACAGCACAGTCCAGATCCCACTTCCATCAGCGGGAGCAGCCCAGACAAGGAATTTGGTGCCACAGGCAGAACCCAAACTCATCTCTCGTTCATCCAGAGCCTGGAGGGGGAGGAAAAGCCCCTTCACCCCTCCAGCCTTAAATCTCATCCATAGCAAACTCTTGAAACCCCACCATTGTGCGAGAGGATAAACATTTATTGAATATTTCCTGTTTGGCACAAATTCTCTGTGAGTCCTCTACAGCCTTTTTCTTCTCGGGTCTTTAAATGAGAATTATTTGAGTTGAATGTAAAGGAAAAGTATCCCCCGAGCGTGGAGCTCCTGGGAGCAGGGAAAGAAGGGAAGCCCACGTGTGTGCCATGCCTGCTTGCTGTTAGCTATTAATTTCTGTCTCCCGAGGTCTGACATGAGCAATGCATTATGCAAAGGTTGTGGGAATATTTCAGACTCTGCATCCCGGGAGAACTACAATTTCAGTTTTACAGGGTTTGGGGTATTTTTTTTTTTTTCTTTCCCCTTGTTTCTTTCAAATGTGTGATTTCACTGAGCTGGAGCAGTGGTTATGAGTTGCACAGCGTAGGGGAAGGATAAGCTGGGTCTGGAGTGGTCAAGGGATCACTGCCCGGCCCCTTGTGTCCACAGAGCTCTCCAAAGCAGGCATCCATCAAATGGAGGAGCAGCAGTGTGACCCCACTTGCATATTTGGGTGCAGGAAAAACCTGTGGGGGTAGAGAGGGGCTAAACTCAGGGCTGGAGAGGGATTGGAAGTGGGGATGTGAGCCATGGGCAACTGATGCTGAGGCAGCAGCCGGGGTGGGAGGCTGGTGGGATGGCAACACCAGGGAACACAGCGGGGTTTGGGCCAACCCTTGGCATACCCTGGGCTGGGAAAAGCCTTGAAAAACGTGGATTTTTCCAGCAGATAAATTTTGCAACAGGCAGCAGCTGCTGGGAGTCTTCTGCTCACCACCACTCCTTGGGATGTGCCACCACAGAACCTCTGGGCTGGGGCTGGAGAAGGTGGGGGCACACACAGCCAAGCTGAACAGGGCTTGGTCTGAAGGCAGTCTAATTCTGGCCCAGGCACAATCCAAAGGGATTTATTTTTAGGCTCTGGGCTATCGCTGCTTTGGGGAATTGAATGGAAAATGTATATTTAGCTTCTTTGGTGATATGCTTAGACAAATAAGCTCCTGTCACTGTTGTGGGTGGTGATTTGTGCCAGTCCTGCCCTTGCCAGTGCCGGGAGGCATCGCCCACCTCGCAGCTGGAGCCTCCAGCCCTGGATCTCTTGGACAGCACGGAGCTGAGAGCTGGATTCCAGGCTCACTTTCCTTTTTTAATTCCCAGAAGGATCTTGCCACCCGTCCCGCAGACTTTGCCCTCACTGTGCAGGTGCTGAGGGCAGCACCAGGTGCTCTCCGTGTCTCCCACATCCCCGTGCCATGGGTTATTCCCCCCTGGCACCCCAGCTGGGCCCAGCACTGTCCCCACAGCAGGGACACAGCCACGTAGGTCCCACTGCTGGGAGCTGCTTTGTGCTGTGCCCGTGGGAAGCGCCAGGGCCTCTCTGGTGTGGAAGCCACACACGAACGCACGTCAGGGAGATGGAGTTTCCTCTCCAAAATGCAGGTGAGAGCCAGAAGGGCAGCACTCACAGAGCCTCTCACACTATAAATACACCACACACACAGGAACCCCGGGCTATTTTTGCCTGCAGGAAGCCAGGATGAGAAGGAGAGCATCCCTCTCTCCCTCCCCAGCACGTTGCTGGCAGTGGGACGTGCCCAGGGCCAGGACTGCCTCTGGCAGAAGGTGCAGGGCCCCTGCTCCAGGCTGCTGCAAGGGTCTCATCTCCAGGTGATGGGAATGGTTGAGATAGAGCCTGTCGTGGTGACCCCAGAGCCACTGGACCCCAGAGCCACTGGGCCCCATCATGTTCCCCATCTCCCTCTGGTTGGGCAGCTAATGGAATAGATGTTCTGCCTTCCCTGGGACTGAAACCAGCTCCACACCCCACGGAGATCTGACTGCTGTCCCTCTCCTCTTGCATGGGAAACACCAGCCTTGGATGAGGCCTGTGAAACCCAGCCAGTGCAGGAGGCATCTTCTGGGGCTGCCTCCTCCTCTGATCAGGTCTCAGACAGCTCTCTCCATCCACACTCCTCTGTCCTGACTGCCTCCTTTCTCAGCTGTGTCTTGGCATTGCTTCCGTGGAAGAAGCCAAAGGCAAAAATTGCTCGGAACCAGCGATGGCAGATCCCCAGCAGCAGCGTCACTAATTGCACAGATGTTATCATCCCCCCAGCAGTGCCTGTCTGTCTCTGCATCTTCTCACCTCTAGAAACTGGCAGCCAGAAATGTTTCTTGGTGCAGAAAAACTTAAAGCAGAGCCCTGTCTTTGCCAGGTACTTGTTCAGTACCTACCTGTGTGTGTGTGTTGCACATCTGTGCCTCTGGGTTTGTGTGTGTAGAAAGTACATTTTGCAACAGACAAATGGGAAAGAAATATTTCAAGAATGTCTCTTAAATCAAGTAATCTTGGGGAATTTGACAGCCAAGGTCACCAATGACTTTTGGTTCTTGTTTGCTCAGTGTGGAGCCAGGGCTGGGCTCTGCCCGGGCAGGGCCCCATGACTGAGGGGGGGTGTCTGGTCCCCAGCCCCTTGAGGAAAAGCTGTGTGTCTTGAGATCTGTGTCCAAGAGCAGGAACAGCTTCAGGACGTGGCTGGAACCCAGAGCTTCCACCTCAGGAGCAACCCTGCCTGGGGAGTGCCTCTCCTCCGAGTCCTGGCGTGACCTGCCGGGGCACGCTCCAGCTCCGGCATTCACCAAAAGAAAAGAAGCAGGGAAAAAAAAAGTCAGCTCCTCGTGATGCAGCCCCGTAATTACCTGTTATTCTCATATCGAGGTAATTAACAATTAGGCAGCTGTCTGAATCACATGCAGAGGAACAATCATTTTGTTATTAATGGATTCTATTTAACAGGTCTGATTTTCCCAGTTGTTGGTTGTTTTTTTTTTTCCCTTCCTTGTGCTCTCATGAATTATCCTCGCAATTAAACCTGCACCAGAAAGAGGGAGGAGTAGTCCTAATATTTACTGAACCTTGCAGAGCATCACATTTCTCAGCTTGTGAACCTGTCACAAGCCATCGGGGGGCTCTGGCGGTGATGGCGAGCCCGTAACCCAACACCCTGCGCTGTCACCTGCGCGGCCCCGCCGGCTCTGCCCTGCTGCTGCCGGGAGCTTATTCATTTCACTGCAGATAAAAGCCATTATTTACAGTCAGTTACATATTTCCGTTGGCAAACCTCCTCCCTCAAGAGCAGGTTTGAAAACATCCCGCTCAGCAAACCGAAGCCAGCCCGCTCTGGCACAGAGGGGAACGGTGCCCCCCCTGCCCGCCCGGTGTCCCCTGGGGCTGTGCTGGGTGTCACCCCGGGCTGGTTGTGGTTTGGGGGGGCAGGGACAGCCTGGAGGGGCCCCTCACCCTGGTGTTCCCTTTGCAGGTGGCACCTTGGGCTCTCCCCGGGGAGTGCTGTGGGGTGGGATGAGCTCCCCCTTTCCTGAGCCCGCATTGCTGAGCCTGTGCAGAGAAACACGTTATTGTTGTAATTTAAATAATGTTGTCATTTAAACCCCCTGAACACTTAGCACAGCCCAGGTCTGACCCTTGAGTCATCTCCCAGGGGTGCAGAGGTGGTTTTGGTCACACTGCCCAGGATTCTGTGGAGACAGGGACCTGCTGGACTGCCTGGGGGGCAGGAGGGATGAGGTGGAGGGGAGTAGGCACATGGGGGATCATCCCTCTACAGGGAAAATTTAATTTTTATTCTCTCACCTTTTCACTTTGCCTCCAAAGCAGGACAGTTTGAATCCCTCCCAAACCCCTGAGTCTGGGGTTTCTTCGGAGAGGGGATTTTTTCACGTCCTTTCCTCAGTTTCTGACTGTGGACCAGTCCAGCTCTGCAGTCTATGTTTTCAACAGACAGCCAAGGCTGTGCCCTTGCAGCCACCCTGCACAGGGCCAGGCACCTGCTCCGCTCCCATTTGTTTTTTCCAGGCATGGAGTTGGGGATTTCACTGAAAAACAGGAACTTTGCTGGACAGCAGCTGCTCCGAGGCAGTGAATCAGCTCATCCCACTGACGCCCAGCGGAGCCGTGCCAGCGCCGCACTCCCACGTCCAGTGCCAGCATGGTTGGGGTCCCCATGTGGCAGCAGTGTCCCCAGCAGTGTCCAGGGAGCCGGCCAGTGGCTGTGACCACCCTCGTGGCCGCAGTGAGGGGTCCGTGGCTGCTGCCCCGACCCCACCACCTGCACAGAAGTCAGCGGCCACGGCCAAGCGCGGACAGCTAATGCCTTTTGTCCCAGCCTGACTTTTCGCCTCCCAGCAGGATTAGGATGGGATGACCGGGCAAGGAGGTCCTTAATCCCATTAGGGCAGCCCTGGGAACCGGCCTCGGCAGCGGGGAAGTAGCGGGTGAGGCAGCAGCAGCCTGCAACACCCTGCGCTGCCACCATCCCGCTCAGCCCCGTCTCCACCAGTTTTCCTAAATCCACTTCGCTCAGAGCACTGAGCACAACGCCCTGGTATGCAGGGACAGCAAGAGGCACACAGACAAGAGGCACACAACCCCTGGCAGGGTTCAGCCCCCCACAGCCACCCCTCCAACAGCATTTGGAGCAGGTGGTCCCGAGCCCATTTGGCCCATTTGGCTCATTTGGCTCATTTCTCCACGGGGTCACAGCTGAGCAGGCAGCAAACCCTCTCCCGCCTGGAGAGAGAGTTGTTTTTCTCCCCCGCCAGTTGCGAGGAGCCGTGTTTGTGTTTCTGTCCCTTCCTGTTTACTCGCTGCCATCAGGACACGCTTTGATGTGTTTATGCTGCTGGATGTCCGTGGGAGCATCGTCCTGCGGGTCCCTGCTCCGTGGGGCAGGGCCGTGGCTCCAGCCAGGCCCTGGCAGCCACAGGGGCACGGCTCAGCTCGGTGCCACAGCAGGACATCACCACCCTCGGCAGCCTCTGCACTCCAAAGTCCAGGTGACGGCACCAGCCCAGCCCAGCCCAGGAGCAGACGTGACTCCAAAGGCACAGAATCCTGCCAGGAGCGGGGAGCTGGTGGTGGCGTGTGGGTCCCACCAGGCAGCACCACCTTGTCCCCGTGTGCTGGGGTGGGGGTCGGTCCCATCCATCCTGTGGGTCCATGTGCGTGCTGTTTCTTTCCCTCTTGCAATCTCGGCTTCCTCCCTGGCTGGGAGCCTCCCCGCCCTGTGCGGGAGCTGCCGCATTTGAAAGGTCACCGGGCTTTGAAGTCGGCGGCTCCGGGCGGCAGAGGAGGGATCACACCTTGCTGGCATCTCCCGGTTCCCAGCCCGCCACCCGCGCCGGCCCGTGCCGCGGGCGGAGGCGCTGCCCGGGGAGTGGAACGGCGCACGGCCCGACCCGTGCCACCGGGCTGTGCCCTCACCGTGCCACCGAGCTGTGCCTGCACCGTGCCACCGGGCTGTGCCTGCACCACCGGGCTGTGCCCGCACCGTGCCACCGAGCTGTGCCTGCACCGTGCCACCGGGCTGTGCCTGCACCACCGGGCTGTGCCCGCACCGTGCCACCGGGCTGTGCCTGCACCGTGCCACCGGGCTGTGCCCTCACCGTACCACCGGGCTGTGCCTGCACCGTGCCACCGAGCTGTGCCTGCACCGTGCCACCGGGCTGTGCCTGCACTGTCCCACCGGGCTGTGCCTGCACCGTGCCACCAGGCTGTGCCCTCACTGTCCCACCGGGCTGTGCCCAGCCTGTCCCACCGGGCTGTGCCCAGCCTGTCCCACCGGGCTGTGCCCGCACCATCCCACCGGGCTGTGCCCTCACTGTCCCACCGAGCTGTGCCCTCACTGTCCCAACGAGCTGTGCCTGCACTGTCCCACCGGGCTGTGCCCGCACTGTCCCACGGGGCTGTGCCCGCACCGTGCCACAGCAGCAGCCACAGCGTCCCTGGAGATGGGGGAACAGCCAGGGAACCTCGAGCCCCCATCCCACTCTGAGGCAGCCTCACCAAACAGGAGTCACCTCTCCCCGTCAAGGGGACACAAAGGATTCTGGCGTTACAGGGATTTGTTGTTAAATTTGTTTTTCAGCCTAAAGACAACGAGGAAAATAGTTATCTAGGAAAGTCAGTAGATGTAATTGTTGTGAACTCCAGCAAAGCTTTTGATACCATCTCTCACAGTGTAGAGGGTCAGGGATGGAACTCCATGATCCTGCCAGGTCCCTTCCAACTCTGCGTGTTCCATGATTCTGTGACAACCCACAATGATTTCCTGGAAAAGAAATCATTCACTTAGAGCTGCCCATGAGCAGTGGTTGGGGAATGGGCTCTGGGGCTCCTCCAAACCCTTTGGAAGCAGCTGTGGCACCACCAAAGTCCCCAGCCAGTACCGTGGGAGCCACTGTGGCACAAGGGGGTGCACTGGGCATGACGGGGATTTCCTGGTGCTCCTGGGTACCCCAAGAATGGTTTTCAGGGAAAGAATGTTTTTTTTCTCCCTGCCAGGCACAGATCCTGCTGTGATGGGGCACTCTGTGATAGCACAGGCAGTTCCAGTGCCCCACAGCTGCTCCTCTCTGACAGGAAACAGCATTTTTGGGCCAATTCCTCCTGGTTCCCATCTTCGTGTGCCCAGCTTTGATTCGTGGCCGAGCCCTGTGATAATGTGGCTGCCTGGGAAGGAAGGGAGTAGAAGGAACTGGCTATTATGCTTGGCCCCTCTCCAGGAGGTGTTTTTGCTGGGAGGCACCAAGGTCAGAGCTGGGTGGGAAGCGTTCCCCGAGAGCAGCCCTCACACATGTGCCCAGCCATGGCGGGGGGGGGACAAAGGAGCACCCCCAGCACCCCGGCGGGGGGGTGCCATGGCGAGTGCACACCCTGCATCAGTGCAGAGCATGTGTGGTCCTCCCTGTGGGTGTTTGGGGGGGGAAAGAGCTGTTTTGCAGCCGTTCTGGAAAGTGAAACATCTCCCAGTCTTCCCGTTTCCATGCGGAAGGAAAGAGGGGGCGGTGGGTGGGAGTGCCCGTGAATGGAGCATCAGCTGGGGTGCAGAAAGTCCTTTTTTACTCTCTTTTTGTAATCGTTTAAGAATTTCAGCTGGCTTCATCCCGGCACAGGAGTCCCAAATCCCAGAGCTGTGAGAACAGAGCTGGCACTGAACCTCCCCTGAAACTGCCTTGCTGGTATCAGCGGCATCCCAGGACCCTGCAACCCATCCCCCTGGGGCCAGCACAGCGAGAAGGGGCACGCCCAGATCTCTGTGAGTGATGTCTCCCAGAAAATCTGCCCGAAACCTGTGCGGGGCGAGTGTCCACATGGCATGATGTTTTTCTTGAGCGTGTGCCCTGGGAGAGGCAAATGCCAGCAGCACAGAGCCGGGTGAAACTGCGGGGATGCCAGCGTGACTTGGATGAGCTTGGCATTGCACCACGGTCCAGAAATCCAGTATCAGGTTCATGCCCGGGCTTGTGCCCAGAGAATCACGCTCGGGTTTTCACACCTGTGAGCGATGGTTTTCGATTATTCAATGGAGTTATCAGAGGAGGTTTGGTCCTGGCCCTCCACACACTCTGGTGAGCAATTTATTTACAGAGGTGATGAAAATTGCCTCGGCAGGAAAAGGAGGAATGGAAGAAAAAGCAAAGGGATGGATGGTTTTGAAGGAAGATGCACGGGAAATACAAACATGTCCCACATGTCCCCAGGGCTGGGACAAAGCTGGGCTGAGGTCTGCACTCCAGAGAGTCAGGGTCACCTCCTGCATCTCCTCTGTGGGTGAGAGCTGGTGGGTGCAGAGCTGTCCCTATCCCTGAGCTGGGTGTCTGTGACACCCTGAGGAATCACCCTGGTGAGGGACAGGAGAGGGACACACAGGGTCTGCAGTGCCAGGGTACAGACAAAGGCATGAACAAGCATGGAGGGAACAGGAACATGCACCAAAAGACAGGGAAAACTGCATTTCCAGCAGCTCATGGGCATTGGGACAGGCCTGGGGACAAGAACATTGTCACTCAGAGCTCCATAAACCCCAGCAGGCTCTGTTTACACAACAGAGAATGTTTCAGTTGTTTTATGGAGGTGGATAGAAACAGCACAGGGACCAACGAGGCCAGGGCCGGGCTGAGCAATGCCTGCCCAGCACCTGCTCTCCCCTCACAGCCCATAAAGACATTTTTATTTTAAACGTGACACAGATTTTATAGCGCAATTTCGCAGCAGCACCTTTCACCCAGGTACAAACCGTGCGGGCAAAGCTGCTCCTCTGGGACGTCTTCCCGCCTGTCACTAATCCCTGGGTGAGAGTTCCTGAGCTTTACACGCTGAGAAATGATGGCCAGGAGCAACCCTGCAGTTAAAACCAGTTTCAGCAGCCCATGAGGAGGAAAACTCCGCGGGTGCCAAGCCCAGTGCAGCGGCCGTGCCAGGGCAGGGACACACATGGCACCAATCTCTGCTCATGGCAGCAAGGATTGATTGTCCTTTGTCCCATCTCAACCCTGGACATCCTGTTGGGATCAAATCCCACTGCACTGCCAGGAGGAAAGTCGTCCTTGGGCACAGTGGCAGGGGGATGGCACGACGGGTGTGATTTAAACTGTGACTGTCCAGGCACAATCCTCCACTCAGCTATTTAAGAAAAATAAGATTAAAAAAAAAATCAGGATTTAGACCAGTCTTGCAAATCCAGCTTGTTTTCTCTGGTGCCCTGGAGAATCATGGCTTAATCCCATTATGGAGAACTTTGGGGGTAGTTTTACCTCACAGGCTCCATGACCAGTGCATTTTTATCTGCTCAGACTTTCCAGGATGCTCTACCTGCTTTGATTCACACTTAATTACTAAAAATTATTTTTTTTTCCAGAGCATAAGGGAGGGTGGGGGTGCATGTACCAGCATGAGGAGGGCTAACCCTCTGTGCTTCTCCAAAATCCAGGCAGCAGAGCAATGCCAAGCCAAGCACGGTGGGGAAAGCAGGAGAGATCCAGTTTGATGTCTGCCTTATCAGCCTTATTTTTATTGCTCCGAAGGTATAAGAGCAAAATATCGATTGTGATGATAAAGAGATGAAAGTGTCAGGAAGGAATAGGCACACAAGTTACTCAGGCGATTGGAAGCTGCGTTGGTTGTATTTAACAGGCATTTGCCATTAAAAAAAAACGCCTGTTTTTATTTAAATAGCCTCGGGCAAATTTCTCACTAAACCAACTTTCCCACGCCAGCCCAGTGCTCTAACTCTGGTTTTTGGCAAATTTTTTCCTGAGCTGTCAAGGCAAAATATATATAAGAATGCTGGTCTCACTTAGGTTTTTTTCCAGCCCCTGGAGACATGAAAATAATTTACAGATGTGCATTACCTGTTTATATTTGTATTAAGTTTTGCTTAACGGACATGATTTTCTTAGCTTGCAGTAACAAAAAAATATTCCCAGAGTTTCACTCATTTAATTTTAACTTATTAAAACTTTTAAACATGTGTGGAGGTTTCATGTTTTTAAATCACTAATCACATGGACAGTTGCCAAGGTTTCTATTAAAGCCTTTTACAAACACTATTTTTAAAAGGACCTAAAATCCCATTATTTTTAACCCCTGAAGACCACTCAAAATAAAAAAGTTTCTTTGGATTTATGTCTTATTCACCTCTCATTGCAAAAAGATTTATGCTGAGCGCTGACTTCTGCCTTCCTCCCTTTTTTACTTTTGCTGGTAGGAGTCTCTGGAGGAGGCGTCTGGGAGAGAGAAACTTGAGGAGGTTCCCCACGAGGATCTTGCAGCAGATCCCTCTGTACCAGGGGAAGGATGGAACCAGATTAAAGCGGGACATCTCGCAGCAGCGCCCGGCTGGAGGAGCCATCCTCGTGTTGAGAATTTCACGGGAAGCCACAGAGCACCCTTTTAGCTCCCTCCCAGCAGAGCCTTTCCCCCGAGCAGAGCCCCAGAGCTGCGGGGTCACGGAGCCCCCGGGTGATGGCAATAAATAGATGGATTGATTATTCTGTGCTCGGGGGACGAGGCTGCGCGGCTGCGCGGCCGCGCTCCCGGCTCTGCCTGTGTTTATCCATGGCTGTGGACACTGCACAGACCCTTCCAGCCAAAAAAACCCAGGGCCAGGGCTCACTCCTGGCTTGCCGTGTGCCCTTTCAGTCCAGCACCCCCAGCAGCAGCCTGGGGTGTGTGGTTATGCAGTGCCTCCACCACTGCATCCCACCACCCTGCAGCATCACCACCTCTCCATCCCCACGTGGCACGGTGTCCATCCCCAGAAGGACAGCCCCGTGTCCCCAGGCATGCCCTGGATGGTCCAGAGGGGCAGAGGGGTCTCTCCCAAATCTCAAGGATCATGTCCCAGAGCGCAGCTGAGCTGAATGCACGGTGCTTTCTGCGCATGGAGAACAAGCCCGGGCAAAGCTTCGGCTGGTATTTCCAGGCAGGCAGAGCTGAGATGCTCCTGCTCCATGGGCTCTGATGGAGAGGGGGAAAGGGGGGAGATGGAGAAAGAGCATAAAGTCTCCATCTCCGAGGATGCCCAAGCGGAGAAGCCTCAGGCTGTCCTCGCACCTCCAGATAGGCTGAGGATGGTGACAGGGTTGTGGTGGCACAGCTGGGGCCACATCCCCCTGCCCAGCTGTTGTCACCCTACTTGTGCCTGCGGGGAGGACAGAACAGGCAGCACCCACATTCTGGAGTTGTTCAAGGCTCTTGCTACCTGTGACACCTGGACCCTGAGTGGCACCGTGCTCCACACAGGGCCCTGGCTCCCCAGCCCGGATCAGGGCACTGCTTTGGAGCCCAGAGCGGGGAAGGCAGGAGGAGCAGGGAAGGAGGGAGCCGCGGGAGCGAGGTACCGCTGCAGGGCTCACGCCTTTGATCTGGTGAGCAGACTCTGCCCTTCGGTCTGTTTAATTGTTTCACACTTGCTCTGGAAATAGTTTACAACAGGAAGCAGTGGGATAACAGCAGGGCTGGCATGGGATGGGATGGGATGAGCCCGGGGGCTGGTGGAGAGGTACCCTGAGATGAGAGACACACAGATGACCACAGTGTCACCTCCTTCCCATTAACCCCTTGCCGTCCCTCCTTCCTCTTCCTCTTTCCCAAGCTTTCAGCCAGAGGCAGGCAGCCATCCCTCTATGTCATGTTTGAGAGCTGTAAAAGAGCCATCCAAAATACCCTCCAAAAGGTCTTGGGGTAGACACAAGAGTTGAATGGGATTCAAGTACCCATGTCCCTGGGAGAGCTGAAACCCCAAATTCTCCATGCTCTGAGTTTTTGCTCCCCACTTTTGCAGGCATTGCAGCCTCCCTGAGCAGGGCTGCCCCCCCAAAACCCCATGAGGAAGCACCATTTTTAAGCACTCACACACACGGGCTGTTCCCAACAGCGATGCTCTGTGGGTACAGCCCTGAGCACCCCCCTGCAGCCAAGGCTTGCAGGAGACACCCACAAACACCAGATTAAGAGCTTCAACCTGTCCTGGGCTCAGGGCCTGGATGGATTTCAGGTGGGATATTCCAGCTTAGTATTCCAGGCTTGACTGTGGCAGCTGGGGCAGGAATGGGGCTCTGGGGATGAGGGCACAGAGACCCTCTGCCCTAACAGGAAAGCTGCACACTTGTGGGGTTGTGGGGCTGCCCCTGGGTTTGGCTTCCCCACTTCTCCCAGCGTGTTTGTTTGTTTGTGGATGCGGCGCACGGGGCTGGCCGGGCTCTGCCTGGGAGTTCACGAGTTCACAGCACAAAACAAACAACATCCGACCCAGCTCGGCGCATGCTGCCGGCACCTGCGGGGGAGCTGGGTGGGAAACGGCTCCACCTGAGCCCTGGGTGGGGGTCGGAAGGGGAACCCCACACTGCACTCCTCAGCACCCAGGGGATGGTCTGTCCATATCCTAGCCACCCCATTCCCGTGTGTCCCATGGTTTGGGTGCCCCAGGTCCTTGCAGGGACACACCGTGGATCCTCTTGGGGCCTCCTGTCGTCACTGAGTGGGTGCTGCGGCCAGTGGGGACTGGGGGGGCTGCACTGGGGCCACACTGGGATTGTGCAGGGTGTGCATGGGGGGTGGCTGCGCCAGTACTGGATTTGGGGCTGAACTGGGAGTGCCTGGAGCTGCACTAGGGAAATGTGAAGCTGCTTGTGGGGCGCCATGGAGGTGTCCAGAGCTGTGCTGGGGCTCTGTAGTGACTGCACGCGAGAGCCGTGCTGGAGCTGCACTGGGAATTTGGGGCTGCCCTGCCGGGTTTGGGGGACTGCAGGGGGACGCTGCACCGCGGGTGTGCGGTGGCTGCACGGAGAGAAGGA
>VZTB01002858.1:373689-389816 GCA_013397245.1 Thryothorus ludovicianus | reverse complement strand
TTCTTGAAAGTCGGGGCCCCTCGGGACCCCCCCTCCGGGGCGGGTCCGGGTGGTTCGCCGCATAGCGCTGCGCGACCGTCGGGGGCAGCGGGTCGGGGCACGGGAAAAGAGCCCCTAAAGCGGCCGAGGGTGCGGGACGGAGTGGGGGGCAGCCCATCCCGGGGGGTCGGGACCTTTCAGTGCCTCCCGGAACCCAGCTAGTAGCTCCCTCCGGGGAGCCCCGCAAGGATTTTGGGGAGCGAAGGCAGCAGCGGTGCTGCTCTCAGAACAGGGCTGGGAGCTGTCGGAGGCAAAGTTTGCAGAAAGTTTTGCTCGGCGGGAGCGGTCCCCAGCCCCCCAGTCCGTCTGGCGCGGAACACGGAGCCCCCGGGGGGTGACCCCGGGCTGCGTGGGCTCGGCACCCATCCAGGGCAGGCTCCGGGCGGTGGCGGTGGCGGTGCGAAGCTGCAGCCGCTCAATGTGAAACTGCCCCGGCTGCACACGCGTGTCGCAGAACCAGTTACCGTGAAGAGCGAGCGGGCAGAGAAGGGGAAGAGCGAGCCGGGGTGGAAATCGGAAGCGATTCTGGTACTTTCAGCGAGTTGCTGTGGTAACTCTGCAGAATTTGGCTCTGAGGGCCAGACAATGAAACCTTTACTCATAGCAAGTTATGACGGGCAACTCATTTCGTTACCGAGCTCGGGGTAACTAATGGGCCCCGGGCTGGATGTTTTTTCCCAAATGGCATTTGTCAATCAAGAGCCTGATCTGGGGTTTCTCTCTGTCAGTGCTCCTGCTGGAGGAGCAGGCACAGCCTACCCTCAAACCCACCCTGCATTTATTTTTAGGTGAGCCTCTCAGCACAGGGGCCACACAGTCCTTGCTTCACCAGGCTGTGCAGAGGGTCTGGGGGGTCTCAGCGAGCCTGTCCCCGGCCCGGGTGCCACCAGGGGATGCAGCCCCCCTGCTGCCACCAGGGCCCTGAGCCGTGGCTGATGCTGTCCCTCTGTTTGCAGGTTTACGGTGCTCGCAGCTTGCCGAATCCTGCCTCAACGGGGGCAAGTGTGAAACTTTTCCCAACGGGACGGAGGTGTGCCAGTAAGTATGGAGCAGCCAGAGGATTTTCATCTCCCCCGACCAAAGTTATTGACATGCATGTTGACTTTGCTTTGAAGGCTCTGGATTTAATCGGGCAAGATGCGTTCTCTTTCCTTGAGTGGCAAGAATAACCTGCTTGTGTAGGAGTCACCGCGAGTTTGGCAGGATCGGGCTTTGTTCCTGGCTGGGTGGAAAAACATGGGCAAAGGGCCATGTTTTGCTGGTGTTAGCCTATGCAGACTGCCCTGCTGATGGAGCAGGAGGTAGGGCCAGCCCGCGGCGCTCCTTGGACCGTCGGGCGGGGACGGAGGCTGTCTGTCTGGCTGTTTTTCCAGCTACTCCCTCCTGGCCCTGAAGCATTGCCTTTCGGTCCCTTGCACACTAGGGTGACCAGTACACCTCCAATAAACACTCCAGAAAGGTTCCCTGGCATGGCTCTGGCTGCCCCCGTGGTGTCCGTGGGCCGATGAGGCATGGCCAGGGGAGCAGGGCACCTCCTCCCACAGCCCTGCCAGGGCTGGTGCCAAGCTGTGGTCTAGCCTGGCGTTCCTGGTGGGACCTGGCACCCAGGCTGGGGCTTTCTCCAAGCTGATTGTGGGGAAACGGATGTGTAAAGCGTTGGGACTCTTTGAAGGACCAACCGACCCACCGCAGCGATGGCCGATTCACTCCAGGCTCCCAGGGAACAATAACCAAGAGAAATGAATAAGACTCCAGCTCCCTTTTAAAAACTATTCCATAAAAGAAATGTGAATGGGCAAGGCTCTGTTTTCCGGCCAGATTTCCCCTCTGCCTGTTGAACATGGCCTGAGCTGCGAGCAGGCGGGGAGACGTTCCCACCCACCCCAAATTTCCAAATAGGAAGTCCTCGGCGGAGGAACCTGAAGGCATTTCCAATCCCAACCTGTTGAATGGCAGTTTCCCTTGACAATGTGTGTTGCTTTTTTGCAAATCCGCCTGGGTGCCGTTACTCTGCCCAGTAGCCGGGCACCTCCCGCCCCCTTCTCCAAGCTGAGCCCCCCAACCCTTTGGTGCAAATAAATCAGCAAATCAATCAGGCACATGAGCAATTTAATGGACAAAGGCTGGGTCCCTTTGTGAGGCACTAATGAATGCACGCCACTTTTTTTTGCACAGAAGCCCTTACCAACGCTTGACGCTCTAAATCTTGTTTTCTTTCATTCAAAGAGCGACAGCTGGGATTCGGTCGAAATTCGGCAGCTATTGTTAAGGGAGGCAGATTAATGCTGTGTGACTAATCATGTATGGCTTCCCAGAATGCCCAACCCTCCACCCCCTCCCCAACCTTACACCCCTCCTTTTCCTTGTGGTCATTCTTTCCTTTTTTTCTTAAGTCCCTGCAACTCCTGATTTACATTTCATGTGCAGATGGTGATGGAATCTAATTAGATCTGATGTGTGCGAGCTCTATTTGGAGAAGCCTCCAAAGTAGGCTCAGGGTGGGTTGGTTTTTTTTTTCTTTTGAGAGAAAAAAAGTTAACTTTAAAGAAGTTCTTGGTTGCTGGCTGTGAATGACCACTTCTCCCTTGGCTGCTGATGCTTCATGAGTGTGTGTGAGTTATTTTTGCAGGAGCACAAGGTGTGTGCCCTAGGTGTGTTAAAGCCCTTGTCCCATGCAGGGCGATGGGGGCAGATACTGAGAGGCACAGCCAGACTGAAGGAGGTGCAACTTCCCAAGTTACCTGATAGCAACTTGCAAAATCCTGGGGTTTTTTTTCACTTTGTTTGAATATCTCTTGACGAGGAGCTTTGCTTCCAAGCTTCTTAAACAAAGCAGAGCCAAGAGCACAAGATACCAGACGCAGAAAAGCTTGGCACTGCCCTTTGGCGCCTGCGTGAAATGCACCATTTTGGCTGCTGGCCACATCTCTGCTCGGCCTGGCACTTAACAAAGTTTGGCCATAAAGCCCCTTTGTGCTGCCCCCACAAATCCAATTAGAAAGTGGAGTGAAATAAATAGCCTACGACGGGGATGCTGCTGCAGAGGACGAGTGTCCCGGCGCTTGTGGTGGGACAGAGCTCGTTGGGTTACGTGGAGCTGACTCTGATAACTCCAACCCCAGGTTATCAGCCCTGGTACGGAAAGGGAACTGCCAGGAGCTTTCTGTGCCTTTTATTATTTTACAGGGATAGTTTGTAAAGCTCCAGGTGCCTTATCTTGCTTGTCCCTTTGCCAGGCGGTGCAGGGCACGCAGGGTTTTAATTGAATGGAGGGGACCAAGCTTTGGATTGGAGGGCTTGAGACAGAAGCGCCCTAATTAGGCTCCTTTGGAGCTGCTTTCCATCTTGGCAGGGTTTTCTGGGTCTTTCAGCGCAGGAAGAGCAGTTTTTTGGGTCTTGCACAGACCCCAGCTGAAGGCTCTGGGTGTTTCTGTCCCAGAGCTGAAGCTTTAAAAGGTCCAGGTTGGATTTGGTGGCTGCTGTGAGGCTTGGAGTGAGGTTCTGTGGTGCTGTGGCATTCCAGAAAAGGCACTCGCCTTGGACTAAGGCATTTTCCCAGACTAAATAAGAAGGTTTTTCCAAGAGGTCGTTTTTGACTTCTAGTGATAGCTCCTAATTAGACTGTTGGATAACCCTAGTTTTGACTGGCATCCCTGCAAATGAGTCGGGCTGATTTTAGCTCCCTGTGCCATGTGACACGTATTCCCAGGACTTCCCTTGCTCCTCTAGTTAAAAGCAGATGGCATTGAAAGAGGGCTGAGCTTCCAGCCCTGTTCCACCAACCCCCTCACCATTAAAGCCAGAGTAGAGCTGTGCCTGGGTTTTCCTCTTGCTCAGAGAAGGAAAAGAGACGGTGGAGGGGAAGAATAAGTTAAATTAATCACTGGGCTTGTGCTGAAAAGGGGGAAAAGTCGGTTTGCTAAAGTACTTCCTCTGTTTATGAATCAGCACAGCGTTGTCGTTCAGCCAGGGCAGCAGCTCCTGAGCTGGTGCCCATTGCCACCACCAGCTTCCACAGGCAGCGGGCCAGAAACATGGGAAGGAACCTTCTGAGGGGGACCATCGTGGGAAGAGGTGATTATTTTAGCTCAAAACTCTTTCAGGAGACAACCAGGAAGGCAGAGGAGTGATGTGAGCCCCGCGAGTTTCTGTGCCCTTCAAGTTATTCAACTGCTCAGTCATTGTTATCTCATTGTAAAGGGCGGAAGTTTCCTTCTGGTTTGGTTTTTCTCATGTGCTTTAACCCAACGTTATTTCCATGAAATAATAACAAAGAAAAAATGCAGTCTCGGTGCTGGAGAGGAAGAGGGTGGAGTGTTGAACAATCAACCAGAGGAAGCTCTTAAAGAAGTAGACGAGCAGTGATTCAGCCATGTTGAGAACTCTTGATGGCTCTTTCGAGTCTGATCTCATTCTCGGAAAGAACAAGGTGGAAATGGGTAAGAGGGGAGATTAAAAATACCAGAGTGTCACCTGTTGTGGATTCCAGTGGAAGAGAAACCGAAGCCCAGCTGCTGAGGTCATTGGGACAGCGCTGGGGCTGATTTAGCTCTTGTCTAAAAGAATCTTTTTGTATCTCTGCCCTCTGCAAAGTGTCTCGGTGGTTACCAGATGTCTCAGGTGGTCCCACTCACTCCTGCTCCGTGTCCTTGGGATTTTATTGCTTGGGCTGAGTTTTTTTGCTTGGTTTCTCCCATGGTTTGGATATCTGTGGTGGCCTGAGGGTTGTCCTGTGTGACGAGCATGGGATATGTTTGAGAGGAGGTGTCTCTGTAGGTCCACAGCACAGAGAAGAGCAGGAGAGGTGGGGTGCTGCAAAGGGGGTCAGGAACTCCCAGTGGTGTTCATCACCCCAGACTAGCGGGGTATTCCCCACCAGGTGCTCACAGAATGGTTTGGTTTGGAAAAGGACCTTCCAAAGTCATCTGCAATGAGCAGGGCCATCCTCAATTTCCACGGTCTCGTGGTGTGAAGCAGTGCACGGGGCTCTGCTCCCTGGGGCTAGAGGTCACTCACTCCGTGGTGTGGGGTATGTTTCATTCCACCAAAATCTCTTCCATCTCAACACCTGACCCGCTGTCTTCCTTCCTGCTGGCAGCCACAAACACGTCCATTTGTTCCAGCTGATACCTCACACCTGGCCTGGCCTCCCAGGCTGTTATGGTTTATTGTATGGAGCATGAGAGTGACACGTATAAGTCACTGCAAGACCAGGCTATTCACCAATTAAGGCCTCGGACAACATAATCAGGAGGCAGTTAGCAAGTTTTAAAATAACATTGTTTGGAAATTAACCTGCTTTTTCCAGGCCTGGAGGTGTGGTGACCCTCGTTGTGCTCGTGTTGGTTGGTGTCCCGAGCAGTGGTGGCGTGTGTACATGAGTGGAATGTGAAATTTATAGAGCATCAGCATGTTTAACGAGGGAGTAGCCCCGGGGTGCACTTAGGGAGAGCTGGTGAGCTCTGGATCTGGATGGAGACTTCTCTGTGGTTAACGGGCTGCCAGGTGAAGGTTTTGCTCCGTGTGTTGGGGCTGCAGAGTGGAAGAGCTTTAAACCCCCCTGGGAAGGCAGACCTGGCTGTAGGGCCTTGGTTGAGTCCTGCCCTCTTCCCAGTGGCCAAAAAAGGTGTTCAGGGTGCCCTGCTCTACTCAGGGTTGTGTGCAGCCATCCTTGAGGAGCTACCATGCTCCTTCTCCTCCAAGGGGCTCTTGGACTGCTCACTCACCACTCCCCAAGTTGGGCTATTCCTGCAGCTCTGCTTTTTGTGTTCAGGGTTAGAAAGATCAGCAGTCTGGGGAAGTGACGGTTTGGGATGATTCCAGTTTCTTGCCAAGTGGTGTTTTCACCTCATTACGTGCCCGTGGCTCCTGGTGCTGAGCCCCATGCCTGAAGGATGGTGCTGCATCCACCCATCCCAGCAGCTGTGCCTCAATCCCAACAATCAATCTTGGGATTGTTGCATGGTGCCCTCATGAGCCTGGGTTTGCTGCAGCCAGAGTTCTGGAATAAGGACAGAAATGGTGTCAAGGGGGAGTGCTGGATTTTTAATTCTTGAGTATCTGAGTTAAATCTGAATTATCAGGAGCACAGAGGGGTGAGAGTCAGGCTCTGCTGACTGGACTTTATTGCAGAGCTGCTGTGTGTGCTGTTGGGAAGTCTGGTCCCAGTGACACCAGACCATGGCAGCTCCCCAGGACTGTTCCCACCTGGGAACTCCCCCTGTTCAACACCTGGGTCTGGCTGGGCCAGCAGCTCAGTGCTGCTTCCAGCTGAGCATCTGGCCAGGTGTGATGGTGCCTGTTCACACCTGGACATCCACATCTGGACTCTGCCTTCCTCTCGTGCACATCTGATGGGTCAGGTCCTCTCCTGTCACCTCCTCAGGGCAGGGTCTGTGGTACAGGACCCTGTTGGAGTTTCCTCATATCTCAAGCAATTTGCTGATGGTTAATAGGGTGATCATGGAACTGTGGAGTAGTTTGGGTTGGAAAGGACCTTAAAGATCTCATTCCACCCCCTGTCAAGGGCAGGGACACCTTCCAGGCTGCTCCAAATGTGGCCTGGGACACTTTCAGGGGTGGGGCACCCCGATGATGCTGGAGGTTCCCGTTGGTAAATGCAGTCTTGGTGTGAGAGATGCAGGAATGAAACCTCTGTGAAGTGTTGGGGATGGGGGAGAGATGTTTGCCTGGGCTATATGGGAAGCTCTGACCCCAAAAAGAATATTTTCAGTTGGAAGGAACCTACAAGGGTCACTGAGCCCAACTCATGCCTACCATCTCACAGAATTCCTGCTGTGCTGAAAGCCAGCCATACCCAAAATCAGCTCTGTTGGGAATCATGGAAGCACAGAATACCCTGAGCTGGAAAGGACCCACAAGGATCAATGGATCCCACTCTTGGGCCTGCACAGAACAAGCCCAAAATCCCAGCGAGTGCCATGGGAGCAGGATGCTGGTGAGAGGCGAGCTCAGGGTGTGCCTCCCTCGCTCAGCAGTAATTAATGTCTGCTTTAAGCTCTCACCCATCACGTCCTCCCCTTCCCCCCATGGCAGCCTGGAGTTAATATTGGAAAAGCCAGTTAAACAGTTAATGTTTAGGCCATGGTTATTAGGCCCTTGCACATTTCCAGCAAAGGGAGCCCAGTCGCATTTTAATGGGAAACTTTCATGCTCAGTCAAGTCGCAAAAATTTATTTGCGCCGAAGTCATTTTCTTTTAACAAGTTTTCACCCTAATTCCCTTCCCCAAAACCTGAATTTAATGGTGTTTATATGGGAAATGGATTTATTAAGTTTTAATGATGCTATAACGTTGCCCTTATTTAATAGGAGGGGCACCCTGCAGGCAAGTGGCCTGGTGGTGGTGGGCTGGGTGCCACAGGGGCACCCAGGGGTGGGGATCCTGTCACCTTGGGCTTGATTTAAAGTCACCTGGCTGAGAGTGGCAGCACCAGCTTTGCTGCTACCCTCTGGGCTGGGCATGATCTGTTGTCAGGACTGAGTTTGGCATCCTGCTGCCAATTCCTCCTTGCGCTCTGTGGTGTGATGTGGCACTACCTGTGCCTGTCACACCTGTCCCCAAGAGGGGCACGGAAAGGAGCCTTTGGCACTGTGGATTTTGGCTTTGTCAGCTTCTCTGTCCCATGTCAGCAGGGTGATGGGGACCCCAAAGGCCACACACTCCCTGCTGGTGTCATTGCCTGGGGATTAAGCGTTTGTGAGTGTCCCGTGGTTTATTTTAAGGAATTTTCTGCTGTCAGTGAGCAGCCATGGAGGAGAGCGTGTCCCCAGCGCTCCCGCCCCGCTGGAGCATCCCTGCTTGGGAGGAGCAGGATGACACCCTCCCAAAGGCACTCGTGGATGGTTAACCCATGGGATGGCTCCTCTGGAGCAGGTGGAGGAATGTGCCCGTCCGCTGGGATGTGCAGCTCCCGCGGCGGCCGCAGCTTTGGGGCGGGCTGGGAGAGTGACCCCGCAGGGGAGCAGCCCGGGAGGAGGGGGGTCTGTCCCCGGCCCCCAGCCCCTATTAAAATGTTAGACACAGACCTCCAAGTCAAAAGGCAGGGCGACAGACGGCCCTTTCACAGGGCCTGCTGCTCCCCACAAAAGGGGGGTTTCCAGGGGAGGGGGGCAGGAATGCGGGCTGCGGCCGGAGGGCAGAGCCGCCACCATTGTCCCTGCTCCCTCGGCGAGGGCGTCATGTTGACACAGGGATTTCTGCCGGCAAAAGGTGTCGGAGGCAGAGGCTTTCCCTCCCTCTCTCGCCGTTTCCTTGGTTAAACTCGGCAGCAGCAGAAATCCCGGGATTCAGATCCCAGGAGCTGACACCCGTCTGCTCTCGGGTGTTTTACATCCTTAAGGTTTCCAAGTGGGCAAGAGTTTTGTTGCTGATAACTATTTTTTGCAAAAGGAGACCAGCAGCTCTGTGGCTGTGAGGTTGAGGGGAGCTGGATCCATCCCTGTGTGGCCGTTGTCACCTTTGCCCACTCCCCATTCCACTGAAACATTCTCGGCAGGAATTTCTCTGGCTTTCGGTTGGCTTTGTGCCACGGGGCACCCGTGTGCTCTGCAAAACCCCCCCCTCTCCTCCTTGTTTATAAATATCAGGGCTAAATTTAGCTTGTTTAAACTTTTGGTGGCTGTTCAGATCCTAATCGTAGGTTTTAAGTTCAGGATTAGACCAGTGGGATGGTGGGGTCACGAGTGGGAGTTTTCCATATTTGGCTCTGGGGCAGAGCAGTGTTTAGCCAAAACTCGGTTTGAGGGGGAAAGGGGAAAAAAGGAGGAGTCCATCATCACTAGTGAGATGGTGACACTGGGGCTGTGTGTGTGCCAGAGCTCTGAGAGTGCAGCAGAGTGAATTATTTCAACCTGCATGGGCAGCAAGTGCTGGGCCCAGAGCGGGGAAAAGCCACCCCAAAAGGGGTGGGGAGGGAAGAGTGACCTCAGGCAGCAGCTTTGCCAGACTGGCAGGCAGCCTGAGGAGGTAGAAATTCCTTATCTCCCCCAAATTCTGACTTTTCCTTCTGCTGACTTAAAGAATAAAACATTTTTGGAGGGCAAAAGCAGGGAGCAGTTGCAGGGAGCGTTCTCAGAGGTGCCACAGGGGCCATTCCAGTGTCTGGTGGGCACCGTGGGTGCTGGCTGGGGGACCTGCCCCAGGAAAATGACACGGGTGGGTGATGGCACCATGTGCCAGCCTCAGCCCAGGCTGTGCTCCCTGGGGATCCTCTGCTGCTCACCCCATCAATGGGCTCCTGCAAGAGAAGGAGCAGGGGCCGGGGTGAGCTCCCACAAACAATGGGGCCGTGCAGCTCTGCACCGGCAGAGGATATAAAAAACATCGACTGGGGAAAACAAATATTTCATAGCAGCCATTGTTGAGGGTGGGAATGAGGCGAGTTTTGTCTTGGGCTCTTCCTTCGACATCTTTCATGTTTGTTGTGAATGAAGCTCCATTGAAAGGCAGCTCCTTCCCAGGTAGCCAGTTACCACCCGAGAATAGCCTGGCCACTCTGCTTAGTAATGGGATTATATTGTTTTTCATTACAATGGGAACTTTGATTCCCAAACTGTCCTGACTAATGTCTGCTCAAGAAACAAAGCCTTTTTTTTTTTTTCTCTCCTCCTTTCTTAGGAGGAACAGGGCTCTAGCATGTTTTTTCCCCCATTCCTGTCCATGAGTATATGCAGCTTTGGGAATTCCTTTAGTTTCTCTCCAGATGAAAGTCTGGATCTTAAAATCTCAATTAGATGACTTGGGCTAGGTCAAAAATGAAATGGAACTAGGGAAAAAAAAAAAACACATCAAAGACTTGGGATTGCAGTTTGCTTTTTTAATTAAACAAGAATGGAGATCTGCTCTTGCTTTATTAACCTGATGTCACTTGGAGTAACCTGCTGCTTTGCCAACCACCTCCCTGTGTGAAACTCTGCTTTTTTCCCAGGCTGGTGTCCCAGAGTGTTTAATAAAGCAGGACCTGGGTGAGACTTCTTAAAAAAAAAACCACCACTTAGGTCTTGTGCTGGGTTTTGGTACTGGGAGCTCCGTGGTGGCTGCTGGAGGTTTCTGCGGGGCTGTGCTGGCGCCGGGGGAGCTTTAGGGTGTCGGGGTGCCCCACGTGGGTGAGGGCAGCTGGGCAGCTCTGCCTTCATGCCTTGGCTCTCCTGGGAGCTGTGGTGAAGCCTTTGCTTTCCTAACAGCCACACGTGCCAGGGGCAAGGCTGCAGGTGAGGTGTGGTGAGCCCGGCTGTGCCCGCTGCCAGAGGGGGCTCAAGCAGCCCCCCAGCCCCTGTCTGCCAGGGAGCAGGGAGCATCCACAGCCCCGTGTCCTCCAGGGAGCTCAGGGCAGCATCCCAAAGTTTTCCTTGTCTCCCTCCACTTCTGTGTGCTCCTGGTGATGCTGGGTGAGGAGGTGGGGGCACAGAGCAGGGTCCTGAGCTCTGATTCCCCAGCAGGATGGTTTTCCAGACCTCTCTGCCTTTCCCCTGGCTCCAAGGTGTGCTTCTGTGTTAGCAGGATGTTTCCAAGGCTGGAAGCCATCCTGGAGACTGTAGTAAGCACCTGTTGCTCCATGTATCATGGGAGGGATTCTTGGGGAGGCAGTGGAATGAGAATGGGTGGCATAAGAAGGAGGTTTCTTCTCTCAGGGACATGGAGACATATCCCCAAGCACTGGCCTTTTTCTCTGGTCAGACTGGAGCCAGGGGAGATCAGGGTTCCCTGGGCTGGCAGCAAGCAAACGTGTCTTAGGGGGAAGGGTGTAACTTCAGGAGAAAGCTGGGGTGTTCCTCCAAGGCTGTGCCAGACAGGGAGCCACTGGCACAACTGGAAAGGTGACCCTTGTGCGTGGCTGCCTGATGGAAAGCAGGCTCCCTCCTGCCCTGTGCAGCTGCTGGGGTGCAGGGGAAGGTGTGGGGCAGGAGATTGAGGTTCCATTGTCAGCTCGAGGATGATGGTTTTCCCAAGAGGTGTGGGGACAGCAGGGTAGGGCTCTGTCACTGCTCTGCACCTGGGAGCAGCCTGCAGTGGCTCTGGGCTGTTGTGCAGCTAAGGGAGGCTCTCCTTGTTTCTCCCTCCCTCAGCTGTTGCCAGCAAACATGTGAAATCTGAGTGTCCTGCTCACGTTCGGCCACTTGCTTCACTCCATGGGATCCTGAGCACGCAGGCACAGCCACCCACAGGTCACGCAGCACATTTGCTGCTGCACAGGGCTCTGGGGGTGTGGAGGTCCCTCGGGGGGTCCCTCTGCACCACTCAAGGTCACACTTCTGGTCCTGAGCCTTCTCTGTGCTGGGGTGACTCTGCCTGAGACTTGGGCTAATCTGAGGTGGCAGTTCTGAGGCACAGGTACCACGGAGCAGAGAATGGCCTCCCCCAGCCCAGCCTGTAGGGGTAGGGGCCTCTCCCCACGGTGGGAGACCCTACACCCAGCACCAGGGAATGTCCTGGTCCCATTAGTCTCAATCGTCCCAAAAATGGTGCTCAGGGAAAGACCTGAGCTTGCCCTGCTCAGTTTTCCCACACTGCTCATACCTTGGAGAAAACAACCCCAGCTGTTGATGCTTCCAGCAGTTGAGGGTGAGGAAGAGGTTAGGTGATAGCAGAGCAGATAAGAGGCAGCCTGGATGTGGGGCCAGGGGCCTCGGTGGGGCTCCCTGCCAGCCCCCAGTCCCAGCAGTGTGGGGCTGCCCCCTGAACCTCCCCCGCTATGGGATGGCCATGCCCGTGCATGTGCCCCAGTTTACACCTGGTTTCCACTTTGCTGGTTGGGGTTTTTTGTACATTTTAAGCCCAGAGTGAGTTTTACCTCCAGCCCCGCCACAGTCTCAGGGTCCCTTGGGAGGATACGCTGTGAGGAGAGCAGTGGGTGCTGTGAGCTGAGGGGTGATGGGGGCTGAGCCCCCCCATCCAGGACATCCCCCCGTGCAGCCAGCACCTCTGAGACACGCCCTGTCCCCGGGCTGTGCCTGTGCAGGGCTGTGCATCCCCAGTTTGAACAAAGCCCCCCGTGCCGCCATGCGGGAGCCGGGGCTGCGGCAGCGCCTGGGTGTCATCTGTGCCGGCCGTGGCAGATGGCAGCTTAGTGCAGAAAGGAAAACATTAGTCTTGGGTCAGAGGTCGCAGAAACATCTGCCTCGGGATGCTTTCAGTGCCCGCATTGCTGCGGAGGGACAAAACCTGTTGCTGGTGGGTTGGAGGAGAAGCGGGGGCAGAGTGAACAAAGGGCTGGCAGCACCAGAGCCACACTCAGGGGGGCACCCAGAGCAGAGACCACAGGCTGGGGGTGCTGGGATGGGCACCCCAACTCTGCCAGCACTGCTGGTGGGGCCAGAGGTGCTGGAAGCTGGGGCAGCCCAGAGGTGTAGAGCAGAGCTGAGGCAGCAGCACTCGCTGGCTCTGATATTCCTGCAGCTCATTCATGCTTTTGATTATCTGATCTGGGCTCTCCTGGAGCCTTGCTGGAATAGCTGCAGCGTTGGGCCACTGGTTGTAAGTCCTTAAGGATGTGCTGCAGACACAACAAACGCACGTGTCTGTGCTGAGCAGATCCAGATTTGGCCCAGGCTTCGTGCTGGGAGCAGAGTGGGAATTTGGGACCACTCTTGCTGTTCCCAGGCTGTCCCCAGGGACTGCTGTCTGACCTTGGACAAGGCCTTCTCCATCACCCTTCACACTGGCCACAAATCATGCAGATTTATGGGCCGGCAGCTCAGTGCATTATTAATCGTGTCCCCCCTCACCACAGTTTGCACTCGGATGCTCATTCCGAGGGGGAAGACACATCCCAGCCTGGTGCTGTAGGAATCCAGCTCCCAGCCTCTGCCTGACCCCCAGAAACAAAAAAAGCCACTGGGATGGCCAGCAGCCCCAGACACTCGGGGGGTGTAAATCAGTGTGTTCACCCCTGCAAGGAGCACCCTCATCCACAGGGATGGGCACTGGCTGCTGTCCCCTGTCCTGCCTGGTCCCTCAGTGGAACACCCCCCAGAAGTTGTGAGACTGCTGGAATGGTGCTGGGAGAGGGAGCATTGTGTGTTGGAGAAGGGCTTGGCCTCACTGGGATGGGGATTGGGATTGGGATTGGGATTGGGATTGGATGGGGATTTGGAATGGGGATTGATTGGGGATGGGGATTGATTGGGGATGGGGATTGGGATTGGTTGGGGATGGGGATTGGGGATATGGGATGGGGATTGGTTGGGGATGGGGATTTGGGATTGGGATTGGTTGGGGATGGGGATTTGGGATGGGGATTGGTTGGGGATGGGGATTTGGGATGGGGATTGGTTGGGGATGGGGATTTGGGATGGGGATTGGTTGGGGATGGGGATTTGGGATGGGGATTGGTTGGGGATGGGGATTTGGGATGGGGATTGGTTGGGGATGGGGATTTGGGATGGGGATTGGTTGGGGATGGGGATTTGGGATGGGGATTGGTTGGGGATGGGGATTTGGGATGGGGATTGGTTGGGGATGGGGATTTGGGATGGGGATTGGTTGGGGATGGGGATTTGGGATGGGGATTGGTTGGGGATGGGGATTTGGGATGGGGATTGGTTGGGGATGGGGATTTGGGATGGGGATTGGTTGGGGATGGGGATTTGGGATGGGGATTGGTTGGGGATGGGGATTTGGGATGGGGATTGGTTGGGGATGGGGATTTGGGATGGGGATTGGTTGGGGATGGGGATTTGGGATGGGGATTGGTTGGGGATGGGGATTTGGGATGGGGATTGGTTGGGGATGGGGATTTGGGATGGGGATTGGTTGGGGATGGGGATTTGGGATGGGGATTGGTTGGGGATGGGGATTTGGGATGGGGATTGGTTGGGGATGGGGATTTGGGATGGGGATTGGTTGGGGATGGGGATTTGGGATGGGGATGCTGTCACCCTCCATCAGTGGCTAGAATGCAGCACTTGGTGCCTCCTCAGCACGTAAATGATTCAATGGAAACACTGAGGGAGACACACTGGTATTTTTAGCCATTCCTGCCTGGTTTGGGAACAGGGTGCTCGTCATGCCTGGGGCTGGGACTGTGACCACACCAGCCCAGCCAAGGCTTTCACAGAGGCTCCTCAGGAGCCCGGGCAGCTTGGCCACATTTCACCGCCTCAAAGCCGCTCTCTAATGGCCCTCCTGAGCTGTTTTGATCCTGCAGCACCCACCCTGTCCTCTGCCAACACATCTATCTGTAATTAAAGCCGAGCTTTAATGTCTCCTATGCTAATTTCCATGAGCTGCTCGAGGTTTGGTTTGGGTAGCCCTGGCTTGGGAAATGCCAAAGGAAAAACCACAGGGTGATCTTCGCCTGGCTGAGCCCTCGGGGGCGTCGCATCCTCCACGTCTGCTCACCTGGAATCCCTGACACCACCTCATGGTTTTTTGCATAAAATAAAGCTCAGCTCCCTGGGCTGAGCTTTAGGAGAGGTTTTTAGTCCCTGGAGAAATAGGTGGCTGCATGGGGAGGTTGTAGCACAGCTGGGAGTTGAACTTAGTTCTGCTGAATCCAGCCTTTCCAGACCTGAAAAAGTTGAAAAATAACTTCAACTTGTATTGTCCTGATTCTTCACCTGTTTTTTGATCTCTTGCTTTGCATGTGAGACTTGTCTCCAGGCTTTCCTCTGCAGCCAGGACTCTCTGACTCTGCTGAGGGTGCTGGGCTTTGAAATGCAGCTCCAGTCTCTGTCTGTGAGTGAGCTCTGGGACCCGTGAGGGGAGGGAATGGTGAAATTCATCCCATGGCTTCATCCACAGCTGGGAACGTGCTCTTCCCTGCTTGCCTCAGACCTGTTGCAGAGAGGGCAGGAACAGCCTCGTTCTGTGGTGAAGCATCTACAGAAGAGGCAGGGGAGGTGTGGAAGCTGCCAGGTGTGAGGGAGCAGGGTGTCCTGGGCACAAAGAAACCAAGATGACTTGGGAACCATGGAAAGATTTGGGAGGTTCCCCATGCTGGGAGCTGGTGTGTGAGATTGGGAGTTGCTGGGCACGTACAGAGGGCACAATAGAAACTCCTCCCTGGGTTACAGCAGTGACTGCTGGGTTGGAAGGGTCCCTGTGCTGTTTTTCCTGAAGATTTGCTGGGGATGTCCCTTTCTGGGAGGAGAAATATGGAGCATGAGTACCCTAACCCATCTCAGCCCTTCCAAGCTGAACTCTTCCCTGCACCCTCCTCACTTCTGGAGCTGACTGTGGCCATAGATCAGCTCTTAACACAAACAAATAGAAATTAACTTTAAAATAATCTACCAGCTCCATGAAACTTGAGGGGTTTCCTGAAGCCTGGAAAGCACCCAGCTGGGCACTGCCAGGGATCCAATCCCACCCCGGGCCTTCAGGCAGGGGCTTCCCTGTCCCTCAGGTTTCTTCCAATCACTAATTAACCTCCTGGCTAATAACCATGCCCAGATTCAGGCTGGGATTTACTTTGCTTTCCCATCCATGTGTTCAAACCTCCTCCTGCCCGCGCGGGAATCGGAATCTGTCCCAAAGCTAATTGGGTGGGAGGGCACTGGGCTGTGTGCCCAGCGCAGGAACCCCAATTCCAGAGAGCCCCACTGGCCTCCAGCCTTGGCCTGGGATGCCGAGCATCCCCTCCTGGTGCCCCAGCATCGTGTCCCTCTCCCACGGTGGCACCGTGGCAGCTCCCACCGCGCTCGGCGCTTCCCGCGCTGCCATCGCACTTCTTTGTCCAGCATCAATTTTTTTTTTTTCCCCCCCCCTCCCCCTTTTTTTTTTTTTTTTTCCGCCTTTCCCTCCCAACTACAGCCTCCCGTTTGCACTCTCCGCCGGAGCGCGATGGGAGGAGGGAATTATTTTAAGACAAAAAGCGTGCGCTGGTGCGGCGGGGGGGGCGCGCACGGAGGGAAGGGGGGAGTTCTTTTTTGCCAGATGACTGCACATCCCAGCGGCGTGNCAGCTGCTCTGCCTCATTAGGATGCACACCTGCTCCCCGCCGCCCTTTTGTGTGCCGAGCAGATGCCCTGATTTATTATTATACACATTTTCTTTTTCATTTGGCCTGGATAATGCCGTCTCATTAACTCAAAATGTCTCCGAATCCTGACAAATTCTCACACAAT
>VZTB01002858.1:300004-364891 GCA_013397245.1 Thryothorus ludovicianus | reverse complement strand
CATCCCCACCTCGTGTCCCCCATCCCCACCTCGTGTCCCCCATCCCCACCCTGTGTCCGCCATCCCGTGTCCCCCATCCTCACCCCGTGTCCCCCATGCCATGTCCCCCATCCTCACCCCGTGTCTCTCCTGCTGGTGGCAGGTTTCACAGGCGCTCACTGCGAGATTGACATCGATGAGTGTGACCCTGACCCGTGCCACTACGGGACCTGCAAGGACAGCATTGCCTCCTTCACCTGCCTCTGCCAGCCTGGCTACACGGGCCACCGCTGTGACATCAACATCAATGAGTGCCAGAGCCAGCCCTGCAAAAATGGGGGGACCTGCCAGGACAGGAACAACGCCTACAACTGCATCTGCCTCAAAGGGACCACGGGTGAGCAGGAGGGAAGCCCTGGGGCTCCACATGGGTCAGCAGTGCTGGGGCAGCATCCCGCTCCTATCCTCATCGTGGGGCAGACTGGCCCTGGGCCACCACCAGCAGCCGCCCTGGTGCCAGGGCCAGCCTGGGGCATCCTGGGTGAGGGCGAGTTCTCCCGGTTTGGTGCCCAGCTCTGGCAGCAGCCACACCCCAGCCAGGAGCTGCCCGTGGCAGAGGAGCTTTGTTGTGGGGCGGTGGTGGCAGTTGGTGCCAGCGGGCTTCATTTTACTGCTTTGACAGGGCTGGGGACCCCCTAACAACCCCCCCTCTCCTCCCCAGGCCCCAACTGCGAGATCAACCTGGATGACTGTGCCAGCAACCCCTGTGACTACGGCAAGTGCATCGACAAGATCAATGGCTACGAGTGCACCTGCGAGCCGGGCTACACAGGTGAGAGCAGGGCCTCACACCCTGGGGACCTGCAGCTGCTGGTGCCTCACAAAACCAGGACAAGGAGGGGGGGATGCTGCCATCCTGCCTGTAGGAGGTTTTACACCCTCCGGCGCTCCTGCTTGTTCAGGAGGGTGACCCTGGCTCAGTCCGAAATCAAAGGGGTGTCTGGTGCTGCGAATTCGACTCCCGCTGCGCCCACTCCCATGGGTATCAGGTTGCTGCCTTGTCCGACTGGTTTGTTTGATGGCTGCTGGAAATGGTGGAGGGCTTTGATGGGAGCAGCCCCCGCCGCTCCCCGCTCGCACGGCCCCTTGTCCTCGGGGAGCCGGGATAAAGCCTGGCTTTGTCAGCCATGGCAGGTAGGGTTACAGGCTGAAACCTCCTCCCTTCAGCATTCCCTCCTGGACCAAAGCAGCCCAGGGCACGGCCTCTTCCCAGTCACATTTAATGAAGGCAGGCAGGTAAATGTAAAGTCACTCTGCCTGCAGGGCAGCCCGCTCCTGTGCAGCCAGCATACTTGTGTCCTGAGATCCCAGTCTCCAGCAGGCATTCCCTGGGCGGCTGGAGGGGGAATTGCCTGGTGGGTGCACTCCTCACGCCATGCTGTTCATGCTTACGGGGTAACTGTTCCTTGCTCCCCCTTTCCCAGGGCGCATGTGCAACATCAACATTGACGAGTGTGCCAGCAACCCCTGCCACAACGGGGGCACGTGCAAGGATGGCATCAATGGCTTCACCTGCCTCTGCCCCGAGGGCTTCCACGACCCCAAGTGCCTGTCCGAAGTGAATGAGTGCAACAGCAACCCCTGCATCCATGGGAAATGCCACGATGGATTGAATGGGTAGGCTGGAGGGTGCAGGGGCTGCTGGGGGGGATGCAGGGACCAAAGCGTCCCCAAAAACATCAGGGTTAGAGGAGGGTGAGCATCTGTCCCCTGAGTTGGTGCTTGTCCCTGCTCTGGGCCAGTGCCATGGGATATTTCCCTGAAGGGACAGGATTTGCTGGATAAATGATTGCTGGTGCAGCCTAGAGGGCCAAGATGGACCAGCTCCTTATGCCCCAATTTTTCCCCGAAGCTACAAGTGTGACTGTGACCCTGGCTGGAGTGGGACAAACTGTGACATTAACAACAACGAGTGTGAATCCAACCCCTGCATGAACGGTGGCACCTGCAAGGACATGACCAGTGGCTACATCTGCACCTGCAGGGAGGGCTTCAGTGGTAAGTAGGGGCTGAGATTGGATATTCTGCACAATTTCTTCCTGGAAATGGTGGCCAGGCACTGGAACAAGCTGCCCAGGGAAGGGAAGCAGTGGAGTCACCATGGTGGGAAGTGTTCAAAAGGGATGTGGAACATAGTGATGCTGGGTTAATGGTTGGGCCTGATGATCTTGGCTTTTCCAGCATTAACAAGATTCCATGATTCTAGGGGTGCAGCCAGAGATGCTGCCATGTTCCTCCCACACCTAGGGAGCCGTGGGTGGGTGTTCTCATGATGCTGAGTGGGCTGGGGGCTTCATTTTAGGGACAAAAAAAATGGGTATGGCTGGGAGCTGTGGCAGTCCAGCCATCCTGGAGACCTGCAGCAGAAGCTGAGCACAGGTGGCTTTCCCAGGGCAGTGGGTGTGGTGTTGTCATTGTCACCATGTCCCCACTGTACCCTCAGCCCCCTGCCACCAGCACGCCTCCCTCTCAGCCACTTCTATTTTTCTTAACACAGGCCCCAACTGCCAGACCAATATCAACGAATGTGCTTCCAACCCCTGCCTGAACCAGGGCACGTGCATTGATGATGTTGCTGGCTACACCTGCAACTGCCTCCTGCCCTACACAGGTGAGGGGAGCACCCTGTGCCCCACCACGGCTCTGTGGAGTTTTCTGCTTCACGTGTGACACCAAACTGGTCCCCAGCATGTGAAGTGAGCTGGCACTAGAGAAGGTTTTTCTCGTCCTGCCCTGCTGAGGGCTGCCCACAGCCACGGCTCCACCTCTCCACGGCACAGCTGGAGGAAATTTGCAGGAGCTTTGGGGAGCTGCCAGCCACAGCTTCCTCCTCTTCCTCCTCCTCTTCCTGGAGGGCAGCAGGGCGGTGGCTCGGGGGCAGCAGCACCCAGGGGCTGCCCCACTCACACCCCACCGTTCCCCAGCCATGATGCCCGTGCTGGAGAAGGCAACCCGAGGCCGAGGGGCCAGGGGGATTCTGCTGAGCCAATTCCTGTTTGCCGGCCCTGCGCTTCCGCTCGCGCAGCCCAGCACAATTGCAGGAAGCCATGAGCTGTTTCCTGCCCTCGCCAGTGGCCATAGAAACCCCTGAGGGGGATGGGGACCGGGCAGGCAGGGAGGAGAAGGCTCTGGAAAATAGCAAAGGCCAGTTCAGGAGATATTGGCTGACAGGGAAGATAAGGGTTCGGAGGGAACGTGTCCCTTGGCTGGACATAAACAGGAAAAGCAGCGGAGAGGGAAGGGGGGAGGGAGGGCAAGGGGGAAAAGACACCCTGAGCAGCACTTCCCTGCCAAAGGAAGTGTGCAGTGCTGTCATGCAGCCCAGATAGCCAGAGCCTAAAAGTTTGTGAGGGTTCGGGGTCATAGCGACCCAGAATGGAGGAGACAGTCCCAGATGGGCTGCCCTGGTCCACAGCCTTCCTCAGACTGGCAGCAGCCCAGGGCAGGGGACAGGGATAGCAGGGTCTTGGGCCACCTGTCATTTTGGAGGGTGTCAGCATGTGCTTGTGCTTGTGCCTGTGTAGGAGCCACCTGTGAGGATGTGCTGGCCCCCTGTGCTGGCAGCCCCTGCAAGAATGGTGGCGAGTGCCAGGAGTCAGAGGACTACAAGAGCTTCTCCTGCAGTTGCCCTCCTGGCTGGCAAGGTATGGCCATGGGGATTAGAACACTACACTTCCCTCAGTGTGGAAGAGGCACAGGGGAGGGAGCCAGGCCTTGGGAAGGGTCCTGACCTGCCCCATGGCTGGGTTGATGGGACTCATTGTCTGCATCCCTTGGCTTCTGCCCTGGTGTGAGCGGTGCCCAAGATGTCCCTGTCAGCCCTGAGGCTTTCACCAGCACCCCCAGCCCACACAATGCCTGTCCTGCTCTGTCCCCAGGTCAGACCTGTGAGATTGACATCAACGAGTGTGTGAAGAGCCCCTGCAGGAATGGGGCCACGTGCCAGAACACCAACGGGAGCTACCGCTGTGCCTGCCGGACCGGCTTCTCCGGCCGCAACTGCGACACCGACATCGACGACTGCAAGCCCAGTAAGAGCAGGGGCTGCCCCTGGCTGCACCCAGCCCAGCCCTGAGCCTCATCACCCTTCCTGGGGCTGGGGTTCTCCTCCTGTGCATGGACCAGCTCTGGCTACCTCTGTGGCCTGGGTTGGGCTGCAAGCCCTGCTTGGCTTTCAGGCCACCACAAGCATGTCCCTGTTGAGCTGTGTCAGTCTGAGGCCAGATGGGAGGAGGAGGAAGGAGCCTGGGGGACAGTGAGCCCATGGGGTTCTCCTTGTGCCCAGTCTCCTGGTGGGATTGGTCTGGCTTCTCCATGGGCTCAGTATGGGGACAGTGCTCTGGGGCAGCTCCTGGGCTGGGCTGCTGCACCACAGCTGGGCCCATCACATTTCCACATGCACGTCCCTCCTCTCCAGATCCGTGCCACAATGGTGGCTCCTGCTCCGATGGCATTGGCACGTTCTTCTGCGAGTGCCTGGCTGGTTTCCGTGGGCCCAAGTGCGAGGAGGACATCAATGAGTGTGCCAGCAACCCCTGCAAGAACGGGGCCAACTGCACCGACTGTGTCAACAGCTACACCTGCACCTGCCCCTCCGGCTTCAGCGGCATCCACTGCGAGAACAACACCCCTGACTGCACAGAGAGGTACAGTCCTGCCAGCTGGGACACGGGGCTGAGGTCCCTGTGCCACCCCATAGCCCTGGGTGGGTGTGTGGGGCCTTTGGCATGGGGCACGACTCACTGGGGTGCGACGTTTGTGTCCCCAGCTCCTGCTTCAACGGTGGGACGTGCGTGGATGGCATCAACACCTTCACCTGCGTCTGCCTGCCCGGCTTCACAGGCAGCTACTGCGAGCACAACATCAACGAGTGTGACTCCAAGCCGTGCCTGAACGGGGGCACGTGTCAGGACAGCTATGGGACATACAAGTGCACCTGTCCCCAGGGGTACACCGGGCTCAACTGCCAGGTACAGCTTGGGCGGATGCTGCTGTGGGGATCCGGGGCTTGCTGCAGTTTCCAATCCTGCAGGAGGCTCTGCTGGGTCCTCACCCTCTTGTCCTGCTCTGCTCCCCCAGAACCTGGTGCGTTGGTGTGACTCCTCACCCTGCAAGAACGGAGGCAAGTGCTGGCAGACCAGCAACCTGTACCACTGCGAGTGCAACAGCGGCTGGACAGGGCTCTACTGTGATGTCCCCAGTGTGTCCTGCGAGGTGGCTGCTAAGCAGCAAGGTGTGTGTACAGGGTCAGGTTGGGGTCCCCAGGTGTCCCCTGTGCTGGGCACTGAGCAGGGATGTGGCCAAATCTCTTGGTGGGGGTCTTTGGCACAGAGTGATCTCAAGGGTTGCTGTAGCAATTCACCCCCGAGGCTGCGATTCCCTGTGGGATGTGTGGTGGCCAGGGCATGGCCCTGTGATGGGTGGGTGTCACCAAGGTCCCTGCATCTCACTCTGCTCTCCCTGACAGGTATCGATGTAGCACATCTCTGCAGGAACTCGGGGCTCTGTGTTGACACTGGCAACACCCATTTCTGCCGCTGCCAAGCCGGCTACACCGGCAGCTACTGCGAGGAGCAGGTGGATGAATGCTCCCCCAACCCCTGCCAGAACGGAGCCACCTGCACAGACTACTTGGGAGGCTACTCCTGCGAGGTAGGTGCCTGGAGGGCAGGAATTCCTGGGGAAAAATCCTTCTTTCTGCTGCCCAAGATGCTGCCCTTGCATGATGCCCCCTTGCCAAGTTGGAGACTGGGGCGCTGGCTATGCTCCTAGGGCCATGAGGGAATGGAAGGAGCCTCTCTGATAGTTCCTCTCTTTCCTCCTCGCAGTGTGTGGCTGGTTATCATGGAGTTAACTGCTCAGAGGAGATCAATGAGTGCTTGTCCCACCCGTGCCAGAATGGAGGAACCTGCATCGATCTCATCAATACCTACAAATGCTCCTGCCCCAGAGGAACTCAAGGTAAATTAATTCCCCAGGCTGGGGCATTAGTGGGATGAGTGCAGATATCCTTGGATTCTGCTCATTAGCTGCTCGGGCTGGCAGCAGCAAACGCAGCGGGCGAGGTTTGTGTTTGCTTGTGGGCTTAGCCAGCAAGGCCACGAGGCCTTGGCCACGTGGTGCTGTGTCCCTCCTGCTCCAGAGGTGGCTCAGGCTGCCACTGACGTGGCCAGGCTCAGCCCCTTGGCAGGGAAGGCTCACACAAGGGAGCAGCGGGCCCCCCGATACTGTTTGATGAGCTGTGTGGGTTGTTCCCCCCTCTCTCTAGGGGTGCACTGTGAGATCAATGTGGATGACTGCAGCCCTTTCTTTGATCCTGTCACCCTGGGGCCCAAGTGCTTTAACAATGGCAAGTGCAAGGATCGGGTAGGTGGCTACAGCTGCATCTGCCCCCCTGGCTTTGTAGGGGAGCGCTGCGAGGGAGATGTCAACGAGTGCCTGTCCAACCCCTGCGACGCCCGCGGCACCCAGAACTGCGTGCAGCGGGTCAACGACTACAAATGCGAGTGCAGACCTGGCTATGCAGGTGAGCCCTGCATCCCCTCTGCTCCCAGCCCTGCAGCTCCCCAGGCATCCCTGCACCGCCTTCCTCTGCTCCTCACGCGCTCCTGTCCCTCGCAGGCCGCCGCTGTGACACCGTGGTGGACGGCTGCAAAGGCAAACCCTGCAGGAATGGGGGGACCTGTGCTGTTGCCAGCAACACCGGCCGTGGCTTCATCTGCAAGTGCCCCCCGGTAGGTGGCTGCTGCTCTCCAGCTCTGAGCATGGGATTTTGTGTGGGCATGAGGGGTGGTCAAGAGGCCAGTTTAGCCCCTGGGGCATCACCAACTGGGATAGGCATGGATGGAAGGATGCTTTGCTGTGAGTGCACCCATAAATGTACACCCTCCACGCTTGCAAGGATGCTGGAATAGAGTTAAGGAGAAGATGGCTCAGGCCTGAAGGGAGAACAGTCTGGATGTTATTTGCACCACACAAAGTGGGGCAGGCAGCTACAGAGAAGAGCTCCCTTCGCTTTGAGGGGATGCTCTAACGAGCTTCACATTCAAGATTATTCTTGCCCATCCCATTTTAGAGGTTGACTCTCAGTTTCCCAGAACACACATGTGTGTTAATGCTGCCTGTAGCACAGAATTAGTGGTTCTGACTCCCTCCTCGCTGTGCCTTCCCCAGGGATTCGTGGGGGCCACCTGCGAGAACGACTCCCGCACCTGTGGGAACCTGCACTGCCTCAACGGTGGCACCTGCATCTCCATCCACAAGAGCTCCAAGTGCATGTGCACGCCAGCCTTCACGGGCCCCGAGTGCCAGTACCCGGCCAGCAGCCCCTGCACCTCCAACCCCTGCTACAACGGGGGCACCTGCGAGTTCTCCGGCGACGCCTCCCCCTACTACCGCTGCAACTGCCCCGCCAACTTCAACGGCCTCAACTGCCACATCCTGGACTTCGACTTCCAGGGCGGCGTGGGGCAGGACATCATCCCCCCCAAAATCGAGGAGAAGTGCGAGATCGCGGTGTGCGCGGGCTACGCCGGCAACAAGATCTGCGACGGGAAATGCAACAACCACGCCTGCGGCTGGGACGGGGGCGACTGCTCCCTCAACTTCAACGACCCCTGGAAGAACTGCTCCCAGTCTCTGCAGTGCTGGAAGTACTTCAACGATGGCAAGTGTGACTCTCAGTGCAATAACGCTGGCTGCCTCTACGATGGGTTTGACTGCCAGAAGTACGAGGGGCAGTGCAAGTAAGTGGCTTTTCTTTAAAACCTTCTTGTTTTAAAGCCCATTAAGGTCACCGTTTCTGGTGGCTCGCTGGTTCTTCTGATTGTACCTGGTAAAACTCCTAGACTTGGGCTTGCTGTTGACTCCCAACGTTCTGTTCTGCTGCCTGTGGGGCTGCAACTCAAGCAATCACATCTCCCTGTGATTCTTCTGAGTTTACATCCACTTAGAAGCTCTCTGGGTTTGACTCGTTGCAGATGGCTGCCCTGTCCTTGCTTGTATCACTCTTTAGAAGTGAATTCTCCAACTCGCAGCAGAAACACAGTCAGTTTCAAGGCAGGGAGACCCCAGATGGAAGAGCAGCCAGGAAACATGATGATGTTAACATCTAAGCATTTCCCAAACATTGTCTTTGGCAACAGCAGGAACTTAGTCCCAGATTCCTGGACCAACTGTGGTCTTAGTAACTATTCTGTGTCCCCATGCCTTCTCTGAGTCACAGTAATTTTTCCCTTTTTCTTTTATAATTTAACAGCTGCTCTCTTTCACCTGCAGCAGTGAATGCTTCACAGCGCTGCATGAAACAGCTGCTTTCTATATAAACTGGTTTAGTGTCTGTCAGGGTGAAGAATATTTATACAAAAGAGAGACCACCACTACTTTTCTCAGCAGATAGCTGTGATTTGCAGTACTTGGCCTAATCCTTTCTTCTGCCTTGCTTCTCCCTCCACCCAGCCCTCTGTACGACCAGTACTGCAAAGATCACTTCTCGGATGGTCACTGCGACCAGGGCTGCAACAATTTTGAGTGCGAGTGGGATGGTCTGGACTGTGCAAACAACATGCCAGAGAAGCTGGCAGATGGCACGCTGGTGGTGGTGGTCCTCATCACCCCCGAGAACCTGAAGAACAACTCCTTCAACTTCCTGCGGGAGCTGAGCCGTGTGCTGCACACCAACGTGGTCTTCAAGAAGAACCCCAAGGGGGAGTATATGATCTTCCCATACTATGGCAATGAGGAGGAGCTGAAAAAACATTACATCAAGAGGTCCACAGAGGACTGGTCAGATGTGTCCAGTGCTGTCATCAACAAAGTGAAGAGCAGCCTCTACTCCAGGGCTGGCAGGAGGCAGAAGAGGGAGCTCGATCAGATGGACATCAGAGGGTAAGAGGGTTCCATTTTCTCTGAGCAGTGCTCAGAGTGTGTTTTCTGTGTTGGTAATAGTAACACTCTGGGAAGGGGAGGATGTAGGCCAGATAATTGTATTTAGATGTTGCTTTCTGTGTGAACAGAAACCGGATTTTGGTCTCATGTGGGAAAATGGAGTGATCATTCAGGAATCCCTGGTACAATGCTGCCCTGACTCTCACGATTGAAGGAGTCCTGTGCATTGTTGGGAGCTGGGGCTGGGCTGGGTGGGACCTGGAAGCAGAGGTTGGCCTGACCGACTGTCTGACTTCAGGAAGTCATTAAGTTAAGCCTCATTTTCTGCCTGGGAAATGCTTTCTAGAGCTTTGTTGTAAAACTCAATTACTGCAATCTGTGTTTGGAGATCTTTGGTGTAAACATACACATCTAACCTGCTCCCTCCCCATGGACTCAATCAAAAACCCCTGAAAGCAAAGGAGTTAGAGCAGAAAAACTGATGTGAGAAGATCTGAAGGCTCCCAAACAGCATTATTTAAGATACTGTAGTGTCTGGGTAATTTTAAAACATTGTGAAGCAGAGACTCCCTACCATTCCTGTAGATAAAGAGCTGGATTTTACAGCATTCACTGAGGCAAATCCAACAGACCACAAGCGTGAGCTGCAGGCTTTGGGCCACAGGGAAGCAAGGAGATGGGATCCCACCTTCTAATTCCCACTGATGGGGGTTAAAGAGGGAAGGGAGACGGGGCTCGCCCGTGTCCTCGGTGTGGTCATCACTCCCTGTTCCTTATTGACTCTCCCCTCTCACAGATCCATCGTCTACTTGGAGATTGATAACCGCCAGTGCATCCAGTCATCTTCCCAGTGCTTCCAGAGTGCCACCGACGTGGCAGCATTCCTGGGAGCCCTGGCCTCCCTTGGCAACCTGAACATACCCTACAAAATAGAAGCTGTCAAAAGTAAGTGCAGCCGGTCAGCCGGGGAGGAGAGACAGCCAAAACTTTCCAGCCTTCCCCGAGTTTAGTTACCTGTCAATTGGCTGCATTTGAGCACAGTCTGGTTTTAATAACCTCACATTTTTATTTTTTTTTACCTTTAAGACTTTTCTTTTTAAAAAAATTGCAAGCCCGCTTTATTATTTTTGCTTATTCCAGGTTTTATTTCAAAATCATTATCACTCTAAAAGTTATTAAAAAAAAAGAAAAGAAAAAGAAAACCCAAGCAGCTCCAATCAATCAGTGACATGCAAGGAGTTGAAGTTTGTATCTTGAAAATCCCCCCTAAATCCTTTTGTCTTAACAGCTCAATGCAAGCGCAATGATTTGAAGTTTGCTAATCCTTTTCCTTAAAGGAGAAAAAAGTGAAGCTGTCTCCTGGTGCAGGCTGCCTTGTGCAGCCGAGAATTTGCCGATAGTTTGCAATTCTGATTAATAGCGTATAAAATGACCTTATTTTGGGGAGGGGGGGGACGGACACGCTGATTTAGCTCAGACTTAGGTACCTCTATTAACAAATTTTCCTTCATTTCCACTCTGTCCCTGGTTTGCTATGCAGCTGAATGTCTCAGCCTGTCTTTGTGCCCCGCTGTTCCGTAGGTGAGACGGCCGAGCCCACGAAGAACTCCCAGCTGTATCCTATGTACGTGGTGGGGGTGGCTGCGCTGGTCTTGCTCCTCTTCATCACGCTGGGAGTGCTGGTGTCTCGCAAGCGCCGCAGGGAGCATGGGCAGCTTTGGTTCCCAGAAGGCTTCAAAGTGACAGAGTCGAGCAAGAAGAAGCGGCGGGAGCCCCTCGGGGAGGATTCTGTTGGACTCAAGTGAGTGGTTTTGCTTGCTAACCCCAAAAGGGCTGCTCAGGGCTCTCCTGAGAGAGTCTGTGGGAATCCTGTGCATCGTGGTGCCTTGGCAGGGAGGAGAAGGATCAGGGGTCTTAAAGTTCTGCATGGAGGGGGAAAAAAGCAGTGTTTGGTCCTATGAGCTTTGTAGTCTTTTTGCACTTGGTAAAAAATGAAACTGCCCTCGAGGGGAGCATCCTGGAAATTGGTTGATTCTTCTTTCAGTCTGTGCCTGTACACGGGCAAATGCCATGAGCAGTTCCTGCAGAGGAGATAACTTTTTGTGTGGTTTTATTTTTAAAGACCCCTCAAAAATGCTTCTGACGGCACGCTGATGGATGACAACCAGAATGAGTGGGGTGATGAGGAGACCTTGGACACCAAGAAGTTCAGGGTAAGTTCACTCTGCCACATTCCCTGCCTGTGCTGTGGGAATTCACTCCTGGATTTGTCACGGAAGGAGAAGAGGGCCCCTCACTGCTGCTCTCAGCTCCCCTGCAAACCTGCCTGTGCCAAACGCACACCTTGGAGCCTCACAGAGCTCCCCAGGCTGGAGCTCAGCCCTGGGCTCTTTTCTGGGAGCTCACTCCCTGCTGTTTGCCTCAGATCGAGGAGCAGGCGATGCTGCCGGACACGGATGACCAGACGGACCACAGGCAGTGGACACAGCAGCACCTGGACGCCGCTGACCTGCGCATCTCCTCCATGGCCCCGACACCCCCACAGGGGGAAATCGATGCTGACTGCATGGATGTCAACGTCAGAGGGCCGGGTAAGGACTGCCTGTCACTCATGTCACACCCTCCCTCAGCCCCTGCAGAGGAGCAGCCCCTCAGCCCTCCCTGTCCCTTGCTGGTGCAGTCACAAGCTCTGCACCGCAGGGTTGCTGTTTTGTGTGGTTTAGACAGAGACCCTGTCACATTTTGCTTTCCATCAGAGCTCTTTTGTTCAGTCACTGAGATGGAAATTACAGAAGTAGCCATTAAGTCACCCAGGTTATCTCTCTGCTGCTCCTATATTCCTCCCCTCCCATCCAACTGTCCATTTCACAGCCTTCCTTTAAAGTTTTTAACAATGGTTAATAGCTTTTTAAATTCTTACAAACATTTGGTCTTCCCCATGTCTGTGAAATTGTCCTCTGAAATAATGAAGGTATTTACCATACTCCATTTGCTTTGAGCAGCCTTCCTTACAAACTGCACCTTACATGGAGCAGATGAAACAGGGAAAGCAGTGAGATACCACTAAGGAATTTCAGATCCATATCAGAGGAAGGATATTCGTGTTTGATGTTCAGAACTAGCCAGGAACTCAGTCTCGGTGCACCCAGGAGAATCAGCATCTATCGCAGGCTGAGCCTCCTGCATTACAGAGGGTAAAAATCCTTTTTTTTTATTTATTTTTTATCCTGGGCTCCCCTGTGCTTTCAGATGGCTTCACCCCCCTCATGATCGCCTCGTGCAGCGGGGGCGGGCTGGAGACCGGCAACAGCGAGGAGGAGGACGACGCTCCCGCCGTCATCTCGGACTTCATCTACCAAGGTGCCAGCCTGCACAACCAGACTGACCGCACGGGCGAGACCGCCCTGCACCTGGCCGCCAGGTACTCCCGCTCGGACGCCGCCAAGCGCCTGCTGGAGGCCAGCGCCGACGCCAACATCCAGGACAACATGGGCCGCACGCCGCTGCACGCCGCCGTCTCTGCCGACGCCCAGGGGGTCTTCCAGGTGATGGATGCTTTGCCCGCCGGTTTTTTGGGGGTTTTCAGGGGTGCTGCGTGAAGGGTCGTAGCGCGGGGGCATCCAGGTCAGCTGGGGAAGGTGTGGGGTGGTAGTTGTGAAAAATGGAGCCGCCGTTGTGTTGGGGGACAGTAAAGCAGCAGGTCTGTCGCTGTTGGACATGCAAGGAGACTCTTGGTGAAGGTTAAAAGCTATTTATTAAAACATATGGTTTTAAATTTATAGTATTTTCAGACAGACCAGGGATTGGAGGTGGAGGCTGATGCCTCTCCCATCCCATTGGTCAAGACAACTGCCCATCAGTTGTTTTTCACGCCAAGAGAAAGTATGTAAACAACCTCGTGTTAACAAAAACATATTTCTAATTATAACACCCATGTGTGAAAAAGAGCTACGAACTATAAAAAACATCAAGTTAGAAAGTACATTAGAAAAACTAAAAAAGCAAGACAACACAACCCCATGCCAGCAGCCCTGGTCTGGGAGCAGAACTGGAGAGATGAACCTCTGGAAAGGGCATGGCAGGTCCTGAGACCTGGAGTGCCTTGCTGTCTGCCCCTCCTGACGTTTGTGCTCCCTCTGCTTTGCCCCTTCCTGTGGCAGATCCTGATTAGGAACAGGGCAACAGACCTGGATGCCCGAATGCATGACGGGACCACCCCCCTGATCCTGGCTGCTCGTTTGGCTGTGGAGGGGATGCTGGATGATCTCATCAACTGCCACGCTGACGTCAACGCCGTGGATGATTTAGGTACTGAGGCAGCTGAAACCCCAGTTCACCCAGACATGGGCCAAATGGGCTGCTTGCTGTTGATCTCAGCACTCTCTAATGTGTGTTGTATTTTTCGTGGTTTTCCTCTCCAGGCAAGTCAGCCCTGCACTGGGCAGCTGCTGTGAATAATGTGGAAGCTGCAATGGTCCTCCTGAAGAATGGTGCCAATAAGGACATGCAGAATAATAAGGTAGGATCTCCTAGGCTGATATATGCGAGGGAAAACCCATTTAGGGAGTCTGTTAAAGAGTAATTTCTGGCTAAAATACAAATGTCTGGCACTGAGACTCTGATTTGATTGTTCTGCTGTGAACGAAGTTGGACTTAGCTCAAAGGAGCACTGTGGGGTTTGGTTGTAGGGGTGATGTTGAGGGACCAGGCAGTGCCTGGTGGGCAGTGTCCTTGTGGCATGTTCTGGGTCACTCATAGGGTTCCTGGTTTCCTATCAGTACAAGGATAAGGTAGGAAAAAGAAGGAGCAAACCCTTATCAGAGGAGAAACGATGGCAGACCTTTCTGCCACCCAGCAGCACGGGCGTGGAGCTCAGGGCAGCGCTAGCCAGGAGAATCTGTGAACTCACCCCCTAACCAAACCTTGCTGGCTTTCCAGGAGGAGACCCCACTGTTCCTGGCAGCCAGAGAAGGGAGCTACGAAACCGCCAAGGTCCTGCTGGACCATTTTGCCAACCGGGACATCACGGACCACATGGACCGGCTGCCGCGGGACATCGCGCAGGAGCGCATGCACCACGACATCGTCCGGCTGCTGGACGAGTACAACCTGGTGCGGAGCCCCACGCTGCACAACGGGCCCCTGGGGGCTCCCACCCTGTCCCCCCCGCTCTGCTCCCCCAGCAGCTACATCGGCAACCTCAAACCCGCCGTGCAGGGCAAGAAGGCCAGGAAGCCGAGCACCAAGGGGCTGAGCTGCAGCGGCAAGGACGCCAAAGACCTCAAAGCCCGGAGGAAAAAGTCCCAGGATGGGAAGGGGTGTCTGCTTGACAACTCCAGCGTGTTGTCGCCGGTGGACTCCCTGGAGTCGCCGCACGGGTACCTCTCAGACGTGGCCTCGCCGCCTCTGATGACCTCTCCGTTCCAGCAGTCGCCTTCCATGCCTCTGAACCACCTGCCGGGCATGCCCGACGCCCACCTGAGCATCAACCACCTCAACATGGCGGGCAAGCAGGATATGGCCATGGGCAGCTCCAGCAGGATGGGCTTCGACTCGGTGCCCCCGCGCCTGTCCCACCTGCCGGTGTCCAGCCCCAGCACGGGCATGAGCAGTGCCCCCCTGAGCTTCTCGGTGGGCGGCGGGGCCGGGCTGAACGGGCAGTGTGACTGGCTCACCCGGCTGCAGAACGGCATGGTGCAGAGCCAGTACAACCCCCTGAGGGGCAACCTGCAGCCCGGGGCGCACCAGCAGCCCCAAAACCTGCAGCACGGCATGATGACCTCGCTGCACAACGGGCTGCCCACCACCAGCTTGTCGCAGATGATGAGCTACCAGGCCATGCCCAGCACCCGGCTGGCGTCGCAGCCCCACCTGATGCAGAGCCAGCAGCTCCAGCAGATGCAGCAGCAGCAGCAGCAGCTCCAACAGCCCAACCTGCAGCAGCAGCAGCAGCAGCCGCCTCAGCAGCCGCAGCAGCAGCAGCACAACCCCAGCTCCAACGGGAGCGGCCACATGGGCCAGAATTTCCTCGGTACGGAGCTGAGCCAGCCCGAGCTGCAGCCGGTGAGCGGCGGCGGCGGCGCCATGGCCGTGCACACCATCCTGCCGCAGGATTCCCAGCTGCTGCCCACCTCGCTGCCCTCCTCCCTCGCTCAGCCCATGACCACCACACAGTTCCTGACCCCACCTTCCCAGCACAGTTATTCCTCCCCCTTGGACAACACCCCCAGCCACCAGCTGCAGGTGCCCGACCACCCTTTCCTCACGCCGTCGCCGGAGTCGCCGGACCAGTGGTCCAGCTCCTCTCCTCACTCCAACGTGTCCGACTGGTCCGAGGGCATCTCCAGCCCTCCCACGAGTATGCAGTCGCAGATGGGACACATCCCCGAGGCCTTCAAGTGAAATTAAAAACAAAAAAAAAAGGTGTTTTAGAGACTCTCGCTGGGAGCCAGAAGCTCGAGGAAGATTTTTTTTTTTTTTTTTTAAAAAAAGGACGTCGGATGCTTTTATTAAAGGATCCTTTTTAAATATGTTTTTATAAAAAAGGAAAAGAAAAAAAGAAAAAGACTAATTAATTCCTTTTTTTTTTTTTTTAGTATTTATTTATGTACTTTTTATTTTACATGAGAACACTGCCTTTTTATTTATATGTTCTATTGTTAAGAACTCAATGTGGGACACCAGTTGTGTTTCAAGAAATCAACAAATTAGGTTTTTATAGGACGTTCTCTTTTGTTCGGGGGGGTTCATTGTGTTTCATTTGAGAGGAAATGTTTATGTAAAGCTATAAGCAACGATTTGTGATTCTGAAATGCCATTAATTTATTTTTTTCTCTTTCAACTCAGAAAGAGAGGTGAGAAAGAAGAGGGGAAGGAAAAATTGACTAAAAATACCGCTCCTTAAAGGGAAAAAAATTAAGCATGGACAAATTTTTTAAATGTACTTTAAAATGATTCCTTTGCTATTACATGAGAGGACATTTTATGGTACCAGTCATGAATCTTTGTTTAAATTTCAGTATTATATAGTTGTACATTTGCCTTGATAATAGAAAGTTTTGTTCTCTCTTGTTTTTATATATATAAAAAATATATATATTTAAATGATTTTTATGATCTAAAAAAAAAGAAAAAAAAAAAGAAAAAAAAAAGAAAATCGGGATTATAGACCTGTAAGAACAGTTTTTAAGCTAAAAAAAAACCCTACAAAACATGAATACTGTCCCCCATCAAAAAGAAATGTATTTGCCAAAATTCCAAGAGAGCAATCCCATAACTATGGAGTATATACACAAAGGAGACTTAATTTTACTTTGAATATCTTTACTGATTTTTTTTTTGTTTTGTTTTTGTGTTCGCCTTTGAGTAACTGTTTTAAGAAAGAAACGCCAATATAAACTTTTGTAAACCACATCCTTATTTTAAGGATGGCCTGCCTATTTTTTTAAAAAGAAGGCGTGTCTGGCAGTGCAGACACCCTGAGTGAGATTAACAAAGCATTTTTCACACTGCCACCCCCCCTGTGCTCACCCGGCCCCAGCTCCTCTGGCAGAGCCCTCACTGGGTGCCCAGTGGGATGTGCTGCTGGTTTTGGTGGGAGGCTGGACTGGCCAAACTGGAGGGCGAGGGGCCAGCACAGCTGTGCTGTGAAACGTTGACATTTTGTTCTGTGACGTTAGCCTGGAGTGATGCATCTTTTTTTATATTGATGTGCACTCCTTCTGTGTATCATGTAAAATATAGTATAAGCCTGTGGCAGATTTAAAGTTTGTAAATATGGGGTTTGGTTTTTTTTTGGTTTGTTTTTTTTAATATTTTTTTTTTCAAGAAGAGGTGGATTTTGTTTCAAAAATCTAAATGAGCAAGTCTTAAATATATCAGAAATATATCACCTTGTAGAGGTGTTGGAATATCACTCACTCGGGTGCAAAAGCAAGCAGACACCCCAAGACTAGATAATGTGTATGGGACAGGCAGATAGCAGCTAATCCAGAAAACCTAAGGAAAGGGTTCCTTTTCCTCATTCCTTTCTGTTAGAACACCAAATAAAATGGATTATTTCTCAAGGCACAGCGCCTTGCTGAGCACTCATCTTAGTTAACATTTCAGACCATTGTTATTGTGACACGCCTAATATGAGTGATAAAAACATCACGTGGTGTTGAATCTTCCTATGTTTTATAAACTAGAGTGTAGTTTAAGAAAAGATATCTTCTGTAATAAAGTTATCTACATGCAAAGTTGTAGTTTGCAAAAATGATGTATTTTTTTTGGTTAACTGATTTGCAATAAAGGATGCTTCTGGGCATCTAGATTTTACTAAAACTGGAACTTGGTGTTTTTGTTACGGGGTCAGTTGGATTCTGGATTTGACACCTGCTGTCTTTCAGAGCTGCTCCTTGCACGGAGCTTCCTCAGCATCTTGTTCTCTGTGAAAACCCAGGGAAGAGCCTCGGCCAATGAAAATTTCTCTTTAACTTCTGCTAAACTCTGACTTGAGACACCTGAGCAAGGCAGGAGGGGCTCTACCCACGTAGCTCTTTACCTGCTGTGCATGCTCTGATATCCTCGAGTCAAGATCCAAAAGGGGAAACATGGAAAAATTGTTTTAAAGAACCTACCCCAGACATCTTCAAAAAAAAACCCAGGAGCTGCAGCACCAGAGGGACAGTTTTCACTTGTGCCACTCTTGGCACAAACACCGCCCAGAAATGTTCGCTGTCCTTGCTGTGCTCGAGATTTTTAAGGTAATTTAATTTAATTTGATTCTTTCTCTACCCCACAGGGACTCTGCAGTGCAAATGCAGCTGCAAAGTCCCCAAATAACTGGATATAAATAGAGGAGCCATTGACCTCCTCCCAAAGCACATAAGCCTGGAATGCTGGTATTTTCCACTCCGTGGCTGGGGAGGGAGAGGGGCTTGTGTGTGCAGGGGGCTGACAGATCCAGGGCCACCAAACACCTGCTGGTGCTGTGACAGTGGCATTTTGTGTGCCCCCCACAGCAGTGAAATGCACCTTCAGAGGTCAGGTCCAGGAAAAGGGGAGCCTCAAAATCCATGGAAAGGGGTGTTTTAAGGGAGAGTTTGCCTCTTCCCCCTGGCAAAAAGTGTCACCAGCGAGGATCTCAGTACCCAGGGGGACATCCTGGAGATGTCCCCTTCACCCCCCCTGCGCTGTGCCTGCCTGCATCCCATCTGGAATGCACTAAATGGAGTTTGTCTGCCTCCAGCGTGACTCACACACCGAGCTGCTCTCGAATCCCACACAGCACAGCCTCCCAAACTTCTCCCACACGTTCCCAGCCCAGCACGGCTCCAGCGGGGCTGGGAGAGGCTCATCCCAAAGTGAGGAGGCACCACAAGGGTCCTCTCCTGCCTGGTCCAGTGTAAAAACAAGTCACTCATGGGCAAGGCAGGAATTTGGCCGGGAATAGGTGAAAAAAATGGGATTTATGAGGACGTGGGAAACAATGTGATGCTGCAAGAGGCAACACGTGTGGCTGGTTTAACAAGAGGGGCTGCAAAGTGTGGGATTTTCCATGAGGAATGGTCAGAGGGACAGGATGAGGAAAGAGGGGGCTAAATAGCATGGAAAGAAGCAAATGGATAGCTACTAATTAATTGTCCACGAGGTAATTCAAACTAGAAGTCTGTTAAGGTTTTTAAGCAGTAGAAGAGTGAGGATGCAAAAATTGAGGTTTTAAGCGTTTAGCCCCAAATAACTTAAGAATTATGAAGGCATCTGGTGACCAACCAAGCTGTGGGTACATGAGATGATTGTGGTGTCACAGATCCAGCTGGGATCGAGGCAAAATTAAAAGAGAAGCAAGAGAAATGGCCCCAGTTTCAAACTCTCACACTTAAGGCTTCTCCCCACACCAACCAACCCACATTGTCCCACCACAAGCTCACCTTCACCTCGTGTGGGTAAAGATTTTTGGGAGCTGAATCTCCAGCTCTCCCGGAGTGACCGGATCACGGCAAGCACTCAGCATTCCCTGTGAATGGAATGTCGTGGCTGCCTCAGCATTCCAGGTGACAAAGGCTGAGAAGCACTAAAATCACATCCCTCACTGAGGGAAGGGTTCAGGAGTGAAACAAGATTAGCACCGGTTATTGCCATGGCAGGTACCTGGTGCTCTGAGGAATCCCTGCACCTGAACGATTTGTTTACATGCTGGAGGGCTTGGTTTTTCTTTTTTTTTTTTTTTTTTTTCACTCTTTGTTTTCATTATTCCTGCTCAATTAGATGGGACATTCAGAAACTGCTACTCTCTATTGCTTCTCCCTCAGGGCTGTTGGTGTTTGCTCACAAAGTTGCTCGCAGCTGCTCCAGCCCTGACAGAGGAGTCCTTGCTGCAGCTGAAATCAGCTGGAGAATGCACAAAAGGAGCCAAATTCACCTGGGGTTTTAGCCTCGCTGAAATCACACAGGGGTTAATGTGGCTGGGGTAATCTGAATAACCACGGCAACTGAATGAGTAAATAAACAAAACTCAGATTTGTCCAGTTGGCCAACATGGTGCAGAATACTGGTAAGGGATAGAGATACCCTGCTTTTAGCATTTTCCATGATTCTAAACTCAAAGAATGATCCTTTTCATAGCAAGCTCGTGGGGCAAGGTTGTGTTTCTGGTTGTGTGCAACCTGAAGACGGAATAAATTACCAGCAAAAGGTCACAATCGTTTGTGTTGTATCCCAGGTGAGCTGAGGAACAGAGAAGCTGTGGCTACCCCATCCCTGGAAGTGTCCAAGGCTGGGTTGGACCGGGCTTGGAGCAACCTGGGGTACTGGAAGGTGTCCCTGCCCATGGCAAGGGGTGGAATTTGAAGATTTTTAAGGTCCTTTCTAATCCATTCTGTGATTCTGTGAAACAGGAAAGAAGGACACACACAGTTCTCACTGGCAAATGTTTTTATTTATAACGGGTCACTCAAGTCCAGAAGTACTGCTGAGTACAGCAAACCAGCTAGAAAGCTTCGGGTTAAAAAGGGGTTGAACGCTTTAATGTGACACCTAATTCTCTATAATCACATATTTATGAGGAGAACAGCAAAGATGAGATCCCCTGGTTGGTGTTTGCATTGTGTACCCCTGAATGTGGGGGTTAAATATGTAACATAAATATCTAACTATAGACACAGACGTGAGCTGTTGATGGTATTTAGCACACAAAAAGCCAACCAGGCTAATTAAAATCACGTTTCCTCAGATTACACCTGTTGGGGGGAAGTATCAAGGGAAGAACCAGGGGCTTTATCTGCAACTCATGCCTGCGCAGGGAAATTGCATTTGACAAGCTGGTTTATAAGAATGTTCCTACAAAAGAGGGAGATGAAAGGCACTTAAAAATCACAGCGCTGCCTCTGGTTCCCACACCAGCATCAAAGTGCTGCTTCCCCTGCTTGGCCGGGGCTTTGAGGATATTCCCCTGCTTTAATGATCAAGCGTGCAGGAACAGCTCTCGCACTGATAATGACCCTTGATTAAGATGTTTGTTTAGGTCGCTGTGTTTTCCTCTCCGGGGCTTGTTGTTGGGTGCAGGGTGTGACAGTCGGTGAGCGACAGACATTCCTCTGGTGCCGGAGCAGAAGCTTCGTGTTTGTGTAAAACTCAGCCCCCAAAAGCTTCGTGTTTGTGTAAAACTCAGCCCCCCAAAAAGCTCCGTGTCTGTGTAAAACTCAGCCCCCAAAAGCTTCGTGTTTGTGTAAAACTCAGCCCCTAAAGGCTCCGTGCTTGTGTAAAACTCAGCACCCAAAAAGCTCCGTGTCTGTGTAAAACTCATCTGCAGCATCTCGGAACCTGATGGAGGATCTGGAGCACCAGGAGCGGCTGAAGGAGCTGGGGATGCTCAGCCTGGAGGAAAGGAGGCTCAGGAGGGAATGTTTTGCGCTGCCTGTGTGCTTTTTTATTCCCAAAGAGCTGTTTTCAGACTGGTGTGGGTTGGAAGGAAACTTAAAAATCAAATTCCACCCTCTGCCATGAGCAGGGACACCTTCTCCCTGTCCACAGGATGGACACAGAGGAGGTTCAGGCTGTTCTCCCAAGGAATAAGGGACAAGGTGAGAGGAAACAGCCTCCAGTTGTGACAGGGGTGGCTTAGATTGGTAATTTTGGAAATTTTCCTCGCGGAAAGGGTGGCTAAGCCTTGGAGCAGCGCTGGAATCGTCATCCCTGGAGCGTTCAAAAGGGCACTTGGGGACGAGGTTTAGTGGGGAACAGGGTACCCGGTAACCTCAGAGGGCTTTTTCAGCTTTAAGGATTCTGGGATTAATTTCTGATGCTTTTGGACACGGACACCCCAGCCTTCCCCAGTTAATGAGCCTTTCCTAATTAAGCCCCCACGGGCGTGCAGGACAGGACCTCGCCCTGCAGCGAGCCACTGCTTCGCTCTGCGAGGCAGAATCTCATTTTCCGTGTCTATAAACGCGGATTTCTCCGTTCCAGCAGCCCCGACCCGCCTCCCCCGGGACCGGCACCGGACCGGCGGAGCTCTGTCCCGCCCTGGCGGCCGCCCGCGCCACTGCACCGGCACCGAGGACACCGAGACCTCCACGGAACCCGCACGGGGCCGCGCTCCGCCACTCCCCGGCCTAAAGGCGAGACCGCGGCCGCACCGCGGAGGCACCGCGGCGAGGCGCTCCGAACGGGACTCGAACCCGCGACCCGTCGGGTCCCGCAGCCGCCCCGGCCGGGACTCGAACCCGCGGCCGGTCCCGCCCCCTCGCTCTCTCAGCGTCCGCCGCGCCGTGACGTCATCGCGCGCCGCGCCGTGACACGTCGGCGGCGGNCGCGGGGAGCCGGCGGGTCCCCGCAGCCACGGGGCTGTGGTGCCGCCAGGAGGGGCGAAGGCGCTGCCGCAGTGCTGCCCGGGGCTGCTCCCGCAGGACTGGGGTCGCTCCGGGTGGTTTGGAGTGGGGCGGCGGGACGGGGACGCCCCGCGGGGGTGGCACGGTGGTTCCGCGGGGTGCGGAGGGAGAAGGCTCGGTGCGATGTTGGCCGCCGCGCCATCCCCTTCGGCAGCACAGGGCGCCGGGGCCCGCTCGGGGTTGTTTTCCCGAGCTGTCAGGTGCCACAGGTCTGTGCAACTGGTGCTGACTCAGGAGTGCGGCTGCCCCAGAGCGTCGGGACCTGCTGCCGTGAGGGACCGGCAGTCGGGCTCCTTTCGGAATAAACGGGAACGTTTTCTGCTGCTTCTGTGCTTCTGAGTCCCAGAGAGCTGTTTTTATGGGGTCACAGACTGGCTTGGGTGGGAAGGGACCTTAAAAATCGTCAAATTCCGCCCCTTGCCATGGGCAGGGACACTGCCACCATCCCAGGTGGCTCCAAGCCCTGTCCAGCCTGGCCTGGGACACTTCCAGGGGTGGGGCACCCTGTGCCAGGGTCTGGCCACCCTCCCAGCGAAGAATTTCTTCCTGAAGTCTCATTAAACCTGCTCTGTACCTATTTAAAGCCATTCCCCCCCTTGTCCTGCTGCTACATTTTTACAGGAAAACATTACTAACTCTGGTTGCTGTTTAGGAATCTGTCAGGAGCTGAATGATGTAGAATGTGTTCAATCTGTCACCCACATGTGTGCAGATGTGCAGCTGTCGACATGAGATAAAACTCAAAAAGTCGTTGCTGATTTTAAAGCTGCAAATCTCCTTTTCCAGCTGTTCCTGTGTTTGAGATTGCAGTAGGTTGGGTTTTGTTTTGGTTTTTTTGTAATTTTGTTCTTAGGAATCTGTATATGTGAACACATTATTTATTTTTTGATCCATGTGTGAGGATAAGAATTAATATTAGTTCTCTGTAACCTGCTTTATGGGCATAGTTATTCTGTTTAAGAGTAATTTATTTAGACAGGGTTAAATTAATTGCCCCCAAAGAATTTTTTTCTTTATAGGTGAAGCTATAGAGCTCATCAGGTGAAATTAATTTTATGGCCTTGTCTAGAGGGTTTTAATCTTTTTTTCCTCTTTGGCAATGTTTTTTTGGTGTGCCTGGAAACACCTTCTCTTGGTGACTCATGTTTAGCAGGCTGCTCTGCTTTATCAATTAATAAACCAGCTAAAAGCTAAGAATTTCCAAACTAGATAAAGCAGAGATGGATTGCTCTTAATTTGTGCAGTTATTTCTAAATTCCTTAAAATCAGCATTTCTGTTAATCGTGGACGAGGCACAAAGGGAGGGTCAGTAGCACTGAGTTATCTTCTGTTTGAATTACTTGACATGGACTCAATTTTATTTGGACTCAATTCCTCAGTCTTGCTTGCTTTTACTACTGTGTGCAGTCTGTTAATATTAACTTTGCTTCTGAGGAAGCTGATCCCTCGTACTGAACCTCTGTCATGCACCAGCAAAGATCCTGTTAGAGGAATGGCAAGTTCTGCCTTAAAGCAGGACTTTACACTTATTTTTATTAGCTAATTACTGCTACCAGCTGTTACAAAAATATGGCAAAGTATTAGGATTTTTTTTTTTTTAAGAAGACACTGCAAGGGGTAAAGTCCACATTAGACATTTGGAAGTGGGTATTTAAGTTGGCTTTTGTGCTCAGCTGTATTTGAGAAATAACTTTTCTATGGAAAACAGGGCTATTTAGTAGACACCAATGTTTTGTTCAGTGAAGTTTGTGCTTTCCAGGACATAAATTCCTTGACAGGTGGTTTAATTAGCTTTTTTCCTCCCCAAGCCACATTATGTTGCATAAACCTCTGGCTTTATTTGGAGGGGAGAGAGGAGTTTTTAAAGTCTGGATAATGCAACAAAGAACATGATGAAAAAAAATAAATATAGGGATGCCCAGAACAGAGGTTCCTTAAGCATGTGGAAATTGGGATGAGTGTTTAGGCTGGATTTCCTGGAAACATGGCTGGCAGCAAGGCTGGTAAGCATGGCCAGCTGGAAAACCTTCAGCTCAGGATTGTAACAGGAGAAAAGATTGCAAAGTCCTGAAACCTTCTTGTAAGCATTCCTTGTTGGAATTCAGCAGCTGTGCTTTAGAAAGAGTGGTGAAGGCACACGCAAGAAATGCAGGAAAGTGATGGAGCTCTAATGCTTCTGTTGAAATGTGGTTTGTGTTCTTCCCATCTTAATAAAACACAAATTTATGGAGTCTTAACTCTGGAGATGGTTGTGGAATATGTGATATAGGGGAGAAATTCAGTCTCTGTTAACTCTGAGAGATTATGCACAGGGCTGTTGGAGACCTTTTCTTTGAGTGTTGTAAAATCTGTGTGCTGTGGTTCTGTCACTGTGCTCTTTATTGGAATTTTTTAGCTATAGATCTTTATGAAATACATGTAGTATTTTTGATAAGAAGAAACCAGAAGTGCTTTGCATTTGAACTTCTCTATAACTATTACAGTTTTGCCCTGATTACAAACATCTGACTTTTCTGGCTTCCCATTTTATTACTCTTACTGACAAGTTGCTGAATCTTAGAAGAACTCCAAATAGGAATTGCACAGCTTTTGTCTTTTATAAGCAGCAGTGCATCTGGTGTGGAGCAATTGCTGTGGGTCCTTCACTCTGCATATTGTAAACAATATTTATTGTGTGCCGTGAGAAAACAAGAGTATCATGTGCTGCTGAGGCTTCACTGAGCTCCACTGGACGAGTATTGGTGAATTCCTCTGGTTTGGCAGCCTCCATCCTCCCCAGATCGTTAAGAGGTGATAAAATTGAAAAAGACACCCTGATGAATTTCCTGAACTTCCTGTGTACCAGATTGCTGCCCGGTATTGTTTGGGGTTGTGGTTGGATTACATCTGAGCGTGTCCTTTCCACCCTGAAGTGCAGCTGTGACCCTGATACTGTGCCAAAATCCCACTGGTGTTAAAGAGAGAATGGTCACTCACAGCTCGGGTAGTTGATTGTTTTCTGTCCTTAAATGCAGTTTTGCTATGCAGCATTCATCTTGAAGTCAGAATATTTGTGATGAAGATGTAATTGCCTTCTCAGAATAAGTAACAGCACTGTGCCACACAATGTTTTCTTGATTAAACCAAAAGTGGGCTGTTGAGGGTGATAATATCTGATGAATTCCTTTTTGAGATGCTTCTCGTCTTACCTGTGAAAAGTCCATTCACATGGAGTGCCACTGCAGCAGGGCTGAAGATCATCTCTAACAGAATTAGAGTTAGATAATGACTTCTCAACTCTTCATAATTAAATTGAGCAGGGCATGGTGCTGCAGGCTCTCTCCCAGGCTGGTTGCTGTCCTGTCTGTGATGCATATTTCTGTGAAATGTGACAGTGAGATACCACTGGAGGGTTTGACACTAGTACGGGTCTGAGCTGTGTTTCATTAGTCTTGCTTGGATGTATTTAATACAATTTTAAATAATGTGCATTGATACCACACAACCTTACACTCCATTAATGCCAGGCTTGGATTTAGAAATGCAATAGAGTGTGTCAGTTCATTATGCATTCTGAAGAAAAGGGGGTATTTCCTATCTCAAATTCTTCGAGTGATTTCGTTTCTAAAATAAAAGTTGTTCAAGTGCTGCGCATGTTGTGAGAAAGGGAACTGACTTGTACCTGTGTTGTCTCAGCAGGGCAGAAGAAGAAACCTCTGTGCTGCCTCCCCGGGCGGTTTGTCACCGTGTGACCCTGCCAGAAGCCGCCACCATGCAGCAGCCACCGCAGCCTGTCCCTGCAGGGGCGGCTCCTCCTCCTCCCGCGGGCGCGGCTCGGAACCTGTACTGGCGGAGCAGCCCGCTCAGCAAGCGGGCAAACGCCGCAGCTGCGCCCGTGCAGCCCGTGACAGACCCGTTCGCCTTCGGCAGGCAAACCCCGCAGGGCTCCCCTTTGGATAACCCAGCCAAGGGCAACGCGCCGGCCTTCCCACAGCCAGCCCTGGTGCATCCCCCGCCCTCCCGTGCCGGGGACAGCCCTCATGGACCACACCCGTCCCTGGCCGCTCCTGTGTCTCAGGCGGGGATAAGCAGCGGTAGCTTTTCCAATGTTCCAGTTCCTCCTCCGTCCCTGGGGTATGTAAATAGTGCTGCAGAAGGGCATCCCAACGCTGATCTGGGACTCCGTGGGCCTGCAGGGCCCTTGCATTATAACCCAGGAGCAGCAGTGGAGAATTCTTTCAGCGTGCATCCTGGGATGGTGTCTGCAGCAAACAGAGCTGGAGCTGGCAGAGATCCAAACGATGCACCTTCAGCACCCAACACTGCAGCACTCTTCCCACCACCTCCCCAGCAGCCCGGGCCCCAGTGGAGGCCTGTCCCAGGGAACCTGCAGTCTCCAGTTCGGAATTTTGTGCCCTATCCTGAGCCGTCTCCTCAGACTGACGTTCATAACGTTTCTCAGCCTGCTGTCAGCACTTGTCACCCTCCTCCACACACAAACGTCCCACAGGGTCCTGGACACCAAGGTATTCCACAAAACATGGCTCAAACGCCTTTATCTGCTGGTTGTGAGAAGAATGGCAAAAATGGCCCTGCAAACAGCAGTCATCACTTGAACAGCATCCAGCCTGGAAATGTGTTTAGGCAGAACACAGAAATGAGTAACCCTTGGTTAAACCAGCCTTACCAGGAACAGTTTTACCCACAGCCACCTTTGCAAGACTCTGGTTTTGTCCTTCCCGCAGCTCAGGAAAACAACCCCAAAAACCAATCTCCAGCTATGTCTGAAACGTCAAATAGATCTGTTCCCCCAGATCGAGATCCAGGAACTCTCTCCATGTTTTTCAAAGGGGATGAGGCAGAAAATGAAGAAATACTTTCATCTGAAAAAAATTATGTAATGGAGAAAACAGAGTTTGATGCCTGTCAGCAAAATTCAGCCTCCCTGTATCACCAGCCTGTGCATCCTCAGCAGGTGGCAACCAATATTCTCTCTCAGGCACAGCTGGGTACAGGTTCAGCTGGTGAGATGGTACAGAAAGGAATGGATGTCCAGTACTTCCCTAAACTTGTCCCCCATCAGGAGGCACAGGCTGCTAAGCACTCTCTGTTTGCTGGTGATGACAAGGCACAGATATGTGACACAGCTGCTGGGTCCCAGTATGAAAATGTGGAGAACCTGGAGTGCATCCAGAACCAGGAAGTGCTGCCCAGTGAACCCCAGAACATCAACGCTTCATCCCCTGCTGCTGCTCCTGATCCGTACAGGTACGGATCCTTCCCAGGCCAGGTGCTTCCAAAGAATGCTGCTGTGAGCCATGCTGAAGGAGGACCAAACTTGGAGGCACCTGATTCCTTACCTCACCCTGTACGGCCAGACAGTGTCTCCTCCAACTACAGCACCATCAGCCACAGGAGCACTTCCAGCTCAGCACGGCCCCCAGAGCAAGTCGGTACGTTTATCCAGCAGGAAATTGGGAAGCCTGAGGAGGAATCCTCTGCCAGCTTCTTCAAACAGATTGACTCCTCTCCTCTGGGAGGTGATTCAGGTGAGCTAAACCTCAGCAAGAACTACCATGGCAATCTATCCCAGCCTCCCACTCCGAGTCCTCCTAAGCCTACTGGAGTGTTCCAGACGAGCGCAAATAGTTCTTTTGAACCTGTGAGGTCCCATGGAGTTGGTATAAAACCTGCAGAGATTGACCAAGCAAAGATGGTGGTGGAATTGAGAGAGAACCACTCAAACCAAAAGAATATCAAGAAGAACACAGCAGTGCCTGCTGCATCCCCTGGCAATCTTGAACAGCCACCAGATAATCTGGAAACAATTTACATGCCTCAGGTACACCCAGGGCCTCTTACAGGTGCTGGGGAAGCTGGAAACACACTGCACTCTGGACCTGTTGTGGAAAATCTACAATCAGTATCTGAGAGAAGGTCCTCAACCAGAGCTCAGGGAGCAGTTAAGAAGTGTGATAGCCCAGCAACAACTTTATGGGCTCACAATGAGTTACCAAATTTTGGGGGGAATGTTCTCCTAGCTCCTGCTGCTCCTGCAGTGTACGTACCTGCCAAACAGACTGTGGAAGTCATTCAGCCACCAGAAGAAGGCCTGTCTAACCAGCAGCCATGTAAACCAGGGACTATTGCTGTGCAGCACTCCCAGGATGGAAATATAACTTTTGAAAATCTTGAGAATCCTCCCAAAATGGGAGAAGAGGAAGCACTTCAGTCTCAGGCAAGTTCTGGTTATGCAAGTTTATTGTCTTCTCCACCTACAGAGTCTTTGCAAAATCAGCCTATCCTGATTGCTCAGCCTAATCAAAGCTATAACTTGGCTCAGCCAATTAATTTTTCAATTTCTCTATCTAATCAGCTAAGCAGCAATGAAAACAATCAGCCAATGAAGGACTCTGGAGTTGGGGACAAGCCTGCGATGGGTCCCCAAACTTCACTTGCTGGTGGGGAAAACATGTCATTGCCTGTGATGCAAGTTGGATCTCTCTTAGTTAATGCACTTCCAAATACTAATTTGTTAAAACATAATTTATTACAAAGTCCTGTTAATTCCTCTGATGCTGCTTCCAATCAGCCTGCAAACTTGCTTATGAAAACTCCTCTTAATTTGACTCCAGAAGGGCAAAAGAATGTTAATATGGAAGGCCTTGTTCCTGAATTTGCTAGCAAGCCAGGGTCTAACTCATCTGTTTCTTCTGGGACAAGTCTTCCCAGTGGAAGTACAAGTGGCCTAGTCCCCCCTGTTAATTCCATAGCCCAGGCTAATAATTCTGCAAATCAATCAAGTAGCAAAGAAGCTGCTGGAGCGCTCGACTTCACGGTGTCACGGACGTTGGAGAAAAGCAGCACAAGTAATTCTGCCCAGGTGCACAATCAGTCACCCTCTGGTGCTCCAGCCCAACAGGTAGCCAGTGGTGCTGCTCAGGTGCGTCCCGAGGTGCCTGACAACCAAAATTTCTATCAACAGGTGACAAAAGATGTGCAGCACCAGGCTGCAGCAGAGCGAGCTGCACAGGGAGTGCTGCCACCCCAACCACAACTGCAAGCAGCTGCAATGCAGCCACCAACATCTGGACAGTCCTCAGTTCCTCCAGACTCCCAGATTTCCACGGGGGCTAAAGCCATGCAGCAGGGGGAGAGCCAGGTGCAGGGTAACCATCCCCAGCCTGGGGGGCCCCACGAGGCAGGTCCAGCCCAGCCAAGGTATGACCAGACGAGCCCTGGGAAGCAGCTGGTGTCAGAACAGCCTCCAGGAGCTCCAGCTGCCACAGCCCCTCCTGCCACCACTGCTCAGGCAGTGCCACCCAACGGGCAGCAAGACCTGCAGCGTCCACCCCCTCCTCAGACCCCTCAGGAAGCCTTTGGTCCACCCCAGAACCCTTACTACTACTACAGACACCCTTACGATGCTTACCAGGCTCCATATCCACCACCTTATCCTGCAGACCCCAGGACAGCAGCTCACCTTTATTACATGGTAAGTTTCTATTTGTGCCTTTCTTCCCTATTAGCATGTGTTTTTTATTTTTATTTTTGAATTATGAATTTATATTAATATAAATTTATGAATGATTTGTGTTACAATTGACATTCAGCAGAGCATTCATGTTAATAAGTGTAGTGAAAATTTAGACAGCAGTAACAAAACTGACACTGCAAAGATTATGGAAACTTAAGTATTATTGCTGATACCAATTTCAGTTGGCCCAGATCCCAGCTCATAGCAATTTGTTTGGTTCTTTGGAAAAAGCTGAGAGTTATAACTGGTTTGGCTATCCAGATGCCCAAACTTGGTTCCTGTCTGCTGCCTGAATTATTGATGGTTTAATAGAGAGGTTGAAGTGCCTTTAGTCCACATATAATGGGATTTTCTTAAGTTTGGGATATTAATAACTTGACTATAACTTCTACCACAAAAAGCAACGAAAGCTAAGCTGTATTTTATTAACCTGCATCTCTTCAGGCATCACCGCTGTGGCGTGGAGGGTGATGTTTTTTGTTTACAAACTGTGAATTCTGGAGGTGTGAAGCCTTGCCTGTGCTTTTTCAGGAGGACAGCTACGGGCAGTACGAGCCCCGGTACCGGCACTACGAGAGCAGCGCTGCCTACGCGGAGCCCGCGAGTTACCGCTACCCCGAGCCAGAGCGGCCCAGCTCCAGGGCCAGCCACTGCTCTGACAGACCTTCCTCCAGGTGTGTGATTCCTCAGCTCACTCAGCGTTTGGATACCCAAAGCAGGCAGGGTAGTGATGCCTGTGGAAGTGTCACAGCATAAACCACAGGGAGGAATTGGAAACCTCTTGGTGTGCGCACGCGGTATCAAGTGGCGCTGTGTGGAAAGGATACAATTCCCCAGCCTGTTTCTCCTGCTTGTTGTTCCTTTCATTCAGGTCTTTGGGGGGTTGTTGGTGTTTCTGGCAGGCAGGAAGTCACTGTGATAGCCTCAGTGCTGATGTTTGCTGTGAAAGAGCAGTGCAGGCCACGGGGTTATTGATCAATACTCATTTATTTTCTGCCTTGCACTTAAGCAGGGGCCCCTCGTTCTGTTAATGAAAGGCACTTTTGCACATTGCCTTGCAAGCACCATGGATACCCAGCGGTTCAGGTGCTCAGAAGAGAGTGGTGAGTCAGGTGACAGCATCCTGGTGCTGTGTCAGGTCCCATTGTGTGACAATTCCCTCAGCTGTGGATAAGCTTTCCTCACAAAGCTCCCAGAATGTGGTCTGGGTGGCAAAGGTGCTGTGTGGGCATGTCCCACCCACTCACTTCACTGCAGGTTGTGATTAGGGAAACTTAAAGCCCTTGATCTGTCTGATTGATATGAAATAAAGACATTTGAGAGAGGGGAACAATATGTTCAGATGCTACTTGAAAATGTTAAATAAAAGCAGGATTTAATCTCTGCTCAAGCAAGAAGCAGCAAATTACCTCAAAAAGATTACTGCTTTCTGATGATAATTGTGTAAGTTATTTGTATGAACTTCAAATTAATGACAAAATCTTACTGTTGTTACCTCCTGAGGGATTTGCAGTTTCTAACAGAAATTGCAGTCCTGCTACCTGTCTGGAAATGATTAAACCTTTTGCAATGCTTGTCTGTTGTGCTGATAGTTCACTCATGGAGCAGTGATCAAATTCCAAATATAACATTTTGTTTACCATCTCCAGGAGATTATAGATGTATTTTGGTCTTGAGGAGAAGGAAACAGTGGCTGTAGCTCCATGTGATAACTTTTACCATTTTCTTAAGTGAATATAAGTGTGCTGTGAGCTCTTGAAGTGAGATGATAACCCCTAGCAGCCCTTCCTGATGTGTGCTCTCCTGAGGTTCTATTTTTAGCAGGGGTTGAAGTTTCTGTACGTGGCAGTGGGCAGATAGAAGTGGTAGAAGTGGCTGTGTCAGGGCTGATGTGTCAGTGCCAGTGCAGTCAGGCAGGGGCTGTATGTGTGTGGAACTGCCCTGAATGTGCAGCAGCTTTGGAAACTGCTTGGAGGAAGGAATCAGATCTCTCTGCAGGAGGCTGGGGAGACTGGTTGGGTGGCTGAAGCTGATGTGATAAGATCAGAGCTCCTCCTCTGCAGGGTGAGTGCTGTGTTAGCAGACTTCCCACACTCCTGGACTCGCTGGGCCACTTTGGAGTTTGCACTCTCAGTTGTAGGGAAAGGTGGAAGTTTCCATCACTCCACAATGGCATTAAATATCTTCAGGTGCTGTGTGTGTGCACAGGTGTGTTTGTGAGATTAATGCACCTGTGTAGGTACAAACATACATGGGTGTATACATATATATATATACACACACATTTATGTGTATGCACATCCTTGTAGACACTGCACTTTTCATCTAACATTCATCCTCTGGCTTTTTTCAGAAATTCTAGGATGATGACCTGAAAATGTTGTATAATAAAGGCTCATAACATTTTAAATAATGGCCACATCTCTCTTTTTTTCATCAGAAGAAACTATCTTTTTCTATATACTGACTCTTACTTTGCTGTGTTAGTTTTAGCCAAGTTTTTGTGCTTGTTTGGACAATCAGCTCTGTAAATGACTATTTTCTTCATCATAAGCTGTGTAATAAAACACTGTTAAATTTGGAGGAGCTATTATTTCTTAATGAATTGTTAAATTATCGACGTCTCTGTTGAGACAGTTCAAAGGATGCTAATTATAGCAGTAGTTTTTGTGATTAATTGTCTGTAAGTAATTAAACTGATCACCAAAGCAGTTTACAAAACCACTAAATTATTGTATGCTAAGGGCTGTCAGCTTTTGATGGCCCACAACAATTTAGTGGTACATTGGGTTGTAAAGTCTTAATTTTATGATGCCTTGTTTTCTTGGAAATGCATTATTTTAACTATGAAACTATCTAATCAGCTGTGGCATAGAGTTTTCCTACCTCCTGCTGAATTTAGAAGAGATTAAGGAGGAATAACAACTTTTTTTATACTCATGTGCTTTCTTTCAGGCAAGGGTATACAGAAGATTATTATGGAAAAAGTGGATGGAGTGATTATTATGCAGGCTATTATGCAAACTCCTATGATTATGGAGGTAAGGTGTCCAAAAGAACTCTGATTTTTTTTTTCCATTGATTTTCCTCACTTTCCTTTGTGCAAACACTCCATGGAAAGGGTACAGAGCAGTTTTGTTCCATGTGTTGCAAGGCTGCCTTTCACTGGGGTGTGTCCTTGGTGTGTGACCTGAAGGCAAACCTGTAAAGTGAATTTTAGGTGGGTGTAAACAGAAGTTGACTCACAACTTGGATTTTGGTTTTGTCCATCATTATCTAAGTGCTCACTGAGACATGCTGGCGTTGGGAGTCTGGAGGTAATTGCTTCTGTAGTGCCTGGGAGGGTTTTAAGCAACATCTGTCCACATCCTGAGATGTTTTGCTTGGCACTCTGCAGACTGATCACAGAGATTCTGTGAATGTCATAACAAATAGTAGGATTGAGTTGAAAAGATGCTAGAAAAGATCTGATGGCAAACACTGACCCCTCAAGAGTAAGTAACTGTAACAGCCATGTTTCCCTGAAAGGTGTGAAGTCGATTTTTTAAAAAAAACTTTTTTTAAAACTGAAAAGGAGTGAACATACTTATGTAGCTGTAAATACATTGCTTCGATTTTGCTCTGTGCTTCAGCTTGTAATTACAGAAAGGAGTAGAAAAATATTATAGGCAAAAACTACCAATATCTGAACCATTTCTTTTTCTTTTCCAAAGATCCAAGTCGCTGGGAACGATACCCATATGACCCCAGGTACAGAGACCCAAGAAGTTATGACCAGAGGTACTGGTATGATGCTGAGCACAACCCTTACCAGAAGAGAGAAGCATATCCATATGGCAGCAGGTTTGTCCAGTCAATCCATGTTCTCCCAGTGCTCTTTCCAGAGCTGGGGCAGCAGATTCTCTGGAGCAGAGCATTAAAATTCAGTGTTACACATATTTCACAGTGTTGCTAGTTCTTCCTGTAGCTTTAACACAGGTCAGTCACTGAGGGAAACCAGATGAGCTGTCACATCACTCTGAGAGAAGGATTGAAGGTAGCAGCACTTGTTTTTAGACCAGTTGTACATCCTGTGTGTTCTTAGAGCACTCTCTGAGTGTGCTGTTGGTCTTGATCTTGAATAACCTGGCTGAACTCCTTGAAGGGATGTCACTTTGTTTACTGTAACAACAACCTCAGTGTAGGCCGCGCTTTAAGAGCCCTTCTGGATTGAGCTCCAGTTTTCCTGACAGCCACACCCCCCCCGAATCCTGTGGGTGGCCGAGCTCATCCCTGCTGTGTGTGTCCCTCAGGAGTGACCGATACGAGGAGAACTGGAGGTACGATCCCCGTTTCACCGGCAGCTTTGACGATGACTCGGAGCCGCCCAGGGATCCCTACGGGGACGAGCTGGAGCGGCGCAGCGTGCACAGCGAGCACTCGGGCCACAGCCTGCGCAGCTCCCGCAGCCTCCACAGCCACCAGAGCAGCTTCAGCTCCCGCTCCCAGCAGGTGAGCCCCCGTGTGGCAACCAGGGATTGTCTCTGAGCGCCCTGGATCCGGGCAGGGGGCTCAGAAATCTTGGAACAGGGCCCAAAACACCTGTGGGTTGGATTTTAGCCCGTGGGAACGATTGCCAACCTGAAAAGAATTACAGATCACAAGAGTTTATTAAATAGAGTAATAATAAGTTTGTCACAGGGTATAATTGCACTTTTTGGGTTTTAGTACAGGGGGTAGGTATTGCTAAGATGGAGGAACCTCATGGCTTTTTGAGTTTCTCCCTTCTTCTTCACTCTCTCCATTTCTTCTGTGATGGGGACATGACTGATTGGTTTAGAGTAGAAACCAACTGTCTAACATAGAGGATAGGTATTGGAAACAACTAGTAAATAATGTGTACGTAACTTTTAGTATAAAAGATAAACACCACCTCTGAGGGGGGAGAAGGCCTTTGACTGCCCTGCTGGAAGGAGCTCGGCAGATCAGAAAGAGAATATTTTAGATAAGACCAAAAAAACAACCTTGGGAACGAGACCCAAAGGGCTTTTGCTTTTCTTCCATCTAAAGCATGGAAAAAGGACTTTGCTAGCTCGGGGAATTTCTGCAAAACAGCAGAGAACCCAACACCCCAGCTGCACACACCAGCCCACCCCTTGCTCTCTTGGGGGTGGGCAAAGTGTTAGAAAATAAGAAAATATTTCAAGGGTTAGCACGAGGAGTGTGCGTTTTGAAAGCTTTCGTAAGCTAAGGCTGTTTTGTAGTGTAGTTTTGAACGTAATGTTTGTCACAGTTGTCAAGAGAACTTTAAACCAAAATCAGCACTCAGCTGTGCAAGTTGCAACACACACAGAGTAATGGAAAGTTTCCTCTACTGAATCCATTTGCTGTTTGTGAGAACATTGCCTTCCCTGTGCTTGGCTCTAGTGGACAGTGTGCCTGGCTTTGTCTCATGTCATTTTTCTCATCACAAGCTTGGCTATGTTACTGAACTTGGACTAACTCCATATTTGTATGACTTAGCAATACAAAGCAAAAACCAAAGCTAACTGATTACTCATCCACTTACACCACAAATACAGATACATGAAAACCTCAGAGAATATTTGGCTCATTTTTGAGCTATGGCTTTTGCTCATGTAATGGGTCATTTTACCTGTAGTTGGTTCATCACGTTTCTTGGAAGTTTAGGTATTTTCCCAGTCTGAATTCCAATTCATTTAGTAATGTTTGAAGTAGTATTGGAAATCATTTAGGCATTAATCTTTAGGCACCTGATGTCATTTTGGCATCAGATGGGGTTTTTCAATTGAGATTTTCTGTCTGTTACGCTGAACATTTAATGACCCACAGTTGTTGGTAACTGAGCTCATTCTATAATCTTTTCACACAAGCACATAGAAATTCTGTTGTGACAGAACTAAACCTGCTTGGATGTGAACAGATCAGATTGTAAAAAACACTGGGGGAGAAGACAAAGATAATTAATTATCTGCACAGAAGGGTCTCGCGGGGTGACTTTGTGCAAGGCACCAGTGCAGTAAGCCTGGAGTGGAAGCTGCCAGGAAGGAATGCTCACTGTCTGCAGTTCTGCTTGCAGTGCTGCTTGCTCTGTGTAACTCCCAGCTAACCCTCACTAATCTGCCCTGCCTAGAGCCAGCTCTACAGGAGCAATCACGACCTGGCTGGTAATGCCTACGAAACTCCTGCGCAGGCAGCGGCGCTCCACGCGGATTATCCCTACGGAGGCTACGAGCCCAGCTTTGATGGACAGCAGCCTTTCACAGACTATGGCTACCCTGCTGAAACAGGCTGGGCAGCTGTGGAACAAGGTATGGGCACGCTGGGCAGTGAGGGAAAGCACTGTGCTGTGCATACAAAGCACTCGCTGTTGGGAAAAGCGAGGTTCGCTTTATTTGTAGAATTTAAAAGGTTTAATAAAAGGCAATAAGGACAAGGCAATAAAGCAAAAACACAGCTGGGGTGTCTGGCAGTGAGCCAAGAGCACGCCCTAACTTAGAACACACCCCTTTAAATGTATCAACCTGTTGCATATTCATAAACCTTTATGTATTATTTAAAAACATTACTTTGAGTTCCCCAGCCTGTCTCTCTTAATTTCTTTTAGTTTCAGTCTCTTGCAGATCTTCTGGTAACAGATGATCAATAAATTCCTTGCCTGGGGGTCTGGTGTCTTCTCCATTCAAATAGGATAATCCAAGAATGCAAAGAATTTCCTGGCCATCCCTTCACCCTTCTCTGAGACAGCCACAAAAGCTCCTCACATCACACCACTATTCTCAAGTTTTTGCCAATAGCAAAAATAAAAGAAATCACAATAAAACAGCAAAGTTTCTCCACACTACACACATAGCATTCTCTTCAATATTTGCAAAAAGCCAACTTTATAAGATGCATAACAGGGTGTTTTCCACTTACACTGCAGGATCATTGAATTGGGTAAATACATCAGCAAGTTTATTTAGTTGCAGTACAGGTTACCTGTTCTTATTTTATCTTTTCTCCCCATTTCAGCACCTTTAAGGCCCTCAACACCTGAGAAATTTTCAGTGCCTCATGTCTGTGCCAGGTTTGGGCCTGGGGGCTTCTTAATAAAAGCACTGCCAAATTTGCCTTCTGAGGGTCAGCCAGCTCTGGTTGAAATCCACAGCATGGAGGTAAATTTAAAAGGGAAAATGGGAAGTAATTGAATAAAGGCCTTTGTTTTGGAAGGGGAGTGGGGAACTTGAGTGACTTCCTAATTTCTCTTTTTTTTTTTATGTCAGTGCATGTATCTTTATCTGTTTGGGCTGTAATCATAAGTAAAACAGTAAATTTAGAAGTTCCTTTCCTCTGAGAGGTGACTTAGTCATGATGAGATCATCCAGCTCCTTATAATTTTGTTCAGGGTCATGTGCAGAGTAACTTGCATGTAAAGTAGATTTCATAGTTTATCATCCTTGTGCAGGTTGTCACAAAGTCACCCTCTGTATTTTGCTTAAGAGGCTTGATTACACTATGGATTATGTTCAGCTCTGGGGGTTTTATTGGTAAAAAGCAAAATTCAGAGTTACAAGAATTTCTTATGGATTATGTTTGTGTTTTAGACTATGTTACAACATTCTCCAGAGCAAGAAGAGATGAGAGCCTTTCCTGGTCCTCTTGCTAAGTATGTTCCTACAGTTTTCAGAAATAATTTTCATACATTCAGAAATTATTTCTTCATTGCAAATTACAGAATTTAAACTGAGTTAAAATATCTGTGGCTTTTCACCTGCTTAAATAATACAGGAGCTTTAAATTTATTCCTCAGACTAATCACAAATAATGACCTGAATGTTTACATTTGTCTCATTAAAAACTTTTTTTTTTTTTCAGAGATGAGACCCATAAAGTGGATGTCATTAATTTTGCACAAAGTAAAGCAGCACAGTGCTTTAAGAATGAAAATTTAATTGACAAAGAATCTGCAAGTCTTCTTTGGGACTTTATTGTACTGTTGTGCAGGCAGAATGGGGTATGTGTCACTGCTGGAGTTTTTATCTATCCCAAAGTGTTTTGTACACAAATAGATTTTGTGCAAAGGGCAGGAATATGTGTTATAGTCACTGATCTTGGAAAATGTCACAGACTGAAGGGATGTATAACCTGGCACTCATCCTCAGCTGCTCAGAGATGCTGATATTCACATATTGCTGTTGAGGTGCCAAATAAAATGCAAACAATGTTGAAATAAGAGGTTTTTCAATTTTTGTTTTCTCTCCACACACACAGACTGTTGTGGGAACAGACCTGGCTGAACTTCTGCTCCGAGATCATAAAACAGTGTGGCTTCCTGGGAAGTCCCCTAATGAGGCAAATTTGATTGATTTCACTAATGAGGCTTTGGAACAAGTGGAAGAGGAATCTGGTGAAGCCCAGCTCTCGTTTCTCACTGATAATCTTCTAACCACAGTTGACAGTTTTGAGAAGGAGACTGAGAGATTCAGGGAGTTGCTGCTTTATGGCCGTAAGAAAGTGAGTTGCCTGTACTTATTTTTGTAACTTTCACAGTTCATGTAATATTTCATGGCCCTGTATAACAATGATGCAGAAATTTATACCTTACAGTCCACAATCTTCAAGCAAAATTATAGTTGTGTGTGTTAGCTTTTGTCTAAACAAACACATTTTGATTTGATCACAAATTGCTACTGTAAATTTGTAAAATTTAATTGTAAAATACTGTAAAACTCATTTTTGTGAGTAATGTGTGAAACTATTTCCAGGAAACTAATTTGTGTCTCTATTAGGATGCTTTGGAGTCTGCCATGAAGCATGGTTTGTGGGGTCATGCTCTGCTCCTTGCCAGCAAAATGGACAGCAGGACACATGCAAGGGTGATGACCAGGTACTGGGTTGCTTTTTAATGAGAGAAATTGGGCTGCCTGTTCTGCTAATGAGGTGGAGAATGTCAAAATCATGGGTTATCCATAGCAGTTCATGCAAAATTTATGCTTTAATTTTACCAGTGTATTTGTAATTTGTTACTTTTTATCCTGGGGTCTTCTGGTATAAATTTAAACCTGAGAAGTTTTTCTCAGCCACCTGATCCATTTAAGGAGGATTTGAACAATGTCATCTGTGGCCTTGCTTGGAAAAAAATTGCAAAAAACTCAACTGTCAATTTGGCTAAAGTCAGCTGGCTTGGGGAGAAAGAATCCAGAAGTTTTCCTAGTTTGGACTGACTTTGTTAGAGTGACAGAACCAGTTCATTGGGAATGTTTTACTTTTGAACATTATCCACTGGGTAATTTCCTCTTCTGTGCAGTATTTTCACACAGCACTTCCTTCTCTTGATCTAGGTTAGATTAATTGCCACTGAGAGCTGAAGTAGATTTTAACTGCTTACCCCACGTTTGTGTTTTGTTTTTCTCTGCAATGTCTCTGTAGATTTGCCAACAGTCTCCCAATTAATGACCCTCTGCAGACTGTTTACCAGCTCATGTCTGGAAGGATGCCAGCTGCATCCACGGTAAGATTCACTGGGAGCTGCAGGCACTGCTGGAGTTCCCAACAGAAATCTTGCCCAGAATGTCAGAGAAGTTGTTTGGTTCTTTTTAGGTTGAAACACTTTCCCATGCAGAGCTGCAGTCACTGATTTGACCTAGTAATTCTTCTAATTTTAGTGCTGTGGAGATGAGAAATGGGGAGACTGGAGGCCTCATCTAGCAATGGTGTTATCCAACCTGACCAATAACATGGACTTGGAATCCAGGACCATTGCCACCATGGGAGACACTCTTGGTAACTCCTGGGGAAGTGAACAGGGTGATAAATGAAGGAAAAGCTTTGGTTGTTCAGCCTATTTTTCTGAAAACAGGCAATTTCTTTATAAAATATAAAATTTTATATGGCCTTGTCTCTATTGTGAAGAGTTTGAATGCAAAGCCAAGCAATAGAGGGCACTGAATGTGCCACTGAAATATCCTGAACTTTGTCCTTTATTTCTCTACAGCTTCTAAAGGCCTGCTGGATGCTGCTCATTTTTGTTACCTTATGGCCCAAGTTGGGTTTGGAGTTTACACAAGGAAGACAACAAAGCTTGTCCTGATTGGATCAAATCACAGGTTTGGCTTTTTTTTTTTTTTTTTTTTTTTCTTTTTTAAACACAACTTCCTCCATGTAAAAATGAAAGTTTGAAAGGCTGAATTGCATTGTTCCCCTTATCCCCACTAGCTGGTTTTGAGATTGCTATTTAATGTCCTGTCTTGTAGAAGTTGTTGATATTTTGTGTCTAACAGAGCTGTGTATCTGATGTTGACACATCTGTGTTTATTTTCTGCTCAAATAATATTTTTCTTCTATTTGAAACAGCTTGCCATTTTTAAAGTTTGCCACCAATGAAGCCATTCAAAGAACAGAAGCCTATGAATATGCACAGTCACTAGGAAGTCAGCCTGGCTGCTTGTCAATATTTGCAATGAGGAGCTGTTCCTGTTTTGGTTTGGTTTCTATTTTGGCAGATTTCATGCTTTTAATCTCTCATGTGCTGTAGTCAGTGTGACAAATATTTTCTCTGTTATAACATAAAATATTAATGGATAATAATGCTATATAGCTGTCTTCCTGTTATGTAATTTTTCACTTTTTTTCATCTCTAAATCCTGAACTGCTGAGTTTTAACTTTAGAAATTGTAATTCTATATTCCAAAAGAAAAATCCAGCAGAATTTTCTGGCACTAGCTGTAGATAGACAATTTCCACTGCATGCATTAGGTGGAAGAGGAGAGCTGAATGCTTTTTCCTTTAGATTTCGAGGTGATAATGAGATGTGTGAGCTTTCAGCTGAGATGTCAGACTGCCTTTTATTTGTTACCACCCAGAGTGTTGTGGTCACTTGGTTTATTTGCCCTGCTTGCCCTCCCCAGGTGTTCAAGTTCATCTATGCCTGTAGGCTGGCTGAGATGGGCCTTGCTGCCCAGGCTTTCCACTACTGTGAGGTGATTTCCAGAACTGTCCTCAAAGATCCACATTACTACTCCCCCGTGCTGATTGGCCAGCTAATCCAGGTAAATTGAGGAAGAGTGAAGTGTTTGTGGCTGGATATTGTAGGTGGGAAGGTGTGGCTGATGAACTCACACTTTGCAATGGTTCCTTTCCTCAGATGTCATCCCAGCTGCGCCTGTTTGACCCTCAGATAAAAGAAAAGCCAGAACAGGAATCTTTTATTGAGCCCTCCTGGTTGGTGACACTTCGACACGTGGATGGACAGATCAAGGTATGGTGTGTGCTTTTCAGCATGAATTATTCCCTTTGAAGGATTAATGCAACTCCAGTTTTTAAAATGGTTTTGTTTCCACTGCTAATCACAGAAAAATGGGAAATGACCTTACATATTCATGTCCTAAATTGCAAATGTTATGGTGTAAACCAAGTGAATTTATCACTCTTTAGTGCCCTGAGAGTCAATACAGAATAATTACAGTTATATGAGACTTGTTTTTATTAATATCATAATGCAAGGAGAATTGCAAGGCTCATTAGGTTGCAGTAATCAGGGGATCTGCTTGCCATAAAAATATCTTGTGTATGAATTGGTGTTGCTAGATTATAACAGTGGAAATAATTATCATTTATTTAAGGGTAAATGTTAGAAATTTGAACCCTGAGCTCATTAACTGTCTTCCAATTTAAAAACAAATAAATCTTTTAAATTTTTAGTTGATCTTGGCTTAAAAATGGCTGACAACTCCGATTTTTTTCCACCTGAACACTAAAAACCTGTCTTCACACCTTAGATTTCCTTTGCTCTGTGTTCCCTTGGTTATGAACTGAATGTCTGGTGCAGATCATTTAATGATATCATGTTTTTCCCTGCAGGAGGGTGCAATAGCCTATAACACAGACAGATCCACTCCTCCTCCCTATGAATGCAGCACTCCCAGCTCTGAACTGGACCGTGGCAGTCAGTGTGAGGGGGGAGGTGGCCGTGACGTGGGGCCAGGTGCTGAAAATGCCTTGCTGGCATCCTTGTTACCCAATATGGCTCAACAGATGCAGAGCGTGCAGCTGATGCCCTCAGGTTGGTGTTTCATATCCTCTGTGACAGACAGAAAAGAAAGGTTTTAGGTTTCTGATACAAGAAACCACTTAAGAGGCTGGTTGGAACAGGGAGATCTCACTTCTGTGTTGTACCATTCATGGGATTTAAGGTTCACACTGGAATTTCTGTTTAATTATAACTCTTAACTCTGTTTTTTGGGTTTTTTTCATGCTGCAGTACCTCAGGCTGTCCTTGATGGCTCAGCTGCCATGATTCCTCCTGGTGACCAGGGAAGTGTCCCCTTCTACCCAGTGGCTCCTCAGCCTCTTGGCCCAGGACCTGGCTTTGCATCTCAAGGATTTTCAAATCCCTATGGAACTGAACCATCCCCACTATATTTAGGGTCAACACTACCCCCAGGAGGGCCACCACAAGAAATGGAACCACAGCCAGAAGAGCAGACAAACCTGGAGACAGGTCTGGGGTCTTAATAAACTGCTTTCCTTCCTTACAAAGGGAATGAAGTATTTCAGAGCATAATTCAGAATATCTCAGTATTTAAAAAATAGTCATCTTTTGGGTAATGAAATCTAAAAACACCATGTAATGATATAGAAACATCTGTAGAAAATTGTAGTATTCATCCTGCCTTTTTGTATTACTTTAAAAGAGAGGTCAGACTCAGCAGATCTTGATTTAGACCTGGACAGACAATCCCTGAGTGCAGTGAGATTGGCAGTTCTGTTTCCAAGGGATTTCAGGGATTTCTGCCTCTGGACATGAGCTTCTAGGACCCTGATGAGTTTTAACTCTGACAGCAGAACCTGACACATGTGGAGGAAAGGAAATATAAGTTTGGCAGAGTTTGAGATGTGAGGAACCTTTAACAGCTCCATCCTGGTGGTTGCATCCCTCAGCCTGTGTTCAGAACAAACACAAACTCAGACAGGAGAGGAAAAATAATCACAGCAATTGCAGCTCTCATTCTTTAAAAGACCAAGTTCTCTCTAGCACAAAACTCATAACTCATGAAAACTTTTGCCTTAGGACTATTGTGGGGCTTGGGGGCTTTGGTGTTTATTGTTTTGGGTTTTTTGTTGGTATGTGTCCCTACTAACATCATCTATTTTTTTTATTTTTTTTAAGGAATGCAGAGAATTGCCCCAGAGTCTCCTTCACAAAACTCCTTCCCTGAACAGAGAGAGGATGATTTCTATGGCAGAATGGCTAACATGGTATTGTTATTTCACATATTTCTTCAGCTGTGTTGCAGCACAATGCAAACACAAGAGGATTTGGGGGCTCTGTATTGCTCTTCAGCAAGACTTGAAGCTTGCTTTTTAGAAGTCCCCAAAGAACCAGATTAAATGTCTTAGTGTGGAAATTATTGATAAAATATTAATGTTGTGTCAGATATTTATCTACTTGTTTATTATTCATTTATGTCCCGGCTTGATATCTAAAGAGGCACAAGGATAAAGATCCATCTTTAGATTTATTTTGTATGGACTTTTAGATCTGTTTATGGATTTTTCAGAGTGTTTTTAGAAGATGAAATGTGATCCATCACTGCAGCAATGACAGCTTTGTGCTTTCCTGTGTCTTTGTCACCCAGGGCTATGAGCGAAGATCCCGAACAACCTCAGAGTCCTCTGCTCATTCTGTGGGACGAGAGAGATCCAACTCTGCAGCAAAACAACCCTCTCCTCCTCCCTCTGCTCCTGCAGGGAAAGACACTAAAAAAGAAACAAAAAAGGAGGCAGCACCTAGGAAGGTAAACTTTCTTAGAAAGGTACAGCTGGAGGAGGTTTGTTAGTAAATGTGATAACTCCTGGTCCACAGTACTTCAGAATTCCTGACCAAACTGTTTATTTCTGCTTATTAGTTACAAATCTGGGCTCAGAGCTGGAAGTCCCCAAGAGAAAATGTGATGTTGCATGGAAGTTTGTTCTAACTTGCCTGTAAAGTGAGACAAGAATTAACTGAGAGGGAGAGAATTAACTGAGTAGATTTCATTTTTTTTTTTAGACTGGTGGAACCTGGTTTCGCTGGCTGATGGGAAAAGGAAAGAATGAGGCTCACCTGCCAGATGACAAGAACAAATCAGTAAGGCCCCAAAAATCACAAAAACCTTTATACACTTGAATTTGTTCCTAGTGTTCTCCTGGTTGCTTTGATGAGTAAACAAATGATTGTAAAATTTTGAAGATTATTCTTAGTCTAAGTCTAAGATCAGCTTTTTAAAAACAATTGTTTTGGTTATTTTAAACTATTTTAGCAGCTTGCTTTGAGTTCTTTGTTTTTGACTGTGATTTTCTTTTAGATTGTTTGGGATGAGCAGAAACAACGTTGGGTCAATCTGGATGAACCAGAAGAAGAGGTAAAAATCTGAACCCTCATGATTTCTCCAAGTAGAAAACAAAAATCTTTACTTGGCACACAATTTTCTTTAATCTGTTATTGTCTCTTTAAGAGCTGCTTTTTACTGAATATGGATTAAAATGTGCAACATCAGTCGAGGATGTGATTGGATTCTTTTGTCTCCTTGCAGAGTAAACCTCCTCCACCACCTCCAACAGGATTTCCTAAAGCTGCTCAGGCTGCTCCCCCTGGGCCTGGAGGCCCCCCTGGTGCCTCTGTCAACGTGTTCTCCAGGAGAGCAGGTAACAGCCAGCACTGATATTTGAAGACTTTCTCCTGCATAAAAGATGAAGGCAGAAGTCCTGACTTTCCCTGGGTTGTTTGAGGGCAGTGAGCAGCTCAGTGGTTATTGCTGGCTTTGCTCATGCCCAGCTCCTGCACTGCTGGCTCAGTATCGTGACTTGGGTGTTGCTGTTTGTATCTCTGGAATATTCTTTCCTGATCCTGAAAGAAGCTTTTCCAGAGCTGTCAAAGTAGGCACAGGCATGATAAACACAAGGGTTATTTGTGTTTCTCTGTGTGTTTCTGGTTTAGCTGGAAGCAGAGCCCGTTATGTGGATGTCCTGAATCCAGGAGGGACCAAGGCAAGTGGTGCTGTTCCTGCACCATCAGACCTGTTTGCCCCCCTGGCACCAATGCCCATTCCTGCCAACGTGTTTGTTCCCAACTCAGGTGTGTGGATGGGGTTCTGGGGAGGTTTTGTGGCTACTTAAGGGGTGTGTTTGGCTAAATCCTATTTCCTCTGTAGTTCCAGGGGAATCCCAGCCCATGGAAGGGAGTGGAGCAGCAGAGCACACACCAGCTGCAAACCAAACCAACACAGACCCTGCTGCAGCTGTGGAACCAGAGGTGAGTTTGAAGGAAAGTCTTGTAGACAGAGCCCAAAGTTCTGATTCAAATCCCCCTCACAATTTTGAGCAGCAGTTTCACAGCCACAGTACATAAATCATGAGGTTGTTGTAGAGTTTGTGGTTTAACATTTTACTTGAAGAACGGGAGAAGGGAAATGCAGTGAAAATGGAAGTGGGAGGTTGCATTTCCTAATTTGGCAGGGCTGCAGCTTCCACGGGTGCAGGAGAGGGACCAAAAATGTGGGAAGAGTCTTACACTGCACCTTACACCTGCCTGATGTGTTAACATTATTGATTGTGTTAACATTGTTCTGCCTCAGTGGGGTCTCTAAGGGAAATGTGGAATAGCCTCGTAGTAATGATGATAAACAAAAGTCCCTTGTTTTTCTTCAGTACTTAAACCCTGCAGCCCTTCCTCCTGCACCTGGACTTCACCCTGATGGCTCCCAATCAGGCGAGGTAAGGCTTGATGCAATTAATTAATTAATGACTTTCTACAGTTAATTGTAGTGGTCTCACAATGGGCCATCTAAAGCAAGAAGTAACTGAATCAGTTGCTGATAAGCAGCCAAGATGTGATAGGACTGCCTCCAGAATGATACAGAAAAGACCTCTAAGCCCATATGAGAAGTTCAGCCTCAATGTCCTGCATTCTGTGATCTCTTTTTCATCTCTAAGTACTTTTCAAAGCCTTTATCAGAGTAAAATGTCAGTAGCAGTTGAAGTCTTCTTGCCTCCATGCATGCATATAATTTCACTAATATTAAGTGCAAGGCACAAGGAGAACAAGTTGCTGTGTGCCAGGCAGAGTAACATGACCTTTGTTCCTACTAAATGTTTTCTATACCTACATAATTTTGTGCTTTAAGAAGTCCTTTTGATTTAAACTAACTTCTGGCTTTACGTTTGTTTTTTTGGTTTTGTTTTTCTTTTTAACTTGAAGTTGGTTTAACCTTTGGCAGTGAGACTTTGACAATGAAATAAAACAACTGAAAGCTTGAGGCAGTGACATGCATGACGACTTTTTTTATTTGTGTTTTTTTGTATTTGTGTGTTCTTGCTGTTTTGTAGCTTTCGCGCTCTAGTTCAATGAGTTCATTATCACGTGAAGTAAGCCAGCATTTTAATCAGGTACATGTGGCTGGCCATTCTCATTTATGTTAACTTATTTACTTTCCCCCCTCCCTTCTTTATTTTGCATTTGCTCAAACACTAATGCTACTTTTAGTCGTTTCCCCCTCATTTCACAGAAATCTCATTAAAAGTAGATCATGATGTAGTGTTCCTTTTAACACTCAAACAGGGTCTTCAGTTTTGTGTATTTATGAGAGTGCATGTAATCCAGGCATGCTTTTTATTTATCTTCCTAAGAGATTCACATAATGTCATCATCTTTTTTTTTTCTGGGATACTAAAGAAATCAGTTGATTTTAAACAAAAAACCAAAAAAATCTTCCAACGAAACCAAACAAACCTCCTAAAAAGACTCAATACGAGCAAAACTTGGTCATTCTGCTGCTGCCAGCCTCAAATTGGTAATAAACCATCTGCAAAAGTCCCTGTAGGAATTAAAGGAATGCTTCATCTCTGCTGGAAGTTCCAGAGCTGTGGAGTCACCACAAAGGGGTGACACAAACCTTTCTGATATTTCTTAGTAAGGCAAAACCTGACATAGAGTGTTTATTTTGGGGCAAGTCCTGAGGTGTACTAACAAAGGCAGAAGGTACTAATTGAGTGGAGTTGCACTGGTGTCTTGTGTTGGTTTTGCATGCTTTGGACCTGCAGAGCTCTTTGCAGTTGGTGCATGTGGCATTGTTTGGCCAATTCCTACATTAAGCCAGCCCTGTCCTAGATCTGGATGCAAACTGTGCCAGCACTCTGGAGCTGTTCCGATGGGCTGTGCTCTCCGTGTTGTTGGCATTATTCCTGTGAATATTTGCTCTGTATAACTTAGCAGACCACGTTTGAGAGGCACAGGGGAGTCTCTGTGCCCTTGTCTGATGTCAGTGTTTTCTCTTCCCAGCCTGCCACAGTTCCACCCTCGGGGGCACCCTCAGCAGGAGCGGTACCATTCTACAACCCCTCTCAATTTGCACAAGTGAGTGAAGGCCTCATCTTTGCTTTTCCTTATCCTAATTATCCAACATTTCCCAGAGAAGCTGCCCCTGGATCCCTGGAAGTGTCCAAGGCCAGGTTCAGAGCAGCCTGGGACAATGGAAGGTGTCCCTGCCCGTGGCAGGGGGTGGCACTGGATGTGCTTTAAAGTCCCTTCCAACCCAATCCAGTCTGATTCTATACTTTGAACAAAACATGATTTTGTGCTTTACCAGCTTAATCTGGGTTATTGCACATGGAGTGTTAAATGTGCACAAAGATCAGTCTGGCACCTGTTCAATTTAAGAAGTTTCCATTCAAAACTTTATTCCTGGTTTTTTGAATTTTTATCTCCAGCATGACACTTTTACAGAACGTTTTGTTTATCCCTGTTCTTTTTCCAGTCTCCTGCAGCCACTGGAAGCTCAAGACTGGGAAGAATTGGACAGAGGAAGTATCCAACGTTGAAGTAGAATACAATGGATTTGTATTTGGAATCCTTACTCATGTTCTGAGTATGCAAAGAACTATTCAGCCTTATGGCACATGGTATCAGCTGCAGTTGACATGACAGAAATCAAATGATGGGTGATCTTTTTCATGCTTGCACCTCATCTACGCAAACCATTACCAAACATGAAATATATGTAACTTTTCCTTTTCAAAACCTGGCTAGAAATAGCTTTGCTGTGATAAAGAATAGACAAAAAAGAGGAAATAGTTGCTGTCTGTTACAAAACCTGTTTGTAAATTGCATAGGCAATTTATTCCTTAAGTTTATTTTAAACCTTTACTAGCGTGACCTTCCGAGACATAGTTTCAGGGATTCCTTAATTTCTGAAGGATGCTCCCCTCCCAGCAGGGGTAAAAAAAAAACAAAACAAAACAACAAAAAACCATGTCCACATTGTAAGATAACACTGTGGCCTTAAGAGGACCATGCACAGTCGTGATGCTTTCAGCCAAGGGGTGGAACCAGAGATGTTCCCCTGGGAGAGGCTCACCCAGGAGCTGCCTCGTGCTGGTTTGGATTTTGGGGAGGCGGGAGGGGGCCACAGCTCATCCAAATAAATCGACCTATATTGAATGAAAACTGTGACTGTAATCTAATCCTGATTTGATTTGGATCTTTCCTAGTTCTGTATGTAGTTTGTGGTTTAGACTACCTGTAAAGCCAAGTGTATAGTGGAAGGAGCTCTGTATCATAGCCAACGCTGTTCTCTTGATGAGTGAGTGTTTGTTTTAAGTGCAATACGGTTACTTTGCTTTCTCTCAAAACTGCTGGCACTCTGCAGCTGGGGGGTAACAGCTTGAAAGTTGTTTATTTTTATTTTTTTCCTTTTGGGAGTGCCAGAATCAGTGTAATAATCCGTTCTTGAATCTCCCTTTGCTAAAATAACCAAGGTCTTAAATAGCTAACAGCTAAATTTTATACTAAAAGTAGATGGATTAGACCTCTACAGATGGACTTTAAAATCTTTAGGTTTAATGTAGGAAATCTTGAAAACCATGGTATGCAGCGTTTATATTCACTGAAGAATCTGAATTATCTGCAAAGAGAGAAATAAACTTTAAATATTTATTAAATCATTAGGCCATATTTTATTTAGAACTTGCCACCAAACTATTTGATTTTACTTGAATTTCTGCCCAGGAGTAGAAGTAATATGAATGTGAAATTGCCAGTATTTGTCCCCAGTTGGTTTTTTTTTTGTTTTTTCTTTTGGGTTTTTTTTTTCTTTTCCTGAATAACACCACTTTTCTAAGATCATAATAGCCTTATGTATGTCCCAAAAGGTTTGTATGCAGCCCAAATAAAACACTATTTGGGAGGATCAGAAACCTTTGTGTGCTGCTCCATTCTCAATTCCAGACATGGACAGCAGCAGTCATTGTGGTTTACTTTTCTATAATTGAAACCTAATCAGACACTTGGCTTTCCTCTAGTCCAGCCAGGCTGCTGATTATTTTCTCCTTTCAGTAGAGACTGCCAAACAACTTCATTCGAGGAGGCTCCCTCTGAGCTGGGAGTGGCTGTCTTTCCTAAGTGTAAGATTTGACACTGTAAATTCTTAAATAAAATATTTTGCGCTCTGGAGCACTTTCACATTTTACTTTCTTCTTGTGGTTATTGCTTTAGTGAGCTGGGTAGAGGAGCCTTTCCTGTTTGGGAATGATCTGTGCTAGGAAAGGCAGCCCAAAGTGTTTGGAATGGTTTCATCGGGGCAGGTTTAGATGAGAAATTGGGAAGAAATCCTTCCCCATGAGGATGAAGAGGCTCTGGCACAGGTTTCCCAGAGAAGCTGTGGCTGCCCCATCCCTGGAAGTGTCCGAGGTCAGGCTGGACAGGGCTTGGAGCCTCTGGAATGTGTCCCTACCATGGCAAAAGCTGGAAACCGGGTGATCTTCAAGATCCCTACCGTCCCCGGTCTGTGATTCTGTACTGAAATGTTCAAAATGGAAGCTTTAGGCTTAATACGGGCAACTTTTAAATCTCTTTAAGCCGCTTTTTAAACGCCGCCTTCCTCCCGTATCGTGACAGCCGCGACTCTTCCTCCGCCGCTGCCGGGCGCTCCTCCGGCCGCCGGGGGGCGCTGCGGGCGGGGCGGGCCCGGNNNTCCCCCCGGGCCGGCCGCGGGTGCAGGCGGCGGCCCCTCAGCGCCGAGCCCGCGCTCCGCTCGCCGCGTGTTGCCCTCACAAGGCCGGGGAGGCCGCCCCGCCGTAGCCGCAGAATGAGCAGGTGCTCCCCGCGTGTAGAAATGTACTCCAGCCCCGTTTCGCTACCCTGAAGCCATCCCCTAGGGGGTTTTCTCGGTGGGAGCGGGGTTGGTGCAAGGCAGGAGAAGGCGGTGGCGATTTCCCGGCTGTGGGATCACTGGAAATTTCCTGGCCTCGGGCTGCTGGTGCTGGTGACGCCGTGTGTACGGCAAGGACAGCGAGCTGTGGTTTCTGTGCAGCTTAAATTCCCTTTCGTGCTAGCAGGGAGCACAGCCTTTCCCTAAAGAAGGGAGTACACAGCCGTGATGTCTGCAGCAGGGAGAAGGTCTGTGCTCTGTTTTTTCGGGAAAAAATGGGAAATAGCCGTGATTTTCTAACAAGGTCACGTTAAGGTGTGAGTTGTGCTAGAGGGAGGTCCTGCAAGGAGATGCTTTCTGATCGAGCAGTACAGTTTGCAGCTCGATAACTTTTCATTCTTACATCTTTCTCCTGAGGGAATCCAGGTATCCCACGTCTCGGAATTTTGCAGGACAATGCATCTGCCTGCACATCCACCTGCCCTTCATTCCCAGCTGAAGGCTGAGCTGTCTGCAGTTCCCATGTCCTGCTGGCTGAGTAAAGCCCTGTGAACCCACAGGGTGACAAAGGGAAGGACACTATGCTTTGAGGAACTTTTCACCTGGAGCAGCATCCACAGCTGGTACCTGGGGGACAATGAGTACTCCAAATGGATTTCCGCAGCACTCAAGGGTGTGTCTTACTCGGAGCTTGGAGGGTGGAGCGGTACAGGACCTGCAGGCAAAAAAAGCTGGAAAAGCAGCCAAAAAGGAGGCTGGGGGCGATGGGGCACCTCCGAAAATAGGCACACCCATAAGTGAGACCTTAAAGCTTCTGCCGGAAGAACTCAAAGCCAACATGAAAATTAGATCCATCACTCCGAGGCCCCCTCGGAAGCCCCGGCTGGAGCGTGCTGCATCCCTGGATGAAAAGAGCTGGAGGAAGTGGAGACGATTTAGGACAAGCCAGGAAAGTCTAACTGATCCCAACGAGACGAGCTCCTCCAACGGTTCCCTGCAGGAAGCGTCGCCCAGCCCTCCCACCAGGGGCAGGGCCAGCCCCTGCAGTCCCTGCTGCCCGCAGGATTCCTTGCACAGTTCACCAGACGCCTTGGAAGCCAGTCCCGGGGGGAAGAGCAAGGGAGGCGCCTCGGAGCTGGGCAAACGAGCCTCCGAGATCTCCAGTGCCTTTGGGGGGCTCCTGAGGGGGAAGGGGTTCGCGGGGGGCAAACCCCGGCTGTCCCAAATCATGCCGGCCCGCCCCTTGCCCCCCATGGAGCTCAACGTGGCCTCCCACTCTCTGAGGACAGCTAATAGGATCGACTCGGATTGTCTGGATTACCGGCATTATTCTCAGCACAAGTTTGGGAGGGTGAGCAGCAGCCTGAGCGACTCCCGGCTGCAGGGCAATGGGACTCTCTATGACAACTGCTCCACGGACTCCATGAAATCCACCTTCAGCGTGCTCACCCCCATCCGAGCCAAGGATGTTCGCAGCAGGTAGGGCTGCCCCAGATTTTCTCCTGCTTTTGGGGTGTTAGCAGGAGGATCCCACTGGGCAGGGAATTTCTGAGCTCTTGCTAAAGTACAAAAGCTGCTGTGTGTTATTTAACCTGCTGTGAGGAGAGTGGGAAGATGAGATCAGTACAAATACTCTGCATTTGCTCCCTTTAGCAAAGTATTTTCATAAATACTGATTTGCTGTCAGTTTGTTTGTGGTATTAGCATAATATGGTTTGAGAATTTAGGAGAGATGGCTGTGTGTGCCAGCAGTTGGGAAAACTGTTCTTTTAGAAAAATCTAAAAGTACATTGGGTTTGAACCAAAATGATAAATTACAGAAAAAACATCCCACCAGATATTTTAAATTGAGATTGTCATGCAGCATTAGCACAGCCCTGTGAGGTGTTGAGCAGATGTTGCACTTGTTTGGTTTCTGGCAGGATCAAATTATGTGCTGGGAACTACTCCAGTATCCCACAGGAGCTCCTTTACCCCAGCTTTGCCAGGAGGGATAAATCTAATCATTGATCCAAGGCGTGGGAGTCAGTAGTAGAGGGAAAATAATTCTGAGATAAAATAAAGTGTTACTAGCTGGTAAAAAAGATCCAAAGATAGATTGTTGCCTGTTTGCCTTGAAGGTTTCATTTCCCATTCCTCCCTAAAGCAGCTGGAGCCAGGTGGGCAGTGTTGGGTTGCCCAGAGCTCCGTGATATTATTCTCTCATCATTGTTTGCACAGCTTAAGCAAGATTAAAAATGCTTATTCAAACATGCAGTCCCTGTGCCAGCATCCCTCAGCTCTTTAAGCGTGTCCTTCAGAGAGGCAGGTGCTGTGGGATGCATCTGTCCTTCCCAAAGGGGATATTTTGAGACCTCAGGCTCATTGAATTATTTTCTTGAAGGTGATTTGATGAGCTGAATTGAAGGAAGGCTGTGAGTTTGTGGTTTGGGTTAGGAGAAACTTGATGCCAGAACACTGGGAATGGTGAAGGTGGTTTTATGTTTGAAGTAAACTGAGCTGCTTCGAGGTACTCAAGTTTAATGGAATCACAGAATGTTTTGAGTTGGAAGGGACCTTAAAAATCATCAAATTCCACCCCTGTCACAGGCAGGGACACCTCCCACTGTCCCAGGTTGTTCCAACCTGGCCTTGGACACTTCCAGGGATCCAGGAGCAGCCACAGCTTCTCTGCTCACCCTGAGGTTACCAAAGCAATTTCTTTGTTCTGTGTCTGGATGAGTATTAGTGGGGCTGAAGACTTTGGATGGCTTCAGCCTTCTCATCACAGAGCTTGAGCAGCATCAGCCTCACCATCACCCTCATGTCCTGGCTTTGGAAGGAACCTTGGGCAAGCAGAACAAGTTATAAATATTAAATATCTTCTTCTTTAGGGTATATTCTTGATTACTTCAAGATTCAACCATTACACATCTATCCCAGCTGCCATGCCCTTTCCTTAGATGCTCTTTTTTGGGTCTTCTGTCCACAGGAGCTATTTGGAAGGCAGCCTTCTAGCAAGTGGTGCCTTAATGGGAGCAGAAGAACTCAGCAGATATTTCCCTGATCGGAATATGGGAATCTTTGTGGCCACCTGGAACATGCAGGGGCAGAAGGTGGGTGCACAGAGCCTTCACAGCTCCTTTGGCACCAGTGAAGTTACCCCAGCACTGGGGTGATGTTTTTCTGTTCATGACTATGTTCCTTGTCCACCTGAGTCATCATCTTGGTCAAATTATAAGGTATTTTTCTAGTAAATCTTTGCATAGCTAATACTGCTTTTCTTTTCTTTCTTTTTGTTTTAAATTTCTTGTGTGCTAGGAACTTCCAGTGAATCTGGATGACTTCTTATTGCCAACAGATCCAGACTTTGCCCAGGACATGTATGTCATTGGGGTTCAAGAAGGCTGTCCAGACAGGTAGCAAAAACAATGTAATGAATCATCTTCTTTTATTGTTAACTAATCATTTTGCTTTGAATTAGACTAGAAAGAGTCTCCATTATATTCTTAATATAATATAATCAACCCATTTAACAAGACTGAATTCTATTGCATGAGCACCAGAGGAAATGGGATTTAGAGGAAAAAAGTCACAGAGATCTTTAAATCATAAAATTCCAGAATGGTTGGGGTTGGAAGGGGCATTAAATGCCATCCAGTGCCACCCCCTGCCATGGGCAAGGACACCTTCCACTAGACCAGGGTGCTCCAAACCCTCTGCAGCCTGACTTTGGACACTTCCAGGGATGGAACAGCTTCTCTGGGCATACAAAATTCCATCCTGACAACAAAACTCTGCTGATTTTTGTGACACCTCAGCAGCCAGCCCTTAGCTGAGCGCAGGGAGGTTTTGCTCATGGCTTGAAGCTCTGTGTGAGCTGGGCTGCTGTGTGTGCACAAGGCTGCTGTGCTCCCCTGGTTGTTGTCTCCTGACTGTGTGTGTGATGCAGCTGTTGTTCTTTCAGGAGGGAGTGGGAGATCCGCCTGCAGGAGACGCTGGGCCCTCACTACGTGCTGCTGCACTCGGCTGCCCATGGAGTGCTCTACATGTCCGTGTTCATCCGCAGGGACCTCATCTGGTTCTGCTCAGGTGTGTGGTGAGCTGAAGGCACTGCTGCCAGCCCTGCCCTGCCCTTTTCTCCCTCTCCCCACCTCCCTGCTCACTGTCAGAAGCGTTTCAGTAGCAGCATTTTCTTTTCCTCCTTGCAGAAGTGGAGTATGCCACGGTGACGACTCGAATCGTGTCTCAGATCAAAACCAAGGGAGCTCTGGGAATCAGCTTCACGTTTTTTGGGACCTCCTTTCTGTTCATCACCTCCCACTTCACATGTGAGACATTTGCAGTCTTGCTACGAGTGTCCTGGTTGAGAGAGGAGGGGAGGAAGCTGTGCAGAGGTGAAAAAGCAGGACAGGCTGAAGCCAAAGCTCAGGATTGCTGAGCTGGGAAGGATAAGGGAGGTTTGTTGATAACAAACTTACAAAAGAACTGTGTTTATGGGAACAGAAATGAACTCTGCACCACTGTATCCCTTTTTCCACACTTTCTGCCATCGTTTTTCAATGCAGACACTCCCAGAGTGTCACGTTGTGCATGTGGAAAATGTCTGATACCCTTTGGAAGCTCCTGGTATAACCAAAAATGGTCATTGAATGAAAATGATTCATTGTTGGCAGTAATGGGGTTTCTGTCTTACAGCTGGGGACAGCAAAGTGAATGAGAGGAAACTGGACTACAATAAAACCATTCAAGCCCTGACACTTCCCAAGAATGTTCCAGACACAAATCCATATCGATCCAGTTCTAGTAAGTGTGAAACCATGAGCGTGGGGGAGCCCAGATTAGCAGAGTCTGGGCATTGTCTCTCAGTCTGCACTGAGAAAGGGACAAGAGGAGTGATAATTTGAGACTGTGTGAAAAGAGACTACAGGTCCTTTTTGTCTGAGGATGGTTATTACTCCCATGATTTACATTTTTTTCTTGAAACTGGGAATTTGAAATAAAGATTACATGGGAAAGAGAACTCAAAAGGGAATTTTTACGTCATGTATTTTTTAGCAGTATGATAATTTTGGTTTAATTATTATGAATATTATAAATGTGTTTAACTTTCCATGTTTTCTAGAACAAATAGGAATTTATTTCAAAATTTAAGAGAATAAGCCTTATGTCATTTTGCATGCACACAGGACAGAGCATTGTTTGCCAAAGCCCATTATTGTTTCCTAATACTGTGCTGACAACTTGATGCCTAGATAATTAATTAGGTCCTTTTACTAGGAAATTGAATACACTCTTTATCTGCAGGATAGCATTAGGTTTTTGTGTTCCCTCTGGTGTTAGGTCCCATAGGAAGTTTGGTCTCTTTTCAGCTTTTTCTATGGTTTTTAACATGTCTGTTCTGTTTTCTCCTGGTTTAATTCCCACATTCAGTGGTGATCCCAGGTAGAAAACACACTCAGTATCACATCTCCAGGTAGTGAAAAGAAAGGATTTCTTGCTGTTCCTTGATTCAGCAGCATCCCTTGAACACTTGTGGTGTGCCTTTGCAGGTGATGTCACAACTCGCTTTGATGAAGTTTTCTGGTTTGGTGACTTCAACTTCCGGCTGAACAAGGACCGGGAGACCGTGGATTCCATCCTGAGCCAGAACCCCGACACAGACGTGTCCAAGCTCCTGGTGTATGACCAGCTGACCAGTGAGATGAGCCGGGGTAAGGGGCAGCTCCTTACCTCCCTCCTCTCCAGAAACAGATTGCTGCACACAGGAATAATGGCAGTCCTCATTTCCTGGGGACCTTTCCTGCTTTCTTTGGTTAAGTTCCCTAAAAAAGGGAGTCAGCAGCTGGCAGTGTGGCAAGGGACCTTCTGCTGTAGCAGTTGCTCTGTTTAGTGTAACCTCCCAAACCATTTGCTGCTGTTGCATCTGACTCTTCCATAACCTGGGCATCACTCTGTCCCAGTGTCCAGGGAATTTAGGTTTTAACTGCATTTGTAAAGCAGCACGAGCTCTCAGTGGAAGGGGAAGTGCATGGACCAGATCTTCTTTGTTTAACTGGCCACTGATTAAACATCCACTGGCTATTTTTTATCCTCTCCATGTCAGGACTGGAGCTTGCTCCCTTTCTGGAGCCCAAGCCCAGGTTTTTCTGGGATGTACATGGCCTTGTTTCTAGGCAGCATTAGCAGACACAGTGCCCAGTTGTCAAGAAGGAGGAGTTTGTCCATGCTGTTCTCCCCTTCCCTTCCAGGGTCTATTTTCAAAGGATTCCAAGAGGCTGATATCCATTTCCGTCCTTCCTACAAGTTTGACATAGGGAAGGACAGCTATGACACCACTTCCAAACAAAGGACTCCCTCCTACACGGTAAGGGGTGATTTCAGAACTCAAAGGGGATTCAGCTGTGCTGAGATCTGTTGCTTTAGGGCAGCTGGGACTTCTGGAAGAAAGGGCTGTTGAATTTGTGAGCACAGGGAGTTTGCACAGGCTGTTAACCTTTTTCCCTGCCTCACATCCTGTCTGAGTGGGCTCTCCCCTGAGCTCAGGGCTGGCACAGAACAACTGCTGGGATCAGCCACTTCATGAACGGATCCCCATCCAAGGACACGTTAATTTCATTAAGAGGGGTGTGATGGATGAGTGGATTTGTCTCTTGTGAGCCAGTGCTGCTCTGCAGGGTGGATGGAGTCACCAGCACTGTCCCCTCTCTCCCTCCAGGACCGAGTCGTGTTCCGCAGCCGCTACAAGGATGACATCCAGGCTCTCAAATATTCCTCTTGTCCTGTCATCAAAACCTCAGACCACCGGCCTGTGTTTGCCTTGTTCCGTGTGAAAGTGAGGCCTGGCAGAGACAAGTGAGTACCCCCTGCAGCTCCACGGGATTGCTCATGGCTCCAGTGATCCAGAGAATATTCCTGTGTCTGTCCCTGCAGCCTCTTTGGGTTTTACCCAGTCCATGCTGGTGGTGAGAGCAGCAAGAGCTTAAACCTTGCACTGACAGCTGAAATCCCTGCTGCCAGGTCCCTTAATCCTTCTGAGGGGGATAAACAGAGCCCCCTGGAATGGAATGTAAATCTGTGTTTTATCTGAGATGCTGCTCTTTGTTTTCCCTATCAGCATGGGCAGCTTTCCTCTTCTCTTCCTCTTTCCCTCTTTAGGATCAGTTTTGTTTTCCCTTCCCAGTGGTGGCTGCAGTTCAGCACTGCTGGATGTCACTGGAGTATTTTGAGATCCTCCAAGTTCTTCATGTCCTACTGTGGGCTGTTGTATTAGAAAATTTGGTTTGGAATTAATTCTTTTTTTGTGAGTAACATGGTCAGGGATTTCAAGATCTGAATCTCTAGAAAAGTGATTTCTCAAAAGTATTTGATCAGCAGTGCAACTACAATGGGAATTTTTGTTTCTGGGTATTAAATACCCATTAAACTGCAGTGTGTGATGGGCTGCTCAGATTTCCTCTCTAAAACAGACCAAGGCAAGAATTGTTGAGATGAACCACACCAGTTAATACACCAAGTTAGCAGTAACCTGGTCCAGCTTTTCAAACTAGTGGGTTTTAGTTTAGAGTCATTAAGTCATTTATATATGAAAGCAGTCGAGTTTGTGCTAAAATTTAAAGTCCATTTCCCTTTTACAACCAGCATTTTAAAGTATTGTGAAAAACTTTAACTTGTTGCTATGGAAGAACAACTCTTGTTTCTCCCACACCAGCAGCTGAATGCCTTAAGAAAGTAAAAATCAGGTTTGTGGCCTTTGTTGTAAGAAGTAGTAGGGAAATGCTGGGCAAACAAGAACATATTTATGGCCTGACGTGCTGGCTTGTGTTCCTGTTGCAGCATCCCCCTGGCTGCAGGGCTGTTTGACAGAGATCTGTATTTAATTGGAATAAGGAGGAGGGCTACGAGGGAGCTTCTGAAACGCCGCGAACAAAAGGACCAAAGATCCAGCAGCATATGTAGCATTTCTTGAGCTGAAAGCTCTGCAGGGCTTGTGGTAGAGGTGCCCCAAAAGAGGATTTCAGGCCATGGCAAACTCTGCAGGGAATTGTCTGCATAAGCACCTCTGACAGTTGCTGTGGCTTGTGAAGAATGTCTTAAACCTCATCCTGGATTCATTTGCATGAGCTAATCCATGCAGCTCAAGTGCTTCTGCTGAAGAAAAGGAGTCAGTTATTTAAGACATCTATCCCAACTGGTGTAAGTGATTTATTTTTAACCAGACTATCTTAGGAAGCCACTGGGTGCAGACCCTTGGTTCCCCTCCCCGCAGGGGCACAGCTGCTGGAACTGGCATCACCCAGGGCAGGGGACCTAAGGAAAGCCTGCAGAAAGGTGAATTCTTTGTTTGTCTCTTTGGTTTGGTCAGATTAACTTCCACCCAGTGTGGGGTTGGGTTTGCTCCTTCTCTGTAGCCAATGTTGGTGTTCTGTACAAGGAGTAACAGGGACCAGTTCATGGCAGTTCTGTGTGTGGATGGTGCTCCTGTGTTGGGCTTTTTGGGTCCTCTACAGCAAATTGTGTGTGAATGTACTCCTGTACATTGAAGTGTAGAAACATTGCCTTTCAATAATCATTCTATAGGCCTTCTGTTACTAAGGGGGTAAATACCAAACTCTCAGGCCATATATTTGTCTGCTGAGACTGCTTGAAGCAATCCCTTCCTGAACTCACTTGTCCTCCCCAGGGCTGATTAAGCACTACCTGCCTTCAGCAGCAGGAGCTGGCATTTATCTGAGAACAGGCACTGTGTGATGCTTCACCAAAGTGATGCCAAGTGAGTGTACCAGGGAGGTTTGCAGAGCAACTGCAGCCACTCAGCTCCACACAGCTCCATTACCTCCAATCACAGTCAATTCCTTTTGGTTTTATTTTTCCAGATCAGTAAACTGTGAGTAACTTGCTATTTTTGAAGTAGTGTTGTCTTAAGGCTATATATACTACAAGGACCAGTATGGCACTGGTAAAATCTTAAGTACAGCTAATAATTAAGAACTCCTCATGGGCACAGATGGGATCATTAATCACCTTAGGACCTAAAACATCATGCAAACACCTTGGAGGAAGTGCTGCTGACTATGCAACCTGTCCAAGACAGGCTCCTGTTCTGCGGTACATTTATGGCACTGACCTGTCTGTAGCCATCAGGTATTTGGATTTCCTTTCTTTTTAAAGGAATAAAAATAAATTAATGCAATACCTTCACTGAGAACCAGCTTTTATTGTTGTCAGAACCAGAGTTTTTTGTGTGGTGTGTGTTTGGGTGACCCTGGGCCGTTTGTCTTCAGCTGGAGGGGTGGGACAGATTTCTCTGGAATTGTTTGCATTGAACAAAGCATGCTCCACTTGCCAGTTCAGGAAACTCTTGGCAGATGAATTTCAGAACTCTTACTACTTGCTCCAGTTGTTCAGAGGTCTCTTTATTTCCTCACAAGCATAAACAACAACTGAACAGGACTTCCACACTGTGGGCTCTGCAGGAAGCAATGCAACGTTTTTCCTTTGAGCTGCACAAGGGAAGGATGGGGTAAAGCAGGTAAGAGCAGCCTCAGTGCTCTGCTCTCAGCTGCATTGCTCCTTACCATCACATCTAGCAGTGAAGAGCTGCAGTGCAGCTGTCTTGCAGTTTTAAACCCATGTGTTAGGGGATTATATAAATCCAGTGTTTTATTCCTCCTTTGAGTCTCCATTTCTTCAGCATGTCACACGTGTAGCACTTGGCTTTCTGTGACGTGTTGTAAGTCAAGATCAAGTTCCTAAATGTGATTTTGTTATCTTGACTTCCAGCTGAGCCTCATCCCTGCTGTGAGACTGATTGTGTCTTCTTTTTGCAAGGCCTTAAGTCCATGTAGGTGACACTGAGGAAATGAGGCACGAGTTTAAGGGGCAGCAGCAGCAACTCCTTTAATAACTGTTTGTATAGCAACTCTGAAAGAAAAGAACTTTTATTCTTTAGCACAGTTCATGTCCAAGTGAAAAACCTGTAGAATGGGATTGATCTCATTCTCAAGTAAGTGTCCATTGTGTACAGAGGAACTCCACAGAAAATTGGTTCTGTCGTGGGTCTGCTTTCCTTGGAGCTCTAGCAAGATGATGAAATTATTCCCTGCTGGGTGACTCTTTGTCAGATGGTGAGTAACACTGATGAAATGGATCCATGATTTGTAACAAAATCTGGATTGCAGGAAACTTTTTGCTTTGTTATCCAGGGACAGTAACTATTATTTTCCTAATTCACTTTGACTGAGTGTTTGTTCACCTTGGTAACAGTTATAAATATTAAATTCAGACACGTAAGCCAAGCTGTTCAAAGTGCCACACATTCCTCAGGAAGGGCACATTGGGGTCTCGTGTGACAGCCCCACTTCCACTGCTGGGGTGATGAAGAGGCAGTGACTGACTGCTCAGAGATGTGCTTTCATTGTAGTGATGAATATTTTGGCTTGCTCTGTTCTCCCCAAAGCCAAGAGAAGGATGTCAACACCCATCTTCTCCTGTAACCTATTCCAGAGGGTCAAACTCCTCCTCCAGAGCCAGCGCTGGCTCCTTGCACCAGCCCTTCACAGTCCAGTGCTCCAAAGCAGCCTTGCTCAGCTCCATGGTTGCACAGAATGCCTGGGAGCATTGGGGGGAGGGAGGGTGGTACAGCAACATGAGAATCAGAAAAACAAAAAACCATTAAAAAAGAAGGGATGTGAGGCAGGGCAGGAGGCGCCGCTCTATCGGAAGAGGCGGTAGAGCCGCGGCAGCCGCCCGTCCTTGCTGGAGAGGGCAGCCTGGATGTGCTCATACGTGGGCAGATCTGTCAGGTCACCCAGGGCAGCCACTGCTGGCTTCTTATGCAGCATCTTAGTCACCACCCTCTTGATGTCAGCGGGTTTCACCTGGCCTGCAGACAGGAAAAAGGCAGAGCTGTGACACATCCAGTGTGAGCAGCACAAAGCAGCTTTAGGCTGATGCTCAGAAAATCAACTCCTGCTTTCTGTATCATGATTCTCCTTTTTCCTTCTGACTAAGATAAGCCCTGTGTTAGCTTGAAAGCAATAAAGCTCAGTTTGAACTGTATTGCTGTAGTATTTCTGCCCCCAGGCTTTCAGACGTAATTCATCAGTGCTACAAGAGTATTTTAACTGTACCTCCAGCTCCCTCAAGGCAAAGCTTTGTCTACTCACTGATGAGGGCACAGAGCTCATGAGGTAGCTTCCTTGTGTTTGTTGCCAAAACCTGCCTCCCCACATCTTCAAAGATCACTGGCCGAGACTCCAGGTTCATCATGAGCATGGACTTGAGCTGTGTCTTTGCTCTCTCGAGTTCTACCTGTGAATGAGCAGGAAATTAAAAAATACCAGATTGCTGCTCTGTAGTAACACAGAAGAGTTCTGCAGACACCTCTCTGTGGATGCATTGCTAATGTTACTGTGTTTTACAGAAATATGTAACAAAATTATCCATAAAAATCCATTCTAGCACAGCCAATGCAATTGCATTCACAGAATCCCAGACTGGTTTGGGTTGGAAGGGACCTTAAAGCCCATTCACTTCCACCCCCTGCCATGGGCAGGGCCACCTTCCACTATCCCAGGTCACTCCAAGCCCTGTCCCAGCCTGGCCTTGGACACTTCCAGGGATTATTTCAGCTCAAAGCCCATCTGCAAACTCAAACGTGCTGCTGACCTCTCCCACTGCTCCTGCCATGAGGATGAATTCCCTGGTGATGATTTCCACCATCTCCCGAACCTGGGGAAAAGAGAGCGTGGAAAGAAGATCAGAACAATGCTGCTCGTGCCCACAGAACTCTCTGGCACTGATGTGGTTACTGTTCAAGGACTCTGCACCTGTTTTGGATCTGCACTGGCATGGATACACAGCAGACCTGTGTCCTCATAGCTGTGGTGGTAGGAGGTGGCATTGTACATCCAGTGGTGCCTGTGAATAGACAAACAGTGTTTTAAAAGTTAAACCCCAGAATTTACAATGTAAAATTAAATATGGACAGGGAGCACCCTCCTAGAGCATTGTCAGGATTCTCAGCAGTGCAATGAGAATTGTCAATCCCTGCCTCTGACAATTTATGCATGTGGCATCTGCTCCCTTCCCTCCACTTGAATCCTTGAGACCAAACCCAGGACAATACAGAGCCAATCCTATTAATATTCCCTGATTAAAGCATGGACAGGACTAGTGGAAAAAAAAACAGAATTCCTGGCAACTTCTGCCCTTTCACCCTCTCAAAACGCCAACTGACACACGTTCCAAGCAGAACAAACTGATGCAAAACCTGGTGGGGTTTGCTTTTTTTTTTTCCCCCCCCATATAAACCTGCTGCAGGATTGTTTCTGCCACCCCTTAAACAGCAAGACAAACCAACCTGTTGAGCACATTGAGGTACAGGCGGGTGAACATGCCCTTGCCAGGCCCTCCAGCTGAAAAAGAGCCACCACCTCCCATCATCATGTTCAGCACAGCAAAAGGAATGAAATCGTCCTCCTGGATGGAAACAAAAAACTCAGATCATGCTCTGCAGGGTCTGGGGTGAGTGAAGGGCAGAAAAAAAACAGCACAAGAGCAGAGTGAGGGTCAAGGCCTTCAGCAAAATGTCACAGAAAATGCTTGTTTCTATGTCAGTGTTTGTGTAATGTTTCGGATTCTCCAGGTACAGGGCATGCAAAAATGAAGGGTTTTGGGTTAATACTTACTAAAAATGAGCAGCTTTCTAATCCAATCATGATGTGGGTGAGCTCTGGGATGGGAGTAGGGCCCAGACTCACATCTGACATGTCTTTTTCAACCTGTGGCAAGGGCAGACAGACCATTAACACCAATTTTCACAGTTTGATACATTCCCAATTACCACACCACCCAATTACCACCTGTCACAGCCAATTTGGCTTCATACTAATGAAATGCAACTTAAGAAAAGCAGAAGCCTGCAGAGAAATCAGCAAATCCCAGCAAGGTGCTGGATGCCACCTCCCCCACGTACCTTGATGATGCCTCCTGTGTACTGAGCCACCGACCTGTCCACAGCCCTGCCCTGCCCAGAGCCCCACACGGGCTCCACCCCCAGCAGGTATTTCCTGGCACACTCCACCAGGTGCTCGTGCTCAATCCCCACTCCAGCCAGCACCATCCTGTCTGGGGTGTAGTAGCTGCTCAGGTAGGAGTGCAGCACACCCCGGTCGATTTTGTCTGTGTTTTCCACGGGGCAGAACCTGTTCAGCCCCACTGTGTTGTCTCTGAAGGCTGCCTGAAAGGGAACGGACACATTAAAGTCACAAACATCATTTCATTTTTCCCTAAACCTCTCTCCAAACCTCTTTTTGCTTTGGAATTAAGCCCACATCAGAGAGGACATTATTTCACTAATATCAGTGTAACTCAGTAACATTTTGTCACCCACATCAACAAAGGGAAGTTACAGACAAGGTTATTTTAGTTTAAAATATTTTAAATATTTTAGTATTAAAATCTTCCATATGTGGATAATGCTAGATTCCAGAGTGAAGGGACAGCCAAATTCTCCCATCACTGAAACCAAATAACAAAAAAATCTGCTTTCAGAACAGTCTAAAATAAACCCTGAAGCTGCCAAAAACCACGGGGAAGAGAATGGAGCAGGAGGCTGCATGCAGGGTGGGATTCCCAGGCTGTTACCGCGTGGATCATCTCCGTGAGGAGGGGCTCTGGGTCAGGTCTCATATTCAGATCCTCCAGCTCAAACTTTATGGCCATTCGGGTCATCTCAATTTCTTCATCTGCAACGAGACACAGCAAGGGATGGCCACCCCTACACAGAACACCCAGCTGCTGCAAGGCTGCTCCTGAGAGAATTCTGAGCTCTTTAGAGCAAGCCACGTGTTGGAAATGGGTTCATTTTGGTTTTTTTTTGAGGAGAGGATTGTGTTGCCAGACCTGATAACCTGGGCTGGAGTGTCACATCAGCCAGCAAGTTGACCACGGTGTCCAGGCCTCTGGCATCAGCAGACACTGCATACATGATGGTGTCCCTGCAACACAAAAAAACAGATTCTGTACTGGAAGTCACTTCTGGGGTCACTCAGTGTCATCTCAGTATCAGGAAATCACAGATGAAGCTGTTTTATTCATTAAATGCTTCTGAAATGAAAGAGATCTGGATTTTATAATCCTTTCAGGCTCACTTTAGTAGCTCCCCAGCAGCCCAAACAGATTTCTGCTGCTTGGGGACAAAAAGTGGCTTTTCCTGCTCCACACGAGAAAGAGATTCAAAATGCTGTCAGTGCTACAGCACCAGGTGACAGCAGGAGGAGCACCCACCTCGATGCCTGGCAGTCACAAATGCCTCCATGCTTCTCCAAGGTGAGGAGAATTTCATCTTTGCTGCCAAACTGAGCTGTGGACTAAAGCAAAACACAGCAGTGTTATTAATGAATAAAGCAATAAATGTTTATAACCCTCCAGTGTAACCCAGAGCATCCTCTACGTTCTTTCAGTCAAATGGTTTGATCACTACATGCCAGCCTCGGAGGTGAAACAACAACGACCTCCAAAAATTTAATTATGAAACAATAAAGATTCTGTGAGTCCATCAAGGCTGTTTTAGCAGCTCAGGTGCAGAGAGCAGCCCAGGCCCTCGCTGGCTGCTGTGCCCCAGTGCCCCGTGCAGGTTTGGGACAGCACTCACCGAGAACGCCAGTTTTTCCAAGAAGTGGGAGATACCGCTGAGGTACTTCGCTTCGTGTCTTGATCCCGAATTCACCAGAACTGGTGTAAAGAACACAACAAACCAGCGTGACCGTCCCACCCGCGGCTCGGGGTCGGAGCCGGGGTGACACCGGCTGGCCCCGGCCCCGCCGCTACTCACTGCCCACGGTGCAGAACTGCCCGAACTTGTTCTGCGAGGCGACGCGGAGCCCGTTCTCCAGCACCGTCACCCGCGTCTCGAAGCGCTCCCGGCCCTCGGCCGCCGCGAACACGGCCTTGGGCACGCCGGGCAGCGGGCACGCCAGAGACACGCTGGGGTACGCGCCGCCGCCGCTGTAGCTCCGGCACCTGCGGGACACGGCGGACACCGTCACGGGCAGCTACCGAGCGCGCATCCCCTCGCAGAACGCCCCCGCCCGTCCCTCCCGCTGTGCCCGGGGCGCCGCGCTCACCGCCGGGCCGGGCCGCAGGCGCCGCGCCTCAGCCACGCCATGGCCGCCGCCATCTTGCCGCCACCGGGAGCGGGGGTCAGGGGGCGGGGCTGAGCCTCGAGGGGCGGGGCTGAGCTCAGGGNCATCGGGAGGCCCCGCCCCCCGCCGCGCCCTCAGGCGGCCATGGCGGCGCCGCCGCTGCCGCCGCTGGCGGAGCTGCCGCCGGCCGAGCCCAACCCCTTCTCCTTCCGCGAGTTCGTCCGCTCCAAGTCCCGCGGCGGCGACGGCGCGGGCGGGGACACGCAGGCAAGGGGCGGCAG
>VZTB01002858.1:275436-296592 GCA_013397245.1 Thryothorus ludovicianus | reverse complement strand
GGGCAGGCGCAGCCCCGGCGGCGGCGGTGCCGCCATGTCCCGCGGGCCGGGCCGGGCCGGGCCCCTCCGCTCCCCGCAGGGCCTCGACCTCGACGCGGAGCGGGACAAGATCCGCCGCGAGATCGAGCAGCTGGAGCGCAGCCTGCAGCCTGGCGGGGCCGAGATCCAAGTGACGCTGTCCGACTGCAGCCTCAGCTCCGGTACGGGCTCGGGGCGCTCCCCGCCGGTACCGGCGCTTTGCACCCAAACCCGGCCAGCGGTGACCTAGCGGGGCGCGGTGTGAGCTGCACCATGCCCCGGCTCCCGGAGCTGGTTTTCCGGAGGCGGGAGGAGCCGGCGGCGATGGGAGCTTTGGGCCGCGGGGCTCCGGGATCCCGTCCCGGCTCTGTCCCGCACCCCGGAGGTGCCGAGGGGATGCTGCCGCAACCTTCGTGTCTCTCGTGGCTTGGAATATTCACTCGGCTGCACACCCGGGAGCCTCCCGTGTGCAGCACCATGATTCGGCTTTTTATCCAGAGCTGCTCCTTTTTTCCTTCTCCAGAACAATAAAAAAAAAGCATAAGCGGAGTATAACTAAATACACTTTTTACTTGGCAGCCTTGTCACACTGATGGTCATGTCTGAGATCTCTCTGTGCTTGAATGGAAAAGATTTGGAGTTAAAGCTTTCCTTTTATCCCACCACAATCAGCATTTTTGTATTTTGTATTTTGTTTTGTATTTGTATTTGTATTTGTATTTTGTATTTTGTGTTTTGTCTAACAGATGGCGACGGTGAAGATGATGATGATGAAGATTCTCATGCTGAAATGGTAACTGTTTTCTCTTTAAGTATATATTTCCAGCTGTCTATTGAAGGGAGCAGGAGGAAGGGAAACCTCACCCTGCTCTGGGGAAATCCAGGCAATTGCTTTGGCTTTGTGCTTGGTAAAACCTGAATTTTGGGTGTTCCTGCCCAGGCGTTTGTTACTCAGTATCAGGGATTTCTGCCAGGGTCAGAGATCTCCCTGCTCTGTGCCCCTGTGGGCACTCAGCAGCTTCAGCTGAGGAAGTGCTGAGAACCTCCAGAGCTGGTCTTTACAGAGCTGCTTTTCACACAAGTGCTTTTCTCTGTTTTCTCCCTAAATGCCTCATTTGCCTCAAGGAGATGGAAAGAGAGGAAGACAGCAGTGATGATGATGATGATGATATTGAAAGCCTGCCCCAGGATCCAGAAACCTGCCTGCAGATGAACCTTGTGTACCAGGAGGTTATCAAGGAAAAGATTGAGGAAGTCAATCTGCTCATTGCACAAAACAAAGAACAGCAGGTGAGCAAAGCAGGAGTGAAATGTTCATTTCTGTGCTTTCCTGGGTTGCCATTTGCCATCCTTCCTTCCCCTCAAGCCCAGGACTCAAGTGGTTTGTTTAACTGATGAGTCCATGCTTTCCTACAATAAAAAATTGGTGTTTTACATGTTATTTTATTATTATTTTATTAATCTTTTTCATCATCTACACTGAGTGCAAGCTCAGGAAGTTCCAAATCCTGCCTTTGACCCCCTGCACTGATTTTACAGTCTGGTGCTGCAGATTTGAGCCCTGCCTGGGGTGTCTGTGAGGGCTCAGCCTCTGCTCTCTGAAATCAGCAGTTTGGAGGAGACACTGATGCTGTTCCATTCATTCTTGTATTGCAGAAGGAAATCATGGGTGAGCTTGATGGTCCAAAAACAGCCAAGGCAGGAGATGGCAGAAATCTACCAGCAAATGTGTATTTGGGTCATTTTATGAAGCCATACTTTAAGGATAAAACAACTGGAATTGTGAGTAAATATGAGCAGCTTCCAGATTGATGTGTCTTCAGTGATGGATGTGCAGTGTTATGTGTTTAAACTGTTCTCATTTCAGGTGTGTAACTCCTCAGCCTGAAACCCATTTCCTCTCACTTGTCACTCTCTCCCTCTTTTGGAAATGTTTGTTCAGCCCTGTGGGTTCTGAGGAGTGCCCAGCAGGGCCTTAAACATTCTTGGGTTTAACTTAACTTTAATTGTCTTCATTTCCATGACCAAATTCTGTGCTGCTGTTTAAAGCAGTCACTGAAATCTTAATTGTCTGTGAAACTTAATTTTCTCAGTTTCTGCATTTTTTCTATTTTTTTTTTTTTATTTTCTGGAGCAATTATTAGTACTTTTTTATTTTTTCATGTGTTTGCAAAAGGAGATCTTGGCTTTTTGTGGTAGCCAAGATGTCAACTAACATCATCTGTATATTAATATATCTGAGCAATTGATTATATTAGTGTTATTAAGTATAATAATTAACAATATTGGTAGTATTTCTATTTAAATGATGTATCTGTGGGCTCTTGCTAATGAAGGTAACTAAGCAGTGTGAGTGTGACAGTTTGCACAAGTTTGAGTTTCCAGTTATTTTTGTAGCAGTTCATGCTGGAGTTTTAAGAAGGAACAGTAATTTTGTCTGATTCTCAGTGTATCTAACCCTTCCATTCCTCACCAGGGCCCTCCTTCCAATGAAGAAACCAAGGAAAAGGAAGCTCAGGGCATAAAATCCTTTGAACAGCTGCAGTCATTGAAGTGTAAGTAAGTCTGGGTGCTGTTCAGTGTTCTAGAGGAGCTGTAACATGTATATAATCATATAAAAAATGTGCATATTCATATTGTTAGTGTGTGTGTGTTCCTATTTGCAGTTAAACATCAACACCTCTGGCTGATTCTCTGAAAAGTCATTAAAAGGGAATGGAGCACTCTATAAATTATTTCAGTGAGTCATTAATGACTCCTTTTCCATTTGTTCTGCTGCATCAGCTGCTGTGAGCACTCCTGAACCAAGTTAAGGTGCTGCAAGGGCAGTGCCCAGATGAGGGAGGTTCAGGGGACCCCTGCAGCTCCAGGTTCCTTTTTTGGGGCTCTGGAGATCCCAATAAAACCGAGCCAGGGGCTGTGCCTTGCCCAAACCTGACACCGTGCTGGTGATTCAGGCTGGGAACTCTCCTGCAGAGCTGGAGGGCATTGCCAGGGGTGCTGGCAGCAGTGGGTGTCTCCTGGCAGGGGTTCTGCACTGATTTCTGTCCCCTGTGTGGTTTAGGGAAGAGCAAAGAGAAGACGCTGCTGCAGAAATCCGTGGTGAGCGACCGCCTGCAGCGCCTGCTCCAGCCAAAGCTGCTCAAGTGAGTCCTGCCCCAAAATCCTCTTTCCTCCTGCTGATAACATTGCATGGCAAAGGAGGAGAAGGGACCTGTGGAGAGTTCTCCTTCCTCCAGCAAGTTCCTGTGTTAGTTGCTGGTGTTTGTGGGATTTCACAGGCATCTGTTCCTTCCCGTGGGCTCTGTGGTGTAACTTGAAATCCTTTGCAGGGCTTGGAGCTGAAATTGTGATATGTGGAGAGGCCTCATGGTGTGTCCAGCAAGGCATTTCTGTGTTGGAGCTGTCATTACATCATTACTGTCAATCACAGTCTTTCTGGCTGCTGCAGCAACCACTGGTTCTCTGTGTAAACACCAAAATGCTTTATCTGCAACCTGTGGTGGCTTAGGGATTGCATTGAAGGGGTAAAAATATGGCAAGGAGTGTGCCTTGTGGGAAAACCTGGGAGAAGAGTTTTGTGTGGGAATAAACTTGGAGGGAGGAATGATCCTGATGGGGATGGTGTCTCTGCTGTGCCTCTTCTGATGCCATTGACCTCATTCCCATCTGTTAAGTAGTGATAAAAATGCCTTTTAAACAGGTTGAGTTACTGGAATCAGAAACTGGAGAAAGTCAAGACAGAAATGGATAAGCAGATCTTGGAAAAGCAAATCAAAGAGTTGGAGCAAGAAATAGAGGCAATTAAGTAAGAAGTCTTTCTGTGTTCTTGGTGAAAAACTAAATGTCTCAGAGTTTGGCTCTAAAAGTTTCCTTCTTCTGCTTCTAGAGGGGTCATTACTGTTGGGTAGTAAAATATTAGGAAATTAGGTGCTGCTGTGGCTCTGCAGCTCTCTCATCTCCACAGTTCTTTACTAAGAAATGTATTTGGGTCTTGATACACAAAGTGTAGTGCCTGCACCCAGTATAGAGGTGCTGCTTTAAATGGTTCTTACTTTCTCAAAGGAGCAGAACTCGGATTTTTTTCATATTTTTGAGCTTTTGCTCATGAACAAATCTAGAGCAATGTATTTGGATTTGGCATTAATTGTTTCTCCTGCTAATCCAAGTGTTGAGTTCTTGTGGAAGTCAGGAACAAGTGGGAGGAATGAGATGAGGCAGGATCAAGAAGACAGTGTTTCATTAACCATTTAATTTGATTCTTTCTTCCTCTTTGTACCTTCTGCTTCAGCCAACTCCCAGAAAGTGACTTAATAGGAAACAGATTCGATGAGCATGACTGGGACAAGATTTCAAACACCTATGTGAGTTGGGGGATCAGCTGTTTTATTGCTTCTGGCCTGGTTTGCATCCAGTGTTTCCATCTTGCATTTCTCCAAGCTGGACTGTTAAGTGATCTCAACTGGTTAAATTTGGTGATTTAATTCTGGAAAATTTGGCAGGGAGACATATCTGGAATGCAAAATACTGGCTTTCCTGTTTGTGCAGGTGTCTTAATCCCAGCTATGAGACTAAACAGGTTTTTGTTGTTTCTTTTAGTTTGATGGACAACGTAGCTCAGAAGAACTGAGGAGGTTTTGGCAAAACTGGGAGCATCCAAGCATCAACAAAGAGGAATGGACTGAGGAGGAAATAGAGAGGCTGCAGAAGATAGCTGCTGCAAACACCTTCCAGGACTGGCAGACCATTGCCCAGGAGCTGGGGGTAAGGTCTGAGCTGGCAAGTTGGTTCATTTCTGGCTTTATTTTGCCTCTTGTCAGGCTTAAAAAAAACCAATGTTAATTAATCCTTTCTGAGGAGTGTCCAAGAACAGTACCAAAAAGATTTTGTGCTTTAGCTTTTTCCCTCTTGCTTTTTGTCCTCATAAATAACCAGTTACCTGCTTCTCTCTGTTTTCCTTGTATTAAGACAAACAGGACACCCTTCCAATGCTTGCAGAAATACCAAATCTATAACAAAGATTTAAAAAGGAAAGAATGGACCAAGGATGAGGATCAGATGCTTTTAGAGCTCGTTCAAGAGATGAGACTGGGAAATCATATCCCATACAAGAAAAGTAAGTGACCCACAAGTGAAAACCTTTCATTCATGGAATGCTTCACTCTCCCATTCTCTTTTCCTTGGTGGAAGCTGTGCTCACTGCCTTTCCTGTTCCTATCTGGAAGTTTCATTACATCAGCAAGAGCTTAATATCTGTTGGAACCTTTATCCATATTGGATATTTGGCTGAAACTGGCTGAGCACCATTTTTTAAGAGATTAAAGTGCTGCTTATGGCAACCACTGCTTGCAGCTGTTGTCCAGATAAAGGAAGAAGCATTAATTACAACAGAGTTAAATAAACCTCTTAATTTCCAGTTGCTTATTACATGGAAGGAAGGGATTCTGCTCAGCTGATTTACCGCTGGACGAAGAGCGTGGACCCCAGCTTGAAGAAAGGACCCTGGACACCAGAGGAAGATGCTGTAAGCTCCAATCTCTGGGCCTGGAATTGCAGGGTGGAAATGCTGGGCTGCTGAGGTGTGGCATGGCTGTAGAGCTGAGCTTCAGCAGTGGCACAGGGGAGTGTAAAACCAAGGTGGGCTCTTTACAGCTCAGCAGGGCTTAGAAGATCCTGAACAGTTTTCTCCAGAGATTTGCACAGGAAAAAATGGAAGTGCTGCTGTCTCAGGCCTGTTAGGGTTGGTTCTGGTGAGGATTTCAGCCCTTGTTGTGTCTGCTGCACACAGATGCTGATGGCTGCAGTTAAGAAGTACGGGGGGAAGGACTGGTACAAAATCCGGACGGAAGTGCCGGGCAGGAGCGACTCCCAGTGCCGGGAGAGGTGAGTTCAGGCCAGGGGCCAGCCCCTAAAATAAGGGAAAGCTCTGATTAGGAATGCTGGTTCTGTTCAGCCTTGGAGTGCAGTGATGCTCTGATGTTTACGAGAAGGATGGAATCTTCTTGACTGTAATGTTTTTGTTTTGAAGGTATTTAAAAGCATTGCACTGGGATGTAAGGAAAGGCAAGTGGGGCTGGGAGGAAGAGGAGAAGCTGATTGAACTGGTTCAAAAGCACGGCGTGGGTAGGTGTTTCTGTGGCTTAATCTGTACGAGTTTAGAGGTGTCACTGAGGTTTTCTTTCATTGTAAGCCCTGCAGGCTCTGCTTTTTACTGATGATTGCATCTTTGTATTGTGTGTTGTGGCTGTTAAGGATTTGAGACCCATTCATGCAGTGACTCTGTCCCTTATCCAGAGAAATGTATAATATGTGTGTAATGGCTGCTTTGAAAGGCCAGTTGCTCAGTTTGTGGCACAAATGAAAATATTCTGCATCCTCTGCATCCTTTTCAGGTCACTGGAGTAAAATAGCTTCAGAGCTGCCACATCGGACTGGCTCCCAATGCCGGAGCAAGTGGAGTCTCATGATTGGCTCTAAGGTATTGTGGGAATCCTGCTATGGCACAGTTCCAGCTCTTCAATTAAGTTTCTCTAAACTAAAAGTGGAATCCTGTGAAATCAAGAAAAAAATTGACATTGATTTCACGCAATCAAGGTTTTTATTGTGGATTTCACAGTTTGATTTCTTTGGTGGGTAAAGCAGCCTTCGTTCTGAAGGGCTGAAGTTAATTTGCTGTATATTTATGTATTATCCAGAATTCTTTCTGCCTTGAAATGCCTGTAAGGATGGAAAATATGTAGGTTTTCATGTCTGTACCTCATGAGTTGCCAGTTTTGGTCCCAGACACACAAGAAATTCCAGCTGCTTAAGACCATATTGAAGATGGTCTTGTTTTCAAAATCTTGTTTTCTTTGGGAAAGGAAACTTCCTGATTTGAGAGAGTTGCAAGCCAGGGGTGAACACTGACTAAAACTTGTGTGTGCTTATTTTGACCAAGAGGAAAAGATCTGGGCTGGCCAGACGGCACCACGAGGAGGAAAGCTCCAGCCCTTCAGGGAGCTGCAGTGAGGAGGACGAGGAGCTGGACCTGTCAGACAGCTCAGAGGTGGAAGGGACCACGAGCAAGGAGCAGTTTGCAGTGCCCAGCATTGACCTGTGGATACCAACACAGGCACACACGCTGAGGAGAGCCAGAGAGAGATATCGCATCCACCCCCTCCTGTCTGATGCCAGGGCAGGGTGTGATGGGGACAGAGCTGCTGATCAACCATCTGAGCTGTGCACCCTGCTGAGGGGCATTGAAAGGCCCTGCTCCTCAGACGAGCTGGTGAGGAATCCAGCAGAAGTGATAGCCAAGGTGAGCTGGGGTGGGAGCTTGGATCAGTTGGAAGTGCAACTGCTGCAGTGAGGGCAGGATGTGATGAGCAGATAATGCCTTACTTTTCATTACCTTGTACTGTTAAGTTAAAAAAAAAGTGAAGATAATTACCCAGTAAATTCTGGTTTTGGGGTTTTTGGTAGAATTCCTCATACAAAAGCTTTTATGAAATAAGGATTTGGTGTTGTGATGATGCACAAGGATTAAAAGTAAAGGTCTTTACTTCAGAGTTGATTTCATTTAATAAGATACCTTCAACAGCAGGAATGTTGAAAACTTGTACCTGCTGTGTGTATCCAATGCAAATAATTTTCTTTGAGTGACTTTCCCTCTGTCTTTTCTTGTGTGCTTTCATCTTCAGGCTTCCAAGTGTGGAAAACATGTGCTGCAAGTTAGCCTGGAGGATATGAGAATAATATTAAAGACTAACACAAACTTCCAGAGGAAACTGGTGAGTGCCTCTTGTGTCTTATCTGCTCTTGTGACATGAGCACTGCTACATGAGCAGGAATTTTTTTTTATATAATCATAGATCTTGCCCTGTAAATCCCAAGAAGAAAAGCTCACAGTTTTTTGTCCTGACTGCCCTGTGAATGGTTTGTCCTGGGACTAATGGCAGAACCTTCCTAATGGGAACTCTTAATTGTGTATTTTTTCACACATGGCAATTAAAGATGCTGAGACCTCCTGCCAGGCTTTCAGCCAAGCCCCTTGGAGTGGGAGCAGCTGTTGGCCAGGATGTCCAGAGGCTGCAGGAGCTGCCCAAGAAGGTTCGGCTGCAGTACTGGGAGCGCTGGAAGAGGCTGAGGCTGGACAGGAAACTGCTGCTGGCAGTGACCCCTTGGGTGGGCAATGTGCTGCTGCCCTGCACTGTGAGGGCTGGGAAGATGGCTTTCCACCACACAACAGGTACTGAGGACCCATCCTACCTTTGTCCCTACTTCCTGATGCCTTCTGAGTGCATTCCCAGCTGATTTTGATGTTGGGTTGCTTTCCAGCTGCTGCTATTCATGAGAAGTCCAAGTCAGTCAGTGTCAGCAGCACTCCCCTGTTTGCACTGTTCATGCAGGTAAGTCTTAAGAGCATTACCTACTTTCAGACAGTGGGAGTCTTTATTTTTCAGTATTTGAGGCTTAAATAAATGGTTTATCTTTGTTTCTTAAACAAAGACTCTAATTACTGGATTAATCTGCCCTTGTGGTTTGCATATGAAGTTCCTTAAATAAATCCTGCATCCAGAATCTGATCCTGCCAGGGCTTTTTCTGTAAGTGTAAAATATCCCCAGAATCTTGCATGTGGAGCATGTCTCCTCTATCTTGCTTTGTCACCGACTCCCAAAACATTTTTGTTCTCATTTAAATGTTGATGAAGCTCTCACCTTGCAGCTCTTCCAGATTGATACCAAAGGCTGTATGAAGGTTATTAAAGAGAAGAAGCTGAGGCAGATGGAGACTAATGCAAAGAGCTCTCAAGAGGTATTGTGTTTTTAAGCTTTTCCTACTGAAGTCTTGACTAAAATAAGCACTTTAATTGTGTGGCCACAATTAAATTTGTGTGTTAGTAGTTTGTTTTGGTTCAGAGGCAGAATAAAATGCTGGCTGCATGGCCATTTGTTCAGGAGTTGGCAGATGTTGGTTTGATTCACATCTATGCTGTTTTAATCATCTTTGAATTTATCAGAAGTATAATTTAATGTATTTTTTTTTACAGGCCTCCCAAAATGCAGACACTCCTTCAGGTACCTACCAGAACATTTATTTTTATGATGTACAAGAACTTTCACATAATTTATCACTGTTAGATTAATAACCAGTTAAACTGAAGGAGAACTTGGGGCACCAACCTGCATTGTCATGCTCATTTTTGCTAGCTCTTGGATCTTTAAACATGTTCCCCTTTGGCAAAGGCTGGAAAAAACCCTGGAGGGCTGGAGAACCAGTGGCACTGGACCAGTTCAGAGGGGTGTTAAGTTGCATTCCTGGCCCATTTCCAATTTCTGGGGGTAGTTACCCCTTGTTCAGTTGTTGGGACAGGTCTTGATTAAATCAGGACTGTAGTGTGGTAGGAATTCTCACAAACAGGAATTTTGCCACATTCCTTGATGTTTATTGAGAAATTTTGGAGGTACTGTTCGTTCATTGTAATTTTGTGTCCTCTCCTCTGCAGGCAGCTCCTCCCAAGCAAGTTCTCAGAGGGATTCCCGAACGGGCATCCCAAAGAAAGCTGCCAGGAGACCTCCAGGCTCCAGAGGACAGGACACTGCCACTGGTGCCCTGGAGGGCTGTGCCCCAGCCCAGGTGCAGAGGCAGAAGCCTAAAACTGTTTTGGAATTGCTGCGGGAGAAGCGTTTGAGGGAGTCCCAGGCCAAGAAAGCCTTGCAGAGGGCAGTGCTGCTTGCCCCACAGGTGCTGGTTTCAGGGCCTTTGATAATCCAGCACTCACCACAGCAAATCATTCCCTCTGCTGGGACAGACAGCCAAGTACAGGGTTCACCAGTGCCCACAAGGACTTCTGCTGCTGGTTCTGCTTCTGCTCCCGTGCCTGAAAACCATTCCCCAGCAGTGCCAGAAACTGGGGAGAACCCTGGTTGCTCACAAGGAACAGATCCACAGTCAAGTAAGAAGCCAGAAGAGGAAAGCAGCCCTGCAGGAGGGGTTTCTCCAGGCATGACTCCAGCTACAGCACAGAGGGCCCCAGACCAGGGAGGGTGCAATGGTCAGGTCACAGCCAGTGGCTCAGCTTCAGCAGTGTTGCAAAACCAAGCTTTTGTGCCTCACCAGATCACAGTGGTGCCTCTTGGCCTGAAGTCTGGCACGAACAAATTGTCCCTTTCCACACCAATCACCCGTGAGCTGAAGATTAACAGGCCACAGCAGAGGCCAGTCAGCCTGCTGCCTGCTCTTGTCACTCCCCAGGCTGCTTCTTCTATGATTCCCAACAGCATCCTGCCCTTCAGGTGGGTTGTAACCCCTCAGGCTCTGCTCCCCAGCACTGTGGTGTGTGTTCCCCAGGGAATGGCAGCTGCTGCTGGGGGAGGTCAGTCTCAGACAGCTGTGACTTCCAGTGGCGAGGTCTCTGCTTTGAGAGGGACTCTTGTACCAGCTGCAGCAAATCCACTTCTCCCCGGCAGTGCAGAGACAAAAGGCCCACATTCCCAGCTGCCAGGAGTTCCTTTGGGAAAGGCAGCTGACCAGTGCACAGTTCTCTTACCTGTGGCCTCCGTGAGCCCTGGATGCACCACATCCAGCGTTTCTGCTGTAACCCCTGCATGTTCAGATGGCTCCTCCGTGGCTCCAGGCTCCTCTGCCCCTCCAGCTGCCAGCCTTGCCCAGTGTGCTGTGGTGCTGCCCCAAACACAGCCCCCAGCCAGCACTCAGGGCTCTGATTCCCAGCCTGTGCCCAGTCTCAGCAGCTCGGGAGGGAGCAGTGAGTCCATCATGACAAATGGATCATCCTCCAACCCAGCCAGCAGCAGCAGAGGGGTTGTGCTCTTTCCAGGAGCTGCAGTTCTGCTCAACAATGCCCCAGGGAACTCTGATTGCTCTGGTGCCCAGGCATGGAGGGGCATGTTGCAAATTGCACCCAAACCACCGAGTGCTGACGTCCCTCCCCAGCCAAGCACTTCCAGAGAAGAGAAGAAACTCTTTGACTTGAGCCTGATCTCCCTGGAGGACGAGCGGCTGGTGAAGGAGTGGATGAGTGGGAGACAAGGGATTGAGGTGCCATCACTGCAGACCACGCTGCCTTATCTGCCACCTTTCCTCTGCAGCATAAAAACCCTCTCAAAGCTCCTGCTGCAGAAAGCAGCTCTGGAAGAGCAAGCAGCCTCACTCCTGCCTTCTGAGGCCAGTGGGGATGGGGGCACTGGGGATGTCTTCCATGCTATTGGAGAGCTGGTGCGGCAGAAACTGGGTGATAATCCTGCTTACCTCCTGCTGAAAGCCAGATTCCTGTCAGCCTTCACACTGCCAGCTGTCCTGGCAACTCTGCCTCCTCCCAAAGTGAGAACAACTCTGTCAGCCAGCAGCATGCAATGTGAGGACAGTGATGACGAGGAGTGGCAGAGTGAGAAAGAGGAAGAGAGTTATAGGAGTGAATTTACAGGAGTATGGGAGGACTGGAGACTTGGGGATGAGCCTGAAGAAAAAGATGTTGATTTACTAAATCAGGTAAAAGCACAAAATTACAGATAAATATTGCATTGGAATCCAGGGGGAGCCTCCACTGTTCATAAGTGTAGCAGAAATTTGGTCCTTTTGAATAAACACATTTCTATAGCTGATGAAAGAAAAGCTCAGCTGGGAGGGTGAAAGCCCATGGTTTATGCAGCACCTAAAATGTGCCATGACAGTTCCCAGAAGTGGGTATCAAAGCTCCCTTCCCCTTTCTGTTTATAATCTGCTCCCCTGAGTCTTGCATTTCTGAAATTAGGCCTTATTTTCACTCTGTAAACTGTTTTTTTGTGCCTTCCCTCACATTGGTAATGGAATGATATCCCATGCTTCACTTTGAAGGTAAATGAAAGATTGTTTTAGAAGTCTTGCTGAGCTCCCTAAATCAAAAAGGTGGCTGAAGGGGTTATTTGTAATTCTTGTGATGCTGAGCATCTCCTGCTTCTGTTGCAGGGTGTGAGGGCTGAGGAGAGCCCTGCCCAGTCTGCCTTGGGCTCCTGCACTGATGAGGCTGATGCCAGAGCTCCCCAAACCAGGAGAAGTGCCCGTGTCAGGAAGAGGAGGAGGATATGAGGAGGAAATGTGTCAGTGGCTCCTCAGAGGTTTGTACCTCTTGCTGAGAAGCTGAACCACGTTTGTCTGCGGCTCAGACAGTGAATCATGACCCCAGGAAAGGACTGAAATGATCTCTGCTCTTGTTCCCCGAGGACACAGAGCTCTGCAGCCACCATCAATCACAGCCTAAGGCTGATAATATTTTGGGGAGAGGGAAAGTTGATGTCTCTATGATAAAATTATATATAAACTCATGAAATTCAAACATTTGGTAGCCTTTTAGTTCATGCCCTGAACCCTACTTAGTATGCACCTAGCTGTAGTGGAGTTTTTCTTTACTATTTCATCTTTGAGCAACTTGGTGGGGTTTGGGGTTTATTTCCCTCTTTGGCTTCATTTCTGTACAGTTCTAACAGGTCACCTTCTGCAGGGTACAAATGGGGGATGTCCTAATATCTGCTGAGGCTTTTGGTGCACTGGCTGGATGAACATGAGCAGTGTTTGATTCACATGGTTATCAGATGAGACTGGTTGGGGATTTTTTTTTTTTTTTTTCTTGAAAATTCATTTTAGAAACTCCAAAAGGGCAACTTCCCTGTAAAAATGCTGTGACTGATAGGAGCTGTTTGTGCTTTGTTGCAGGGGTCAGTGGAATAAGCACTGCCTTCCTGCATGGCAGGAGGAGATAATCTTTGCACTGTTCACTTTTACCACTTTCCAGTGCTGACTGGATGGACCAGGGGAAGAGGAAAATGCTGGACTGATTTTCCCCATCCCTCAATGAAATCTGCATCTGTAGGCAAGGTGTTAAAATGAAGAAAAGTGGATGGAGGGAAATCTTTCAAGCACAGACTTCTGCTCTTTCAAACTCCCACCTGCCATAGATGCTGAGGGGGAATATTGCTGGAAATCTGGGGAAACAAGCAATGGTGGTTATTTCTTTCCTTCTTGTGTTAGCCCCTATTTATGTGAATGTTTATCCATGTTCAGAATATGTTAATTGGGTGTTTTTTAGTGCTGTGACAGTGGTAACTGTTTGCTTGGTAACTGAATACTGTGGAATAAGCAGGAGACGAATTTTATATCAAAATGACTCGTTAAGTATTTGTTGAAATACAGATGTTTTATTTTTCTCACTTAAAAATTACTGATGTGTTCTGTGTGGGTTTTTTTCCCCTGGTAAATAGTGCTTTTAATAATGTGTGTATGAGAGTGATTGCTAATGAGAAAAATGAAGAAGTTTTCAGGCTGCATGAAAACCAGGGAAAATGGGGGAAATGAATATTCATGTGCCTAAAACTGCAGGATTGAATTAGGATCCTTTCTTGATTCTTCCACAGCCTGCCCTGTACAGACATCACAAATCACTTTAAAAAAACTTGTTTCTTCATTTATAACCCAGCAATTTCTGTCTCGCAGAGAGGTGCAAGGTTAGCTGAGGCAAAGCTGATAAAATCTAGAGGGAAAGTGCTGTGAGAGCTTCATTGCACTGCACTGACTGAACTTCCCTGAGTGCAGTGGGGAGTTGGGAATTGGAGCTTTTCCCCGAGGGCCCTTCAGGCAGAGCTGGGGGCAGAGGGTCACGGGGTGCCAGTATTGCTATAATTTGATATCAAGGCTTTATGGAGCAACAGGAATAATTGTGGAAGGCTCCCCTCTTGCAGTGTGCTCTGTTTTCCATAAGCCACTATAGTTTTCCAGGAAATTCAGCTGTGGCTGAGGTGCTGCACAGCATTGGGTGCTGTGCCCAGGCTGTTCCAGTGAGGCACTGGTGGGAAAGGGGAGCTGTGCTCTGAATGATTGTTGGCCTTTGCAAATGCTGCTCAAAAGATACCCTTGTCATTTGTTTGTGGAAAAACTGCATAAGCAGCAGCTGGCTTTGTCCTTTTTCATGATTAAATTGATTTGTCACTAGAATAAAACCTCCCCAGGCTAAATTGGTCAATTAACAGGCACACAGATTACCTTCAGCAAGGGCACAGCTGACACAGGTACTGCACCTTTTTTTAGTGTATAGCTAATTAAATGACAAGAAACACAGGCTGGAACATCTCTGAGCATCTCTGCCCCACTCCTAATGATAACATGGAAAAACTCTCCATAAACTTAGAAAGCAGAACAAAGAGTGGAGTGGGAAGCTAATGGGAACATGTGTCATGCTGCCATGGCATCGGAGCCTGTGTGTTCTCCAGGCTTTTTTCAAAAACACTCTGAGTGAGTTCTGAGGCTGTGGGAAGGGGGAGAGGCAGGCTCAGGTCTTCTGCTGATGCTCAGCATCCTCACAGTGCTGCTGCTGGGCTGCTCCTTTATTGCTGCCATGGCCACAGCCTGTCATTTGGGAATCATGGGTGATGTTGCTTGCTTTGCCAAGACTTGATTCCCTCTCCCATTCTTGTCATAATTATGCTGGAAACTTGAGGACATCCAAAATTAGAGGCATCAATATGGAAATCATCCTTTCCAGCTGAACTCCAAACTGAGAGGGAGTTCTTGCTGCCACCTATTTTCCTGGAGAAAGATGTTTACAGCTGGAAAGCCTTTGAAGAGCCTTCTTCTAATTTTTATGGCTTGTTTTGTCCCCTGAAACCAGCTGCACACACCTATGACTGTGACTTTCTTTTTACTCTTTCTGACCACTTTCCACCAAGGAAACTTTCTGGACCCCAGCAGGCACTTCAGTGGGATAGATTAGAAAACAAAACAGAATTAATCTCAAATCACTGCCTATGTGTTGCTGCTGACTCACGATTCCATTACCATCTTTGTCCTCCCCCACCGCCCATTCTGGCTTCCCCTTTTTTTATTTGTATCTCTTTTTCTTTTCCTTCCCTTTCCCGTCTCAGGGTATAGCTGAGTAGTTTCCCCTTTTTTCTCAAACCAGTTTTGTTCCTGGAATTATCAGTCAGAATACAGAGGGAGGCTGCACCCAAGACAGGTTTTCTCAGAGCCAGGACACAGGAGGAGCATCAAGGAAGCTTTAGTGACTGCAGAGGTGAAGTGATACAGAATGGCTGATATTCACAGGGAATGAAAGCTTGTTTTACAGCTCTGAGGTAAAGTGTGGGTGTTAGATTTGGTGTCTGTGTGGTCAGACAGAACACAGGGATCTCACATGCTGGGAGGTGGAGAAGGGAGAGTGAACTGCTCGTAAAGCAGAGGCAACAGATAATTAAAACACTTTTCCATTCTCAGTGTGTGAAATCTTTGGTTTCACCACCGCTGCCACACTGTTCCAAGGCTCAGGGGCTGCTGGTTTGTGTTTTTGGTTGTTTTGTTCCAGACAGGACAACGCTGCTCGCCGGTTCCCCTCACTGCTGCCATGCTGGAAGAGGACAATGATGAGATGTGTTGGAATAACCTGGAGAATTTCCGTGTGAAGCTGATCTCAGTGATCGACCCTTCCCGGATCACCCCCTACCTGCGCCAGTGCAAAGTGCTCAGCCCTGATGATGAGGAGCAGGTCCTCAACGACCCCAGCTTGGTCATGCGCAAGAGGAAGGCAGGTGGGAACACTTCAAATATTTCTGTGGGGTTTCCAGGCCGTTGGTTTGGGGTTTTCTGGGGAGTGAGGCACTGGAAGGGCTGCCCAGGGAGGTGCTGGTGTCACCCACCCTGGAGGTGTTTAAATAAAGCCTGAATGAGGCACCTGGTGCCATGGTCTGGTTGACAAAGTGGTTCAGTCATAAGATGGACTTAATGGTCCCAGAGGTCTTTTCCAACTGTGATTGTATCCAATGTATGCGGAGGAAGTGAAGCCATTTTTTTCTTATGCTACAAACAGGTAAAGAGAGAAATGACTGAACAGAATATCCTGTTCCCATGATTTCAGGTGTTCTCCTGGACATTCTTCAGCGAACGGGACACAAGGGCTTTGAGGCATTTATGGAGAGTCTTGAGCTTTATTATCCCCAGCTGTATAAGAAAATAACTGGCAAAGAGCCCAGCAGGGTTTTCTCTATGATTATAGGTAATGTTTCTATTCTCAATATCAGCTTTTCCTTTGGTGCTGCTGAGCAGAGTCAGGAGCATTCCCTGCCTTGCTCCACATGTGCTTTGGAAGGGTTCTGGGAAGAACAGCCTTGCTGTCACTGGCTGGACTGGGGAGGAGGAAGCAGAAGGATGAATTCCCTTCTGCCTGTTGTGTCAGTGACTGCGGTGCAGGAAGGCACAGAGCAGAGAGGCACGGTGGGGATAATTTGATCACACACCATCAGGGTTGGCTGCAGTGATGCAGAGGGGAAGCTGAGCTCTGTAGGCAGGGCAGCACAGAGTGACCCCTGCCCCCCAAACAGACACGGCTGGCGAGTCTGGCCTGAGCCAGGTGCTGATGAACGAGATCATGAAGCTGCAGAGCGCGGTGCAGGAGGAGCGGCGCAAGGCGCAGGAGCTCACGGTGTGGCTGCACTCCAAGGAGGACACCCTGAGGGAGATGTGGGTCAGGGACAGCCTGCTCCGCAAGCACCAGGAGCGGGCCCAGAGGATGAAGGAGGAGAGGGACAGCCTGAGCAAGGAGCTGCGCAAGTGCAAGGACGAGAACTACGAGCTGGCCCTGAGCTACGCCAAGCAGAGCGAGGAGAAGAGCGCGGCCCTCATGAAGAACAGGGACCTGCTGCTGGAGGTCAGCCAGGGTTTCTCCAGCCTCCCCCTTCTTACCTGAGCACCTTGTCTTTGCTGAGGATGCTCCAGTCTAGCATAAGGCACTGAGCATCTTCTCTAGTGTGTGTCTTTGTGGTCCCTAGCTCAGCCCTGTGGGTCTGTATTTTACAAGCTGTGCTGGGAATGGTGAGCAGTGTTGCCCTCACTCAAGGCTGCTCTCACAAAGGCAGCACAGGAGTCTGTTAGCACACAGACAGATCCCTGGTCTCCAGAGCACAAAACTTGAGGAAAACAGAGCTGGGGAGAAACTTGCCCTGTGTTTGGCTGGGGAACAGAGAACTGGTTTTGCAGGCCAGAGCTTTCTCCCTGCTCCTGCTGAGCTCTGAACCTTCTCACAGATCGACCAGCTGAAGCACAGCCTCATGAAGGCTGAGGATGACTGCAAGCTGGAGAGGAAGCACACGATGAAGCTGAAACATGCCATAGAGCAGCGGCCCAGCCACGAGGTGGTGTGGGAGATCCAGCAGGAGAAGGAGCTGCTCTTGGCCAAGAACCAGGAGCTGGAAAACACTCTCCAGGTTGGTGAGGTGGTTGAGTATGGACTCAAGGGATTATTTGCAGCAGCCAGGGCAGTGATGCTGCAGCAAAGGTTGCAGGGATCAGCTGTTGCCCAAGAGCCCTGAGGGGAGTAGAACTGATCTGGAGTTAGATGGGGGCCCTGTCTCACTTCTTCCTTTGTCCTGCAGGTTGCCAGGGAGCAGAACTTGGAGAAGAGCCTCTCCAAGGAAACTGTGGAGAATGACTGCAGCCAGACTGTGGAAGAACGGCGGGAGCTGGTGAACACCATTTACAGCCTGCGCAAGGAGCTGCGCCGAGCCAAGGTGCTCCAGGACAAAGTAGGTGCTGCTGTTCAAGTTCCTGCTGAGGGACACGGATAAGACAGAACCTGCAGTGCCTTGCCTGTGGAGCAGAGCAGCTGCTCAGGAGCAATCCCTGCTGCTCCTACTGTAGTACCTGTATTTCAGCACTCGGCGTGTGGCAGGTGACAGCTCACACACCCCATGGAGCTCTGGCCAGAGCAATCTGTGGCACAGAGCAGCAGTGGGGACAGTCTGGCTCAGGCTCTGCCCACCAGCAGGTGCTTTTGACCTTGTCTCAGCAGTTTGCAGAGGAGAAAGAGATGCTGGAGCTACAGTGCACATCTCTGAGGAAGGACTCCCAGATGTACAAAAAACGGATTGAAGCTGTTCTGCAGCAGATGGAGGAAGTGGCTTCGGAGAGGGACCAGGTGATAAAATATTCCTCACTGCTCATCACTGCTTTTTGGGCAGCCTGTGTGTGCTGTGGTGTGAATGCCACGTGCTGTCCCTCTGCACAGGCTCTCCTGACCCGGGAGCAGTTCCACATGCAGTATTCCAAGAACCTGGTGGAGAGGGACGCCTACCGCAAGCAGATCCGGGAGCTGGGGGAGAGATGTGACGAGATGCAGCTGCAGCTCTTCCAGAAGGAGAGTCAGCTCCTGGCCACCGAGGCCAAGCTGAAAAGGCTGCAGCTGGAGCTGCCCACACTGGTATAACTCTCTTCCCCATGTTGGGATTGGGAAGCTGAGGATGGGGTCAGACTGTGGCTGTTCCCAGGCCTTTGCACCTGAGCAGCTCCAGCTCATCAGGCAGTGAACCACCTGAGCCACTATCAAAATTCATTAAAACGTTGCCATGCAAATGATGAGTTTAGAAAATGAAAGATGTGATGGTCTCAGGCATGGAGAAGCTGGACAGATGCAAGCTCAGGGGACCTGTGTTTGTGTTTGGAGCATTTCCAAAGGTGATGAGGGGCTCCTCAACCACCAAAAAGTGATTCTATTTAGAGACTGGGTGTGAGCCATTTGGATGAAATGAGGAGCTAAGTTTTCTGGAACTAAATTAGATATATTTTAATTAATATGGCATCTTGTGTACTTTCTTGAGTGGCCAGACAGCAGTGTAGGAGGCAGCAAGTCCACACTTCTGTGTTTTCTGGAGCTCTCAGTCTCCTGTGTGTTCCCTTGCTGTCACTTCTTTGCTTATGAGGAATGATTAATCCATACTGGTTTTGTTGCAGACCTCTGACTTGGATGACACCTCCTCCAGAGATTCCCAGGAAGTGAGTAGGGTGCCTTGTTTGCCTTTCACTTTCCTCTGGGATGGTTTCCTCACCTGTGCTCAGCTCCCCAAGTATCAGCAGTTTTCAATGGCTCAGGCTCATTTCAGTGATATCAAAAAGTCCAGAGGCAGCAAGGCAGTGACAGAATCTCCTGAGGTTCTAAGTGTAGGACACAGTTATGGCATTAGTCAGCAAGATTTGTTCAGTCTAAGCAAATCAAGGGAATTTGATTATTTTGAATTGCTTTTAATTGTTTCTCTTGTGTGAGAACAGGCAAAAATTGGTCTTACCCTGGAGTCATCTATAGAAAAGAGTTTCACTTAGTTTATAACTTCAGTGAAGGACTGATTGTCACATTGTCTGGAGGCCAGAAGTATAAATGAGGCCAAAGGAAGCTGGATCTATTCATGGAGGATAAATCCAGGAGCAAATCAGTAACTCCTGGCTCCTGTTTGCTGGCAGCAGCAGGCAGAGAGAGGATGGTTCTAGCATGTCCTGGGGTTTATATTCCTTTATCTGTTCCTGCAGGCTGAGGGACAGTTCTGATGTTTTTACTCTGTTTTCTGCCCCACAGCTTGTTCTTCACAGTCACCTGGATGAAAATACACAGACAGCTAAAAGTAAGGGGAAAACACTGAGTAGAGCTCTGGAGAGGATGATCCATTCTGTTTTGCTCTCCTGGAAGGTCTAAATGACCTTTTCATTCATTGACATGGGAGATATTTCACTAAAACTAAACAGCACTGGTCCAAAAAGGCACTTTTATTATTCTACCTTGCTCGTTTCAAAAATATATATTGTAATATTCTGTCACTACAGGAGTTTCACCAAAACAGGGTCTGGTGTGAAGTGCCATGATATTCACAACTTGGGAAACAGGGACAAGTGATGGATAAAATAATATTAACACATTTCTCATAGTGGCCTCTGACATGAATATTATTTTAATGCAATGAGCAGAGGAGCTGCTTGGTAAAGGTTTGTTTTGCTCCTGCTCAAGTTGGAAGTGGAAAGTTCTGTCTCTGAGTGTGGGGGGAAACTCCAGCATCCTGGGCAAAATTCAGGGCTCATTTAAAATGAGAAGTGATTTGTGATTGATCACAGGATGGATTTCTGAGTGCTCAGGGCAATGGGAACTCTGACTAAAGCTGTGTTTTTTTTATCTTTCAGAAGATTGCCTGGAAGTACAAAACCATGAACTCAGCCCTCAAGAGAGCCATCTGCCCCCAAAATCACCAAGTGTAAGAGAATCTTTGTGGGTTCTTTGCTCTGACTGGGGTTTGTGATCTTCAATATTCTCATTAATGATGGATTTACCAGCTTGGAGGAGCATGTCAGCAGCCCCTGCTTTTCCAAACTATGAGTGCTTAGTGCAAAATCCATGCTCCAAAAAGGGTGAGCTCTGAACAGCAAAACATTTACAGTGGACATTTCTCCATCTGTTTATAAAAAGTTAATTACTTTCTGCCCTTCTGGGTGGGGATGTTTTTCAGTGTAATTGTCTGCAGAATTACTGTTGGTGCATAAAACAAACTCTCAGAATTACAGATGTTGAGGGAATAAATGTAATAAAATTGTGTGAAACATGGTGCAGCATTACCATCCTGCACACACACAGTCAAGAACCTGCTGGTTCTTGACTCTGCAGGAAGCAACCTGATGTTAACACTGATCTGATTAAGAATAAATTAATAATTTTTATTTTTTTTTTCAAGGAGTGTGGCTTGGCCAACGAAGACCTGGCAGAAAAGGAGAGGAGGAGGATGAAGGATTGCTTTGAGCGTTACCGCAGGTCTGGGCTAACCTGGAAATATCCATGATTTGTATTTCCCCTTTCCTGCCCCCAAGCTTGATTCATGCACAAAATGAACCACAAAAGGAGACTGATACGTGCTAACAGGCTGAAATGTTGCCTGTTTGGAGAAAACACCTTCTAAAAGTTGTGTGTTTGGTCTTGTTTTCAGAAAAAGAGCAATGAGAAGGGCGCTCAAAGACCGGCACCATGAGGCGGATTGGGAGAACACCTCTGGCAGCGACAACACCGACACCGAGGGCTCCTGAGAGAGGGACAACACCAAAGTCACCAAAGGCTCCTCAGGAGCCAACCCCTGAGGGAAACACCACCTTGTACAGGCTCTCCATTCCACCCACAACGCACTGCTTAGATTTTAAAACCATCCAAACAACCACTATGGAAAATGCTACAGCGGCGCTATTGCGCTGAATAATTCATTATCGCGGCGAATAAACATGTTTAAACGTTGAGCTGCTGCTTATTGACGGGTTAACCAAGGGCCTTGCCCGACTCCCTCATGGCCGCCGCCCCCACCCAACATGGCCGCCGGCGCCTCAGG
>VZTB01002858.1:181201-275383 GCA_013397245.1 Thryothorus ludovicianus | reverse complement strand
GCCCGCACCGCCCCGGTACCTCTCTGCGGTCCTGCCGGTCCTGCCCGCACTGCCCTGGCGCCTCTCAGCGGTCCTGCCCGCACCGTCCCGGGGCCTCTCTGCGGTCCTGCAGGTCCTGCCCGCACCGTCCCGGGGCCTCTCTGCGGTCCTGCAGGTCCTGCCCGCACCTTCCAGGGACAGCTCTGGAGCCCGGCCCGCCCGCTCTGCACCGGCCCGGGGCCGCCGCCGGCCACGCACTATCGCCTGGTGTACACCTGCAAGGTGGGCGCGGGGCCGGGGGGCTCTGAGGGCACCGTGGCTGGGGTGGCCTCCTGGTGTAGCTGTTTGCTTAGTTTTAAACTTGGAGAGTCTAATTCAGAGTGGAAGAGCGCTCTGGAGGTTTCGAGGCCAAGCTGTGTGTTGGAGGGGTCTTGTGAGTGTCTCTGAGGGTGGAGATTCCACAGCCTCTGTGGATCCTCATTAGGGAGCTGCAGAAAGCAGTAAAACCTCTCTCAGCCTTTGTGTTTCGAGCTGCACTCACGACATCTTAACGTGATGGAGCCGACTTGGCATTAATAATTTTTAGAGGGAATATGCTTTTAGTGGCAAAAGGGTTTTTGTGCTTAAAGTCCCAGGAGCTGCAGTTACCGTGCTCATAAAATTCATTTTGTTTTTCAGGTGTGCCAGACCCGCTCAGCCAAATCCATCTCTAAGGCCGCCTACCACCGAGGGGTGGTGATCGTGACATGTCCCGGCTGCGGGAACCACCACGTTATCGCCGATAACCTGGGCTGGTTCTCCGACCTGGAGGGAAAGAGGTGAGAGTGCCAGCAGGGTCCTCCTCACACCCTGCTCCCGGCTCAGCTTCCTCAGCTGATTGTGTCGGGGATTTATTTTTAAAAGTGGCTCATAGTAAAAACAAAGTTTTGTCCAGTTTGTTAAAACACACGCTCTATTTTCAGTCGCTGTGATTTGAGTGTCACTGTCTAGGATGCAAATAAATTATAGTGTGAAGCTGCAGGATACACGGGGATCCTTAGTGGTGCCAGCAGGTGATTTGCTGTTCCCCTCAGGCTTTATCACTTCACTGCTGGGTTTCCTTGGATGCTTCCAGCATGTAGATTGATCTGCTGTGGAATTCTGGTGATTTTCAACTTTCCCAGATACCTTTAAAAGCTTCTGTTTAGCTGTAATTGCTAAATTATTGATCCTAGTGGATGAAGATAGTCCCAGAAAGTTTGGGATAATTCTGGCTGGTTTTCATGGTGATGTGCCTGTGATTCCTTGTGTAGTGTCGGTCCTGAGGGCAGAGTGCAATGAATCTTGTGGGCCTTTGCTGTGGTGTCACTGTTGGTTCTCAAATTGCTGTCCAGGAATATCGAGGAGATCCTGGCAGCCAAAGGGGAGAAGGTGAGACGTGTGGCTGGTGAGGAAGCCCTGGAATTGCTGCTGGAGAGCTCTGCAGAGCCCGGGTCCCAAGGTCAGCTGGCAGAGGGGGATGGAGGAGAAGCCCCCCCAGATCCTGGCAGCAAGGGACACACCTGACACGAGGGACTGTGGCCTGTGGGACAGACCTGCCACGTGGGATTTGGGTCATTCTGCTTGTGGCAAGAGACTCTTCACCTTCCTTCCCTGATTTCAGCTGTGTATTTTTAAAATAAACTCTGGGTGCTGGGTTTTCTCTGTTGTGTGTCTTTGCCTTGTGTAGCTTTGCCTTTGAGCAAGCTGATGTCTTTAGATATGGTGTTGGTATTTTTCCTGGTGTTGGTATTTTTCCTGGTACTCATTTTGCTGACTTTCAGGCAATTTTCAGTGTCCTGTGTCTGGCTTTGTTCCCTGCTGAGAAGGCAGCCAGAAATTCTTTGTCTGTGTGTGTTTGACCTAGCGAGGTGCAGCTGGAGCTGGAGGTTTTAGAGATGCTCAGGTGTGGCAACTGAGGAGAGGGGGCAATTGAGACCACCTGAGATGAATCCCAAAATTCTCAAGCAAAATGACCCTGCAGGAGGGTCAGATCACCTGCTCTTAATGCAGTCAAATGCTGCTTTTATCTGTTCTTTTGACATTTTCCTGAGTTTTCTTTCTGTGCCACTCATGTCAGGGCTGAAAGTTTTGCATTTTGATCCCACTCGAGCTCCAGCACGGGGGTTTTACAACTCCTTGTTGGTGAGGGGGAGTGTGGGTGTGAAGGCAAAATTAATAGTTGTGGAACATGGTGGAGAGAAGTAGAGGACTTAGAAACTTGTCTTGGCAGATATTGAGGGGCTTATTAGTGCTACTGCAGGATGTTAAGATTAGTTAGAAATTTTAGAAGTAATAAATGACAGATGTAGGAGTTTGTCAGCACGCAGCTCTTGGGTAGTGGTGGATCAGGCACTGAGGTGATCATGTTGTGCTTTGTTAGGGGCTTGCTTCCTCTTTCTTAGGGTTTTGAGCTTGCAATCAAGGACTAATTCAGCTTGGAAGGGCATTCTGGAGGATTCCAGTCCAATCTGCATGTCAGAGGACATTCAGGATCTTGTGAATATCTCTGAGGGTGGAGGTCCCACAACCTCTATGGATCCCCCTCATCACTGAGCCACAGAAAGCAGTAAAACCTCTCTCAGACTTTTTGTCTTGGGCTGAGCAAGCGCAATTCTCTCAGCCAAGCATCTCCAGGTGCTTCTGGTGCTTCATCAGCCAAGGATTCAGTGAGGGCAGTGCAGGCATTAATGAGTTTCTTTAATCTGGAGTGTTCATAACAGTTTTATTTGTGTTGCATTGTAAGTATGGGGTCAGAGCACCAGGAAAGTTGTCACGTTCCTGTGGGTGTGTCAGTGCAGAGTGATGAAACTGGGGCAGGAACTTCCATCAGGCAGCTCGTGTGTGCTCAGATCCTGGGGACACAGCTCTCCCTGAAGCAGCCAGCTGCTGGAGTGACCCAGCATTGACAGGCTTTTGAATCTCAGAGCACTGCTGAGTCCTCCCCCTGAGCTGGGCTGCTGGCACCTATTAGCACTGCTGGAAAAGTGTTTGTTTTATTACCTTTAATCTGAAAATCAGCATTCTGCTTCCATGGTGCTGATACCTTTGATGGGGTGGAACAGAGCAGCAGGATCCGTGTTGCCTTGGAAACAACTCATTTACAATCTGGCTTTTTTATACTCTTCCTTACCTTTCTTACCTGTTCCTGGGGCCCAGCTACAGGAAGGTGGTGCCAATTTTTGCTGTTACAGTAAAAAAATGTAGCAAAATCTATGTTGTCTGTTGCTAGATTTTAGTGTTTCCTTGTTCCGGTGCCCTCTGTCACCAGGTGCTCTTTGGGGGCAGGACAGAGACAGGTCCCTGTGCCCTGGGGCTGCCTCTGCAGCTCTGAGCATGGAGGGTGGCAGTTCTTGCTGCTGCTCTGAAAGTTCAGCCCAACATCAGGAGAGAAAATCTGCACATAACACAAAAAGATTTGCTGCCAAGAGATTGCAGGTAAAAAAACGAAGTTTTTGCTCCCTTTTGAAGGTGTTTTTTCTGAAAGTGAGTTTGTTCTGGAAAGGAGACACAAGGAAGCACACGGGCTTGCTTTAGCCAAGGGCAGGGAGTGAGGAGAAGCAGCCTTTCTCCTGAGTGCCTTTCTCCAGGTCTGACATCATCTTTGTCCTTCGAGTGCCTCAGGATGCTTGTGTACAGCTGGGTAGGAGGGGGCAGGATCTCGTGTTTCTGCTGGATTTTTAGGATTCTTCCTGAAGAGGACCTGCCCTGCACTGGGGACAGCCCTGCTCGCGGTAACTCACACTCCACAGCTGCAGCAGCAGCAGTTCACGGGCCGGCAATCCCGCGGCTCTCCAGCGGATGTCAGCATCAGAGAGCTCTTCCCGAAGTGGGAACGAGCCTGGCAGCGTGGGAGAGAGCAGGATGCAGCACAGCAGCCACCACTGCGGGCTGCTCTGGAGACTCAGTTTAGCCGGTGCCCTCTGCTCACAGGAGCTCAGAGCGAGCCTGTGCTGCTCAGGATGGAGACAGCAGGTGAGACCCCATCACTCACTCCAGGGATCACCTGCTCCTGGGAATTGGAGCCTCTACACACCTGAGGGCAGGGTTCTGCAGAGCTGCTGTGCCCGGGCACCCGGAGGTGTGAGAACACCTGATGAGAACAAGCTGGTGCCTCTTTATTAATCTTTGATCCGGGCTGGCAGTGGCCAGCACAAATGAGCCAGGCATGGGAAGCCCAGCTGTGACTTGGCTTTATCCTCACAGGGCTCAGGATCCAAACTGCTGCTCCCAGGCTGCCTTCCAGCCCACTCCAACAGCCTGCTGTGCTGGAATGAGCTGGTGCTGCTGCTTTGTGTCCACTCCAAGGGCTGGTGCCAGGGCTGTGCCCAGCCCTTGTCCCTGGCTCTGGGGAAGAGCCCAGCTTTGCTTCAGGCGCCGGGGCGGCACCGAGGCCGGGCAGAGCTGAAAGGAACTCTCCTTGGCCTTTTCTCAGCCATGCAGGGCTGCTCTGTCTGACCTGGTGTCCTGGAAACTTCTGGGCAGGGGATTCTCAGGGCTTTGTGCCTTCTTTCCACAGCCACATCCACGCTGGCAGGCAGGCAGAGCTGGGATGGTGCTGGCTGCCAAGAGACTCGTGTGCTCACACTGTAAAGCTTTGTGGAGGTGGGCACACAATGCTTTTCTTAGCCCATGTGGTGGTGTCTGTTACCTGAGACCCCCCATTCACCCCCCTCCCTATTCCAAAGGGGCAGGATTAGCCCAGCTGTCAGCCAGGAAATAATGGAAATGAGTATTTGCACTGAAGCTTAGACACAAATATTTATTAAGCACAATTCCCCCCACCCTTTCCCCTTGAGCTGTATTCATTTCTAATATATTAATCCATTTGGCAGATTATTTTTTAGAAAAAAAAACAAAACAAGTACCTGTGGGTTGGAAATTCCCCATTAAAATGACATTAGCAAATGCACATGTAAAAAATAAATAAGCTCATACATTCAAGTATATGGCAATTAATACCTCAATAATACCTCTGAAAGCTTAATGCTCTGGTTCCAGTTCACCACCTGGCTGAGAGCTGCACAGGCCTGAGCCTGCAGCTGGTCAGGACATCATCATCATCATCATCACTGTTTTCCTCTTTTACAAATGCCAGCTGCTCCCCTCTCCAGAGCTCTGCCCAGCCCCAGAGGGAGGCCCAGCCTCGGCCAAGCAGCAGGTGAGTGCTCCCAGGTAGCAGGTAAACTGCAGCTACCACTCCACATGGTCAGTGCAGGCAGGGTAAATGCCCCATGAGCAGCATCACTGGTCTAAAAATCTCTCTCCCTGCTGGCTGGGAATGTTTCCATCAAGCACATTTCCAGTCCAAAGTGCTGATTTATTCTCTGCAGGACGGCGCTGCTTCGGCACAACTCGGCGCTGGAGCTTCTGAAGTCCAGCATTGTCTCTGGTCAAGCAAAGGAAAAATGTTGCCCCTCCTCAAGTCAGGTCCCTGCTCCCCTCCTCCAGCTTTTCCAGCTGGTCCAAAAGGGGAAGGAAGGACAATAGATGTGAGTTCCCAGCCAGCCCCCCCAGGCTGGGGCTCTCCTGAGGCTCCAGTGGCTGGAGATGGGTGGACAGAACCAGAGTGCCTCACTGGGAGCAGCTCAGTGCTGGTTTGGGGAGAAACAAGAGGAGGAAGGGCCATTGGCCAGAGCTGCTGTTGGACAGAGAAGGATGGAGGGACGAGCCATGGGCAGAAAGCTTTGCTGGCTGTTGAAGGAGAGTCCTGTCACACACAGGTTCTGTCCTGGACACCCTCCCATCGGCTCAGTGGCACCAGGAGCTGTCCCTGTTTGCCAGGAGATGAACACTTGGGCAGACACCTCTTTCCTCCTTCCCCCTGCCCAGGAACAGCCCCTGCCATGGGGCTGCAGTGGGCTCCAGAGGTAACAAATCCCACTACAGCTCAGGCTTTGCCCCTGCTCAGCAGGTCCTGCAGGGCTGCAGCTGGAAGCACAGAATGTCCAGGGCTCTGCAGAGAGTCCTCAGCAAACCTAAAATACACTCAGGTGTGTGGGACCACGATGCAGCTGGGGTGCAGTAAGGTTTAAAGGACTTGAGCTCTCTGTTTCCTGTAGAAGGAACAAAGCTGATGTTCCAGAGAAGGATCCAGAGCCATTTGTGCCAGGGAAGACAGAAGGACTTCAAAATGGAAAAGGTGTTCTTCCCTTTCCCTGTTTAAATAAAAGTGTTGTGGAAATAAAAGACATCAAGGCAGGAGTTAACTACCCCCTGTGGGCTCCTCCAAGTTCCTGGGGTTTTAGGGGATCATCAAGGGGCTGCTAAAGTTTTCCAGGTGCTGTGCCCAGTGTTAGAGTGGCCGAGTGTCCTAAAAAAATCCCTTATTTAAAAATTGTCCCCCATCTGCTGGGCTCTCCCAGGAATACGATGGAGTTGCAGCTCCCAAGACAAGACTGGGAGCACAGGAGCAATCGGGCTTGAAATACCTACTCTGTTTTTCCTTTTTAAAAAAACAAAATAAAGCTGAAACAACCCCCCCAAACCAAAGCCCAGTTCTTAGCTGGAACCAGGCCTCTGCTGCTCCTCCTCGGCCTCCTCCTGGGCTGAGGCCAAATCCACACGCTGCTCGTCCATGCGTTTGGCCTGGACACGCTGGATGAGGCTGAAAAAGTCTTCATCAGGCATGGTGGGGCCACGGGGGATGGAGTCTGGGGGGGCACAGCGCTGGTCATCGATCCTGGAGGACTGCAGGGGACACAGGGGCGTTAGCACAGGGCAAGGTCAGCACTGCCCTGCGGGGAGGAAGGGGCTGGAGCAGAGGTGTCAGAGCTCCCCCAGCCCCTGCCCGTACCTGACACTTCATGAGCATGTTGAAGAACTCGTCCCCGGGCTCCTGGGCGTCCCCCTCCACGCGCAGGTGGCCCAGGTTGTTGTGGGTTATCCTCAGGCCAGGCAGGTTGCCCACGTTGGCACGTTGGTCATCCAGGCGCCTGCTCTGGGAGCTGGCAATGAGGTCGAAGAACTCCTCTGTCTGTGGAGAGGCCATCATGGTGGACTGTGCTGGGGGAGAGGAGCACATGGCAGGGTCACTGCTCTGCCTGCCCTGCCGAGCCCTGATCCCCCTCCCCAGCTCCTCTCCAACCCACACAAAGCCAGCAGGGGAATCAGGTGCCTTGGTAAAGCAGAACCTCACACACCCCCCTTGCACAGTCCCCTGCAGAGTCCCTGCCTGTGCTTGGCCAGCTCCTGGAGGCCACCAAAGGTGCCACCTCAGCCCAGGAGATGCAGTGTCCCCAGGCCAAAGCACTGGCTGTGTGCAATCCCTGCTGTTTCCAGCACTGCCACTTCCACTGTGGTTTCCACCTGGATCAAGAGGCACAGGCAGAGCTGGGCACAGGTGAGCACAGAGCTCCTGATGGCTGTGACAGGCACCCACACAGTCCCCACAGGGAATAACTGCAGACAGGCCATCAGCAAAGCCCAGGCCTGGCTGAGCCTCTCACCTGGCACCACCTTCCCAAGCCTCCTGAAATCCAGGCTGTTTGCTCACTGCCAAGGTGAGCCTGACTGTCACGGGCTGCAGGACCAGCACCAGCAAAACACTCCTGGAATCTGCTTCTTCTCATGCCGCAGAGCAGAGCCTGGGCTGTGCTGGGGGTCCCAGTCCAGAACCAGTACATGTCACCTATCCACCACTGACCCTCTGGAAACACCTCTGGGCAGCAGCACCTGGAAAGAGCCTGGTGGCAGCTGCTGGGCAGGGAAAGGCTCCCAGAGAACAGACACTGCACTCGGACAGGGACAGGGACCAGCAAAGGAGAACTCAGAAATCAGCCCAAGTGGTTTTACATTCCCTGAGCACAAAGCACTGGAGCAGAGCCTGCTCCAAGCCTCCCAACACAAGTCCTTAGAGCCCCAGCTCATGGAGCTGCAAAAACACAAGAAAATCTCAGTGCTGACGCAGGGATGAGTTTCCTCCTTTTCAGCTCACAAAGAATCCTCAAAAATAACACGTCCAAAAGGCTCAGAGCCCAAATGAGCCAAACAGAACATGGGGCTGCTCGTGCATTCTTTATAAAGCTCTGCATTTTCAACCCCATCTCCTAAATTACACAGCTGTTACAGACAAATGCACTTGTGTGTCAGAAATGCATCTCTTGACAAAGCAATGCTCATTTCCACCTTATTTTTAGTCGATAAAAACCCTCTCATCTCACAGCCAACCTGCCTTCCTGCCACAGCCAGACCTTCTCTGCCACAGCCAGACCTTCTCTGCCACAGCCAGACCTTCTCTGCTCCTTGTGCTGTGGCTCCCGTTTGCACTTTGTATTCATTTGGAAACTGATGGACAAATCCATCAGGTTCAAAAACTGCTTTGAGCCCTTTGTGCCATGAGGGTGATCTGTGCGTTTTAGAGCTTCTCCCCAGCTTGGGTTAAAGGCCCTGAACACTGAAAAAGCCACGAAACCCAAGTGCAAACACAGCCCTGCCTTTCCTGCCCTATTTGTCAGGTACCTTCCTCAATTTATCCCTGTCCTTCCTCGGGCTGAGCTGTTTGCCTGAGCAGCTTCCCACTGTTTATCCATCCCTCTGGCTCCTCTGTCCTCACAAAGCACCTATCACCACTGCATCCAAGAACAGTACAAAATCCAGAAGTTTCTCCTCCATGGCAACGCAATTACAAAAACTGGCAATATTTTAACTTGCCTGAGAAAGCCTGTCCCAGACCCCAGGTTCTCACAAAGCTCCCTCAGCAATGACCATCATCATCTTCCTCCTGGAGGTACTGGAAATGGCACAAGTCCTTGTGCCAACCTCCCTGTTCAGAATCCAACACCTAGAGACCCACACCAAAAAAAATCCAAGCGTATTTTGCATTTCTCTGGCTAATTTACTCCCCAAACCTTAGCTCACATTCTCCAGCCTTTCCCTCGGCAACCATTTACATAAGAATGTTTTTTTTTTCCTTCCTTAAATAATGACGGAGATTGCCAAGGAACTGCTTAAGTTCAGAGAGCCAGAGGCTCAGGGAAAACATCACGGGATGCACGGCAAACCACAACAGCTGTGCACGCCGCGGGAGCAGCGCCACTCCCCCAGGAACAGGGACTCGGGAACGCAGCAGTGCTCACAGAGCCGCTCTCCCAGGGCAGGGACCCGCGTGGCAGCTGCCTCCGCAGCCTCGGCCGGGCACTCCTCCAGCGGGCAGCGCTGATCATCCATCCGGTTGCTCTGGAACTTGCTCAACAGGTCAAAGAAGCATTCCTCGTCCGAAGGGCTCCGGTTGATTTTCTGGGAAGAGAGAGGAGAGGCAGAGTCAGAACGCCCCGAACAATCCCAGAGTGCAATCCTTGGGAGTAGCCGTGCCCTGTCCTGGTCTGTTCAGGGCCAGCTCCTGGCTGTGCCCCGGGCGTGCCAAGCCCCACAGTCTGGAGCCTGCTGGGGTCTCTGCTCCTTGGTCCCTCTGATCCCAGAGGCTCCGGGCACTGCCACAGCCCAAACCCGAGCCCGGCTCAGGGATGAGCCTCATGCAGCCGCTGTCACTGTGGAGCAGCCAGAGGAACCTGGAGGCTGAATGGGAAAGAGGAAAGGAGACAGCATTCACCCTGGCACTGCTCCGAGGGGCTGCAAAGGGCTGGGCTCAGAGCGGGAGGACAGGAACCCTGTAGCCACCGTGGCTGAAGTGCTGCTCTGTACCCAGCCAGGGTTTGCTTTTTTCACCAGCTAAATCCAACCTTTCCAGGCCACTGCCCCTCACACCCCAGCACTTCCCCTCGGTTGCCCCTGTGTCCTCAGCACAGCACTTGTAGCACTCACCCAGCTGAAAATGCCACAAAATTACAGATTTTCAGGACAACAATTCTTGCATAAGAGCCCCAAATGAGCACCTTGCACTGGACAGGGATATATTTAAGTTGTGCTGTTGGAGGCAGCCTTTCCAAGCCTCTTTAAGTAGGGAGAGGGACTGGGTGTCCCAGACGGAGTAGCAGGAACAACAGATCCTTCCAAGGAGTCACTTGGAATGGGAGATAAAATTAGCCAGGGATAAGAGGGGCATCTGCCAGGCTTGGGGATATTCCCAACACACCGAGCTGGTCCCACCGGTTGCTGGAAAAAAGCCACAACAGAAAGCAACCAAAACCTCTCAGAACTGGGACTATCTGAGCTATTTTCTAGAAGAAAACAGGGAAGGGGCATTGGGTCCTTTCTGAGAGGCTGCACATCCCACCAGAGGGATGGAGAGGGTGCAGCCAGACTTCCCAGCAGAACAAGGGATTTCCTTGGCTGCTGATGAAGCAAAATCCCTCTCCCAGGCTCTGCTGGTGGCTGCTCTGGGCAGCCTGGGAGCCCTCCCAATCCCACCACACACGCTGCTGCTCCCACCAGAGCTCTTCCCCATGGCAGGAGCAGGCAAAGCCCTTCATGGGAGCTCTGCAGTGGGGAGAGACTTGTGCTGACAGGGTTAAAGCCACAAGTTGGATTGGGTACATGAAGGAAAACAATTTTCCTGTATGCTAAGCGAAGCAGATGAGATGCACTCAGTTTCTATTTAGGGCAGCGTCAAAATTAGCAGCGGGCCAGAGAGGAGCACTGGCAATGTGGGAGCTGATCAGGGAGGGGAAAAACCCCTCTCACCTCCTGCTGATCCACTAATGGAGCCACACACCTCCAATGGACCCTCTGAACCACCAACAGTTCCACCTTGGAAACCAGAGCTGGCTTGGGCTTGAACTGAGGGTGAACTACATCTCTCACAGCTCTGCTATGTTGGGTTGTGTGACCCAAATTTCAGGGTAGAGGAGGAAACCGGTTCATTCACACCGAGCCTCCCTCCCGCTGCTCCACGACTGCATGGAGTAAATCAGAGCAGTCCTGGATCCAGGGAGAATCCAGGGAGAAGTTCCAGCTTGCAGGAGCAGTGCAGGGTCAGAGCTCCCCCTCCACAGAGACCAGATCCCCCCACAGCAGATCCTGCAGAGACCCTGCAGCCTGGGATGTCAGGATCCTGCTCCCAACACACCTGGCACAGAGAAGGATGCTCGGAATCAGCAGGAAGAGCAGCCAGAGCATGGAGGTGTGGGACAGGGCTGGCTGTGTGCCTGGGTACCCCCCAGTGGCACCCGAGGGGCGGGAGGTCAGTGCCCATGGGCCATGTTAGTGCTGGCAGGGCTGTGCCAGCCCATGGGCAGCCCCAGGGCAGCACCTGCGGGCACCAGGCTCCCTCCAGCCAAACCCTGCCCCAGGCCTGAACCTCTCTAATTAAAATGCCCAAATATGACAAGGCACCGAGTGCCGGGCTCCTTCCTTCCCTGCCAGGCTGCTCCCAGCCCCGAGGCAGGAGCTGCGAGGGCAGATGGAGGTGTGATCACACCCTGGGGCTCACCATCTGCTCTGAGCTGTGCTCGCCCGGGGCCTGGCACAGCCAGGGACAGGAGGCTTCCCTGGAGCCAGGGCATCCCCTCACGGGGCTGAGCAACAGCCCTGCCACAGCACGGACACACAGCCACATCCCCGAATGGCTCCTGGGCACCAGCTTCAGGTTCCAGCCCCGAGACCACTTCTCACCTCATTGTCCCTGTCTGGCCTCATCCCCCATCCTCTGCCTCCAGCACTGCAACTGCCCAAATTCTGCCAACTGTCACCTTCCTGTGGCAGCCAGACGCTGTCACAAAGAGTAAAACCAACCCCATCTGCACGGGGCAGAGGAACCCGGGGCTGCTGGCACTGTAGAGATCAGCCCCGGGCAGATTTGGCTGCAAACACACTCACCCTTGGCAGGGGCACAGAGACACTCCCACCTCTGCCCACACAGGGACAAGGACAAAGTGTGGAGCTTCTGTTCCTGCTCCCTGACCTCAGACAGGACGGGATGGCACCATCCCAAACAGATGGACCCCCACTCATGAGAGTTTTGTTCACATTTTCCGAGAGTGGCAGGGAGCACGACTCCCTCTCCTCACACAGACCACTGGAAGGCATCCAGGCTTTTGCACACATTCCCTTGCTGGTGGAGGAACAGGCTGTTTAACCTGCCTGGGTGGATTCAGGATGTGCAAAGCCACAGCCGAGGTGTTGGAAAGGCAGCAAAAAGCAGCTGCAGAGAGTGACAGGCGCCTGCTCTGCCACTGTCCCCTCTCCCTGCAGGCCGGGACCAGCAGCTCCTCAGGAGCCCCAAGCCAAGGCCATTACACCCCATGGAGAAGCACAAATCCACTCATTTTCCTCTCTGATAAACTCTCACACCAAATAAAACCTGTCACAGTTTGGAGTGAGAAGGTTCTGGGCTGCCCAGCTCTGCCCCAGAGGTGCAGGACATGGAGCAGCATCTCCTGTGAAATCCCTCAGTCTGACCACTCCAGATGTGCAGGTGAGGCCAAGGCTGGAGCGATCTCAGGCGAGGCAAAACCAAGTCAGAAGTGACTCCTGTGCCTCAGCCCCCTTGGCCATTTTCACTCAGATTCAGGAAAGCCATTGAACAAAGGCAGAAAGACTCCTTGCAAGAATTAAAGGACTCCCCAGCTGTGAAGCCACAGCCCAGGAATGCCCTGCAGGGCTTCCACCTCAGACCCGCTGCCCACCCAGGACTCTGCAGAGAACCTTTCCTGGACACATTCCCAATGCTGAATCCTGGGATCAGCACCCTGTCCCAACCTCTCTGTGGCACCTGAGCAACCCAGACCCCCAGCTGTGCCCCCACTACACCAACATCTGCTGCCAGAGATCTCCTCAACCCAACGCTCTGGTGGTGGCTTCTCCCACAGCTTCCTGCTGCCCCCACAGCAGCTCGGGGTGCAGCTCTGCTGAGCCCCACCAAAGCCTGGCAGATATGCTCTGGGACATCACCCCAGATGTCCCCAAGCACCAGAGCAGGTTATTGCTGTGCTGGCCAAATCATGGCACATCCCTCAGTGATTCCATGGTCACCCAAATATGGGTGGAACAATCCTTTGAAGGGAGCTTCGCCCACCAAACTGAACCATGGACACCCAAGAGCCACCCAAAGAGCCAAACCTCGTTCCTCTGTCAGACCAGCTTCTCTCACAGCTGGTGTCCCCAGGGCACTGACCTGCCTTGGGTTCCCCTCCTCTCCTCCAGGCTCAGCTTCTTGCAGACCTGACCCAGTGCAGATGCAGCTGTCAGGCTCAAGGGCGGCTCACTCCAGCCATGTCCAGCCCTCCCAGGGGACAGGCTGCAGGCAGGACCCCGGGGTGGGTCTGGCACAGCAGATCCAGCTCAGGGGCTGCTGCCTGAAGGTGTCTGGAGAGTGCCCAGGTCAGGGACGAGCGAGGAGGGCGGCGGGTTCAGGGCTGGCACAGCAGCTCTGTCACCCACCGAGCCACTGCCTCGGCATTTAAACGTGCCCACCACAACCCCCCCTCATTTCAGGAAGGACACAACCTGGACAGGGAGTGAACTGACCACATCCCACAGTAACAGAGCTGGGACAGGACCCAGCAGTCAGTCCCCAGGACCAAGTTCACCCCTGTGGACAGTCCATGGAAATCTGTGCCCGTGCCCAAGCAGGCGCTTACCTGCCCGAGCCTGGCAGTTTCCTGTTCCCACACACCTGTGCCCTGCCCTACCTGCCTCTCCCTGTGAACCTGACATGTCATCGTTCCTTACCTCTGCTCTTTTCAAGGCAGCCAACCTCAAAATCTCCAGGCAGGAGCAGGGCTGGTGCTGCTGGTGACCACGAGTGCCGGGAGCACCTTATCCAGGGCTGCCTGTGAGTCCCCTGCACGCAGCTTTTCTTTATCCAGCACCACCTCAAACCTCACCCCGGAGAACCGTGGGGGCTGCACCTCTGGCACAGCCACAACCTCAAACCCCAAAAAACAGCAGGCACTGAACTTCCCAACCTCACCTGAGAAAGGCACTGAGGGGGAGGTTTGCAGAGAGGCAAGCGGGGGCTGGAGGAGAGGAGTGGAAGGAAATCCCTGGCTGAAATCCACAGGCTGTTTTACCGGGAGGTGAAATACCAGGAGAATCGTCCCTGTCCCCATCCACCAGCTCTTCGACTGGAGTCTCCACTCCTCGTCAGCTTCAGAGGCAGCAGAGCTGTAAAACTCACCCGGTCTTTGCTCAGGACACCACTTCCCTTTCCGTGCCAGTCCCTGGGCGCTGCTGCCACGCTCCCCCGGGAGGCAGGGCTGGTGACAGACACCCGTGTGTCCCCCCGAGCACGGCCGGGCTCAGGGACCCACCGCCCACCCTCTGCTGAGAGCCACGGCACACCCCGAGCAGCCTGAGCAGCACTGCAGCTGCAACAATATTAATAAAAAGTTCACACCGGAGCTACCTGAAAACTTTAAACCCCCGAGCACACACGGCACATCCCGGCCTGAGCGAATCCTCTGTGACTCCGCATCCACCTCCTCCTGCTCCAAGCTCTCAATTTCAGAGAAAGAAGGAAACACAAAGCAGCCCCGAGTTTCCCCCACTGACCTCAGCAGGCAGCTCCAGCTCTTCCGCGGGCTCCGGCTCTCACATGTCCGCGGGCAGGAGCGCTGCCGCCGCCGGATGCTCCGGCTCCGCCGAGCGGGGTTTGCGCGGAGCGGGATTTGTGCGGAGCGATGCGAGGAACGTCGCCGGCTCCAGTGACCCCGCTGGGTGCGAGCTGAGGCTTAAAGCGACAGCCCCGCTGCCACCTCCTCCCGCAGCCGCTCCGTGCCCTGGCACGATGGGGAGGGCTCCAGAGAAGGCTCCTCTCTCTCTCCCTCACCTCGCTGCCACGATCCTCCCGTTATTAGATGATGCTCTTAAACACACAGTGCAGCTACGTGAATATTTAGCTTCCCTTCCACCTCCTCACCTCCCACCCGCCACACTCACTTTACCTTAAAAATAGATTGGGATCGATTCTCCCAAACTACATCTGCAAACACGCTCGGCTCCGCAGGCACAGGCACCGCGGCAGCAAACGCTCTGTGCACGCACAGACACACTCTGATCGTTGGGATTTAAAGCACCAAAATACTGAAGGACCATTTTTAGCTCCTGATAGTCCTCCTGCTCCTTATATTATTAGATATGTGTGGTTTTTTTGTCTTATTGCAAGAGCCGAGGCTGCTCAGCCATGAGCATCTCTTGATTTAAATGTAACACTGCTCGACAGAGGGAAATTTCTAATTGCAACAGGGTTTTAAACAGGGAAAGATGGAAATGCCACGCAGCAGCCAAAGAGCTGTTCTTACCTCACGTTTGTGAAATGGGGATTACTGACAGTGAAATGGGGCACTGGCAAGAAAAGCACTTTTCCAAAGGGGCAAAATGGGGACAGAACCCCACTGGCACTCTCGGTTCTCTGTCCACTCTTGTCCTTCATTCTCATTTTTCACTGCAAAAGTAGGAAATCACTTTAACTTGAACAAAAAGTGCAGCCTTGGGGAACTGCCCATGCTATTCCACACCAGTAAATTCACTTCCAGGAGTCACACAGTAATTTCCAGACAAAGATGGAAACTGTGTGGGACCTGAGATCAGCACTCCTGCCACGGTACCTGGCCCTGACTGAAGAGGAAAAGAAGGGTTGAGGGAGGGCAGGGCACAGCCACAGCTCCTGTGAGCTCAGTGCTGGTGCTGCAGCCCCATTCCCACTGAGAGCAGGGGATCCATGGATAGAGAGGGGCAGCAGGGCAAAGAACCAGGACGGGCACTCTGCCCCTGATCTGAAGAGCTGAGCCGCCTTTGGAGAGCTCTGCCAGGGAGAATCTGCAGCTGGTGTAGGGGAAAACGCAGAAAAGGGGCACAACAGAGGGGCAGAGCCCACACACAGGAGGTCGGCGCTTGGAACAACATGAGGAAATGACATTTTCCCTCTGAGTTTAGGATGCAGCAAAGAATAATGAGTGAGACATCTGCGATCTGCAGAGACACCACCTACAGCGTCAGGTTGGAGCTCAGGGAGCTGAGCGTGCCCTGGGCACACGTGTGCCCCACACTGTGCCCAGCCCATCCACACCCTGCCCAGGCCCAGGACGTGCACACGCTTCCCTTGGAGCATGAAATTATCACCCTCACTTGGACTGTTTTCAAAGATTTTTTTCCCTTTAAACAACTCGCCCACTCATCCCTATAAACGCCGGTGCTAAAAGCTGGTTCTGTTGTTAAGATTTCAAGTAACTCGGGTTTTATTGTTCCCAACAAAATCAAAATAACTCACCCACGCTCCCTCCTTCCGAAATACAGTCAGTGCTGACCTGTTGGGACCGTGCCCTGCTGCCACACACGGCTCCAACGCCGGCCCGTGGCTCGGCAGCAGGAGACAATTTCATTTCTGATTGCATTTGCAGGGAGCCCCGGGGGTGTCTGCCTGAGGTATTACTGACACCTCTGCTGCTTGCAGTGCTCTGACTGTCTGCAAGCCGCTGTCACCGTGACCAGATTGGGCCACTTTGTGCCACAGCCACGTTAATATGGGATTTACACTTTTTGCTCAGCTACACAACAACCTGTCCTGAAATCACAGGTCAGTCCAGCCCTCGCTGTAGGACCAGTGGGAATTACTCCTGGTTTCTCTTCTGTGTATTCAAACAGTCCTCTGCCGTTAATGCAGCAACATTTCCACATGGATTTTGACAACATTTACTGTGCCAGGCTGGGTTTCCCTGGCACTATTTAACAGAAACACACCAGCCTGGATTTAGCACCTTGTTTTACTAACCAAGGACACAAGGTAGGAGCATTCTCACTCCAGGGCAGTCTCTGGAGAAGATGAGTGGCTACAGAGGTCAGTCTGGCCCATCCAAAACCTGGAGGATCCCTTGAACACCAAAACTGGGAGTGAACCTGAACTTCTGCCTGGAACAACTCAGGCTGGAGGTGGATGACAACAAGCAGTAAGTTTTTGGGGTGTAGCTCTCACCAGGGCTGTGGTACCTGGCTGTGCACACCAACACACACACACCCAAGCAGCAAAACCCAGGGTTTTGGCTACAACTCCCTGCAGTGCTTGACTCTGCACTTGGAGAGGAGTGGAACCAGGACCACGTTCAGTCGTGGAGTCTCAGCTGAGCAGCACTAATTTGCTAAACTGAAATAACTCCGTTGTTTGAAAGGGTATAACCCATATTCCTGATTAATTAGCACAAGGTTAATATATAGAGCACTTTATCTATCCACCTCCCCACTCCAAGCCCCACGGAGCAGGGCAGGTGAGCTCCTCTTCAGTGATGGAGACAATCCAATTGCTCCAGCTGCAGAGATGCCCTGCTCCCCATCCCTTGCACTCCCTGTACCTCACACTGGAATCTCCTGACAGTTTGCTTTGAAAATGCTTTGCAAAAAAAGCCTGCTCGTCTCTGGATTGCCAAAATTGTGCTGCTTCCTTGAATCAGACTTTTATTTAGCCACCTACTTGCTCCGAGCACAGCGAGGTTTTAAAGAAGGAGCTGAGCAGATGCAGCACCTTGCTCAGGGGTGGTGGGGATGGGGGAACTTGGTGGTGGAGCTGTGCACACCCATCCACATCAGCACCCATAACACATCCAGCCTGCACTTACACACCCCTCGCTCAGCAAACGCCCAGATCTTAATTATTATTTACTCACAGCCCAGCAATGCCTGAAGGCCGCGTTCGAGATCAAGGCCTTGTTGTGCAAGGCACCCCACAAAATACGAAATCCTGGCCCTGCTGGGGCAGGGAGGGTTCCTGGGGCTGGTACCTGTGGGTTTGCCACTGCAGCCACAGTCTGTCTGACCTGCTCAGGAGAGTTGAAACAGGCAAGGCAAAAATCACATGCCAAGGCAGGAGCAGCTTCTCCTATCGGCCAAAAGCATCTCCTGCTCTGGTCCCTGCTGCTGCAAAGGGCAGGATGAAACTACACCCTGCTTGGGCTTTGCCCAGAGAGCACTGGGATTCAAGTGGCTTTAGATACAGGCAAAACATCCTCCTGGGACTTTCCTGCAGGTCCCAGGGGAGCGGCACCTCCTGCACCCAGGCACAAACAGTGCCTGGCTCTCCACACTGGGCTGCATCGATTGCTCCTCTATGAGCTCTGCAGGGAGCTGGAACTTCCCCTGTGGCACAAACAGCACGATCCAGGATGGGAAAATTGGATCCATGGGATGGTTTGGGGCCCTGCTCTAATTGCACATCTGCCCAGGGGAGCCTCTCCAGCCGTGCCTGCACTCAGAGCCCTTCACTGGGTTCAGCTCTGCCAGGGCTTCGGGGCCACACAGGGAATGGGAAGGAGCCTGGGGCTCTGAAAAACCATTATTTGGGCTTTTTAGATTAATTGGTGTTAACTGCCTAGGGAGGCTTAAAAATAGCACCACTAATGGGAAATGTGGATGCTGAAGGTGAGATGTGAGCAGAGGCCACATCAACCTGACACAGTGCAGCCAGTGCCAAAATCAGGGACAGCTTCTGTCCAGCTGGGAATTACTGCCTGCACCTCTAATTCCTCCCCCTTCTCTCAGCTGCCTTCACACCCATCTGGGGACAAGGAGAACCTTCCTGCTGCCAGGTTTCATCAGGAGAGCTCCAAGAAACAGCCCTTAAACCTTCCTGTGAGTTATGGATTCCCCTCCTTCTCCTGCAGCTGTGGAGGACTCAGGCAGCTCCCAGGGACCCTCAGCTCCCTGAACCCCAAGTACAGACGCAAGGACAGCTCAGAGACACCCCAAAGCCACCCTAAACCCAGAGAGAATTGCATTGATGGGACAGTGCCTATCCAAAAGCAGTGACTTCAGAACAACCTGTCCCCTGAGGAGGTCACTGCCTGTCACTGCCTCCTTGAACCCTCCTCCCTGAGCACAAGCTCCAGGGATGGAGCTGCCTGGTGCCAGTGAAGGCAGCAGAGTGGCCTCTGGGCAGGATGCCCCAGTGCTGCTCTCTGGGGGTGATTTATTGCCCAAAGCTGAGCAATAACAGACAAAACCCAAACCTGCCCCGAGGCTGTGCTGTTTGTGTCCTCTGGGGGAGCCTCCAGCTCTGCCCAGCAGCTGAAAACAGCCACGAGCAAAGATAAGGCTCAGACAGAACTGCTCTGGTTAGACAGCTCTGCCCTTCAGTGAAACCCAGAAAACAATATCAGCATGCATTTCCTGGTTTTAAATATCATTTACATAAAGAGAAACACAAGATATTGGTACCCAAAGGATTCTTTAGGTGGCCCCAGCAAGCACAGAGACCATGATCCCTTCCCAGCACAGGGATCTGCTGGATCCATCCAGGGCAGATCCCACCAGCCACAGCTGGGAGCTCAGGGATGGTTGTGCAAGAAAATCAAACACAGCCCCAAGTCACCAGAGGCCCCCTTGTCATCGGGTGTCACCCCAGCTCCAGGGATTTAAGCCCAGTTAGGCTGATTTACATCCAAAGAGAACCCGGGCTGTGATATTTTTCAAGCTCTTCTGCCATGTGAAGTTTAATAAATGCCAGAGGCTGGAACTGTGAAGGTACAAAGTGCCCCAGGCACGGCAGAGACCCGAGAAAGGAATGAAAAGTTCCAGATTTTGAGAGAAATCAAACATTTGGAGGTTTATCACTCTGGGTTTGGCTTCAATTCATCCATTTTTTTTCCAGTGCTGTTCTCTTTAAAGTGACAGTTTCTAGGAAATGGTGAGTGTAACATCTCTTTTACTGTCTCATCCCACTTGATGGCTGACAGTTTGCCGGGAGAAAAGGTTGTGCAAGGAGGAGAGCAGACCTCAATTATGGCTTCAAAGTGCCAATAACTGCAAACTCACTTACAATGAGTCAAGGGGAGAAGAATGGATTTGGGGAGCTTGGTTTGTCACCTCCAGCCTGGGTCATTGACCTTCAGCACGAGTCTGCTGGGTGGCCTTGGACAATCAGCTCAGTTTTTACCTCCTCCCCAGAGCAGATAAAGTAAGAGGCTTTTCCTCACAGTTTTCTAGCTCCAGAGCTGGCCTCCACATGTAGCCAGTTAAGGATGGAATATGAAGTCCTTGATCCTCAAACTGAGGGATCAGAGAAACATCCAGACCCTGGGTGTCCTTGGTGTCACCCCTGCAGATGCCAGGGCTTGGACACCCTCCTGCACGTGGCACAGCCCGTGGGCTCTCTCCCCTGTGGGTGGCTGATGCACAGGCACAGGCTTGTACAAATCCTCTCTCCCATCTCCCTTCCACACAGCTCAGCTTTGATCCACAGCCTGACCTCAGCCTGAGAGGAGGGAAAAGCAGGGAAAACAAAGAAAGAGGGTGTGCAAGCAACAGAAATATCCCAAAGACAGGGAGAGGAGGGACACTGATCCCTGCAGCCCGTACACACACTGCCCTGCCAACACCAGCCCTGTCCCAGGGAGCACAGGGAAGTTTCCTGCCTGCTCAGGAAGGGTTCATTCCTGGGTTCAATCCCTTGGATCTGTCCCTCAGGAAGGGTCATTCCCAAGTTCAATCCCCCAGGCACGACACTCGCCTGCAGCAGAGCCAGCTCTGCCCTGCCTCCCTCTCACTCACACAGGCTCATTGGATAATTACAGAGAAAACCAAGGCAAATCCCAATTTTAATGCCATTATAAAACAGAGAGGGGGAATTCATTACCTGGCAGCTGTTAATATTCAAGGAAGAAACTGATAATTTGCCTCTGAGGCAACCAATGCAGCAGAAGCAGCACAAGCCAGAAAATGCTGCTGCCTCCCCCCACCTTCTCCGTGCAGCCACTTTTTGCAGAGGTTTTCTATCCCCACATTTATTTCCCTGCCTCCCATGACTGAAGTCCCAGTGAAGAATTACTGTCAAGGCTCTGCAGAACTCCTGAGAGCCGTGGCTGCACCTCCAGATTTGGGAGAGCATTTCTTACACCTCCCCTGGCTTGTGCAGCATCTGTGCAAGGAGCCCACCTGAGCCAGAGAGCAGGAGATAAGAAGGACCCTAGAGCTTAACAAAGACACTCAGAGAGAAAGACAGGTCAGACAATTCAAGGTAACTCTGAAGAGACATCCCTGAGTGCTTCTCCCAACAGCCCAAATCCCTGGAAGAGCCCCCCCATACCTGTCAAGCTCGAGCTCTCCAGGTTTTCCTGCACATCCTCCAGCCAGGGAACAGCACAGCCTCCCTGCCCTGAGCACCCTGAAGGTCCCACCAGCTGAACAGGAAGATAAAGCACTCCAAGAACAAGCTCTGTGTTTACCTGCTCACTTCCAAGAGGACTGACACCACCACAGCAGCCTCCAGGTGTCATAGGAACAGTCTTAAATTTAGCAGCAGCTGCCTTTCCTCTCTCCCTGGCTCTGGCTTCTCCCTTCCTCTCCTCTCCACTCCCTGGCTCTTCGAGCACATTTACACCAGAAAGTCTGACCAGCACTAATGGCATAATTATACCCCTGCAGCTGAGCAAACGTGGAGGCTGTGGGCTGAAGGAGGGTGTGATTTGCACTGCCCCTGTGTTGTGGGATTCACACAGCAGGGAGATGAAGCAGTGTCCTGATGTTAAAACAGAGGGAAGATGCAAAGGCACCACAGAACTGCCTGGTGTAAACCCCACGTTTCCAGCTCCAGAGGGAACTGGGGAAGTTTCAATCTCCCCTCAAACAAGACAAGGCCACCAGGGAAATGATGCTGTGGGTGCACATCCCTGCACCCCAGCATCCATCCAGCTCAATCTGCAGCTCCCAGCGAAGTCACAGGGGATGGATGGGGATCCAAGAGCTGCATGGACAACTCCTGATGCAGCAGGGACAGGCAGGATCCTCCAGATCTGTTCCCTGCCACCACCCCCAAGGCTGCCCCTCAGAGAGCCAACCACGAGCATCCTGCAACCCAACAATCCCCCAATAAATCCTGGGACAGAAAACCATCAGAACTCTGGCAACCTGCCTCTGGGGCGGGGAATGTACGACCTGCAAAAAAATTCCTTTCCTTTATGGCTGCTTCTCACTGTAATCATAAAAAAGGCCTTATAAAAACATTTGTCCCAGGGAATGTTTGGCCATGCAGAGTGCTTGAAAATCGTTCAGTGTTTAAATACATCAGCAACCCATCCCTGCAAGTCGTCACTGCAATCAAACACAGCTCCTCTCTCCCTTGACTATAAAAGGGCTTGGCTGAGGACGGGGTGGGGGACAGGCCTGGAGAGTGAGGAATCCCTCCCTGGGAAGGGGAGTCCAGAGGAGCAGGACCATTTCCAGAGCTCTGATCCACAGAGGGCTGGGTTTGAGTCTTACCTCGCTCCCTGGGTTCTGCTCCAGCTGTTGGATCTCAACACAGTGAAGTGTTTTAGCCCTTCAACTCTGGCTCATGCTCAGTCCCATCGACCTCAAAGACTCTGACCTTAAACCCAGGCCCAGAATTGGGGCAGGTCCCCAGGAAGTCTTTTCCAGAATACACAGCCCCTTTCTTCCATGGGCTCTCTCCTTTTTGCACAGAGGAGAGTGAGGGACACAACCTCAGATATTTTTGTAGTGTTAGAAAAATCCTTCCAGTAACCTTCTACTAACCCCCTAAAACACATCTGCTACCAAGTCAAACCCAAGCTGGAGCATTCTGACCTTCACCACAGTGGAGAGAGGGGTTAAATGTATGAGGCAGCCTTTGATGTCTGCAAGTTTCATGTAGTACAAAACCTCTGCTTTGATGTTCCTTTTAAAAGAGAGGAAACTCAGAAGGTGTGCACTGCACGAGTCCTAGGGAGGGATTTGGAGGGACTTGGATCTGGCCGCCCACAACTGCAAGCACAGGGACAGAGCTTCAATGCAGCCACTTCTGCTCAGGGCTCTGCTGCAACAGAGCAAAAACGTGACCAAAAGCACCTTACCCTCATCAGCTTCTCCCAGCCCAAATCTTCCCTTGCTTGGAGAGCCAGGCACTCACAGCCCTGAGTATCCCCACGGCTCACAGGTGAACAGGACCCTGCCCTTGCTCATGCCCAGACCCTGGCAGGGCTGGTTCCTTCTCCTCCCAGCGACCACCAGCCACGGCTGGGAAATTCATTCCTCCACTTCAGGGGACCGTGGGAAGGGGAAGGAAGCCCCTCTCTGCCCCAGCAGGGTCAGGACCCTCCTGCCTGAGCATCACATTCAACACCAGCCTCTTGCACAGCAGTGGCAGGGAGGCACAGGGGACCTGCCACGCTCTCCTACCTTCCGCAGCACCTGGGCCATGGCTTCTCCCATCCATGCCAGCATCCCCACGGCTTTTCCCGCAGGCTGAGCCCTCCTCTCAGGGCCCCACTGAGCTGCCAGAAGGGACAGGCTCCTCTCCATCCCCTGCTCACTCCACTTTGCCCTGCCTCCCCTCCCCTCCGCCCGCCTCCTCCCATGGGGAGTTTCCCAGCAGCTCGGTAATTAGCAGCATCATCACCAATGCTAATAACAACCACCACGGCTCCTGCCATCCGAAGCTCAAACAACTTTACAGCCATCATCAACGCCTCTGTAACCTCCCCGGGGGAGGCAGGAGAGCGGCATTACCCCATCACACGATGGGGAAGAGGGAGGTAAACAACAGGCAGGGGATGGGTGGTGAATCCAGGAGCTCTGAGTCAGGCACCTCACCCCCAGGACCTCCCCATCCTGGATCTCCCCGGCTGCAGAAGCCCCTTGGGATGGAGCAGGACTTATCCAGAGGTCTCACCTGGGAGTCCTGGGATGAGACTTTTTCCCCTGCTCTGGGTTCTCCCCTGCCATGGGACAGCAGGGATTGTGGCACCCCAGAAAAGCTCCTCAGATCAACCATTAGAGATCACCTCTAATTAAGGACTCACAGTTTACCAATGGATTGAAGAGAATTTTTGCTTCTTTCCTTGCAAAATAAGGATTCTGGGGGAGTTGTTGTCTGCACAGCCTGACCAGGAAAAGCTTCTCTCCCACTCAGGTGGGGATTGCTTCCTCAGATCACAAAGGCTCCCTTGGATGAAACTGCAGCTTTTCAACTCCCCTACAACAGCAGAACACACCGGGGCTGCCTTGCTCATGGCAAAACCCACAGGACAAGGCTGACCTTAAACATTCTGAGGTCTGGCCAGTGCTGCAGAGTCAGCCTGGCAAAGCTGCCAGCTGGGAGCACCAGGACAGCAAAGCTCCCCTGAAGTGACCCCAGGGCCACCACAGAGCCTCTCCCCAAACCCCACGAGCGCTGCCAAGGGGTCACCAGTGCTTGGCAAAGCCCCACAGGGCCCTTTTTCCAGACACAGCCCATGGATCCACAGCTACACTCCTAAGGAATGTTTTTCCCAGCTCTTGATGGAGCGTGGCTTTTGTTTGGTCTCTGGCTGAATGTCTGAGTTAAAAATACAAGGCTATTTCTGGCAGAAGTGGTTTTTTTTCCTCTCTTTGTATTGCCTTGTGTGCCCCCATGCTGCTGTCTCCTCTCTGGCTCAGATGAGCTTTGTTTTCCTTCTCAATGATCATGTTTGCACCGGTGAGCTGCAGGAAATGTTTTTTCCCAGCAGACCATTTCCACAAGCTCTGTTGGGAACGAAGAATGAGCTCAGAGAAGTCTAAAAAAAATTTAAAAACCGAGTTGGTGTAAAAATTCGGTCTCCAGTGGCCAGAGAATTGAAAATCAGGAATGTCTGTGGTAAAAAAGGGATGTGTCTACACACTCAGGCACACAGGTACAGCAGGATATGTTCTCCCATGATCCACAGATGAGGAACAAGGGACTCAGAGCCAGAAACACCTTCAAGCATCCCCACTCCACAGCCAAGCTTCATCCCAAGCTCTGCAGCTCTGACTCTTTCTTAGCCAGCATGAAAATATTTAATTTCGCTTTTTCTTAAATGCCAAGGGAAAAAAAAACAAAAAACAGGCCCATCTTTTCTGGCTTGGATTTATTCCATCTGGAATCACTGCATGAGCACAGAACTGTGATAGTGTGTTAGAAACTCAGAGTAAAGCAAAAACCTGAATTCCTCCAAGCACCCATGAGATCATTGATCCTTCCTGTTACGCTTCGTCTCTCCTGGCAACAAGCTGAGGATTTGGGGCTTTCTCACTTGAGATCACCGAGTTCAAACACCTCCAAGCCCCCTCCCACGATCCAGAAACGTGCCATCATTGTGGGTGTGAGCCCTGTTCCCAGGGCTGGCAACAAACCCAGCACAGCTGCAGGAAAGCTCCCCAGTATTTGTGTTTGCCATGTGTCACAACAAACATCAACACGAGCCCCAAACCAGCAGAACTGTCAGGTTAAAAGCAGCAAAAAGGTATCTGGGGAGTTTCCCAGGACATGGATCCTCACCATCCTCCAGGGAGCCAAGCACAGGCTGATCAGAGCTCCCCACACAGGACCAGTAACCTGGAAATCACCAACATCACGGACAGCTCCTGAGGAAATGACCTCCATCTCTGCTGCTTCCAAACAGAAGCTCCTGGATGATGATTTCTACAATCCCTGATGAATTCTAAGAGACCACTCTGCACATTGACCATCAGTGTGATCAAAATATGAGGCAGAACATCTACAGCCCCATATTTGGCAAAGGCACATTGGGTCACTCACCAAAGATCTGGGAAGGGCTCTGGTTTTTGAAGGCACCAATCCCACTCCTCATAAACCTCAGGAGCTGATCAATTCAAGCTCCACAAAACTGCTGTGCTTTTCTGGAATTCAAGGCTTCACATCCTGACAATGCCAAGTTCAGCTCTAGACTCCTGTCCCTCAAGAGAAAGTTTATATAAATGTCACCACCGAGGGCCAATCCCTCACAGACCAGTTGGTGATGGAGACTGGTACCAGTGATCTGCTGAAGGGACAGTGATGCTGAGGCTCAGCAAGGGAAAAGGATTTGCCCACAGAGCCAACGAACAGAGCACAGCTACAGACTCTGTTTTCCAACCCAAAGGCCCCACTGCCACCCCCACACCCGGCTGGAAATGAGGTAAAAATAAACATGAGGAGATTAAAACCATCTTCCTACCGACTGTGGCACCTGCACTCGGACTTCCCCAGAATCCAGAGGGGATGCACTGGATCCCTGAGCTTTCCTCTCAGAGCTGGACTGGTGCTCCCGGTATTTCTTCGTTCTCCCAGGTAACGACAAGAACTCTTTTCCTGAGATCTTCAGCTCTCCCACGTGGTGGCTGTCCCCATTCTGGTCCTTGGGAAAGCAAGAAACAGGCACTGCAGCAATTGTTTTTGTGGTTTTTGTGGAGCTCTGTCGGCTCCTACCCACAGAGCAGGAGAGGCACAGGAGCACAGCTCACGTGGGGCTCGAGCTCGGTGCTCCCACAGACACAGAAACACAGGATTGTCACCCCAGGGCTGGGGACACGGAGGGGACAGAGATCCCAAAAAGGAATAGGGACAACAGGGAAGGAGAGATTCATTGCCATGTTGGTGGCACCAGGCCAGGCCAGTGTCCACATCTTCAAAAGCAGGCATGTGAATATAAATCAGAACTGGAAGTGCCCTGCAGTGGTCAGAGGGCTCTCACTGCTCAGAGCAGGACAATGGGAGAGATGACTCAATTACAGCACAGAAACACCTTCAGGGTGAAACCCAGCATGTGAGAAAGAGATTCCAGCCTGGTACACAAAGGAATAAACAAGAGGCTGGGAGGTAAACCAGAGGAGTAAGAGACACGCTGGAGAGAGCAGGGTGAGCAGGGAGCAGCGCTCCTGCAGTGTGCTGGAGCTTCAGAACCAAGGAGGGTATTCCCTGTGCCCAACACACAGCTCAGCAGAGGCACTGGACTGGGGCTCCTGAACTGCTAACAGGGGGGCTTTGCTGGCTTTGAAGGCATTTCTGGCAGAGACAACATTGAGAGGATGCTGGAGAGGTCACAGCTCACTCCATGGATTTACTCCTCACTCCCGTCACAGCACAAAGCAAAGGAGCCTGTCCCAGGGCAGAGCAGAGGAATTGCATCCAGGGAATTCTCTGCTGGAGAGGTGAACTCACACCTCCCAAGGACACTGTGGGGGGAACAGGAGTGCTCACACCTGACCCCACAGCTCCTGCTTGCTGCATGGAGCCTCTGAAATCCATAACCCTGCCTGAACTATCGAGTGTGCTCAGCTTTTACAGCAAAGAGCAGGACACCAACAGCAGGAACAGCAAATCACACACCAGCAAAGCCCCTGGCCAGCCCCTGGGGCTGTGCTGCTCTGATGAGGACACGAGCCAATGTCCCCTGACCTTGGGCACTGCTGTCCCTGCCATCGATACCCCAGAGATGGAGTCACGTTGGTGAGAGCAGGCAAGAGCCAAAACAGCCAAGGGGCACTGAGAGAATTGATAAAATGCATCAGGACATTTGGAATTTATTTTCCAAAGAGAGTTAATTCATGGAAGAGCTTTTGCCTGGCCCTCCCAGTATTTACTGGGATTTTTAGGCACCTAAATGGTTTCTCAAGTCTGGGGGTGTTTCCCATTGATCATCTGCACTCACCTGCAGCTTGGGTGAGCTTTTTTTCTCTGTGCCAGTTCTGTGAAGGGGAAATGCTCCCTGGGACACTCAGGAGAGCTGTGCCTGGAAAGCACTGTGTGAATGTGGATGATTTGTGCCAAAAACATTCCAAAAAGGCAGAATGGCTGCAGGCCTGGCCACCTCCTCTGGGAACGGGCACCAAAGAGCCCTCAGCAGCAGCAGCAGCAGGATTTTCTGAGACTGAAATGATCCCCGTGGCTGGAAGGGCTCAGTGCCTCCCAGCTGCTGCAGGAACAGCCCTGGGGACACGGAGCAAACACTGATCTGCTGGGATCTGACATTCCCAGGAGCAAAGCAGCCCTTGGAGCCCCCGGAACAAACCCTCTGCCTCCTGCAGTGCTCCATCTCCTGTGTCTGCCCCCTCTGTCACTCCACTGGGGCACTGAGAGCCACTCAGGGGCTACACTGCTCACCATGATCCTCCCAATAAAGGGCTGCTTTTTCAAAAAAAAGCCCAGAAGTGACTTCTCAGCTTTGAGTGTTAAGAGCCTTTTTAGTCAGACCAGCTGTTCCTCTCCTCCAAGCTCTCTAGAAACCCTCTTTGGTTAATCCCATTGACTCCAGTGATATCTGCTAATTGCATATTTCCCTGCAAATGAAGCCAATCAACAACAAAACCAATTGGAATCTGTGTACAGATTCCCACTGCCAATCTCTGAGGCCAGACATCTTTGCTTACCTTTTCAGAAGGGAACTTGAGGAGGTCTAAGCTGTCCATGCTGTTCCTCTGGAGTCTCTTTGGCCTGGCTCCTGCAAAACAACACTCTCACATCACAACAGCACAAATGTCACACAGGGAGAGCCCAAACCACAGCAGATCCTCTGCTCTGGTTAACTAAAAATCCAAGGGATGGGATGTTGCAGCTGTGCTGACCTTGAGATTCTAATGTGGGTTTTTTTTTTCCTCTTGTTTTGGGTCTTTTTAAGGCACTGTCACAGGGCTGTGTGAGGCTTTGGCTATCGAGCTGCAGCCAGGTCACACCACGACCCTGATCTCAGACAAGGTCTCTGGAATTCAGGAGTTACAAACCTCACCCTAAACCACAAAAGTCATGGGACTGGCATTGAGAAAAATCATAACAAATAGACAATTTAATACATCTGTGGATTTTCTGCTTTATCATCATGTTTTTAACTGAAAGAATGTTTATGGGATTCAACTTTGAGCTTTTCTCTATAGTCACAGAGGGTGGAAAACTAAGTGAAGGAGCAAATATTTCTAACTATTATAGGCCCAGCCTTAAAGGGAACAAAATCTTGCCTTGAACCTGACAGAAGAATCAAAACTTGGCAGGATTTATGATATTTATTTGAGATTTCTTAAGATTTTGATGTTTGATTCCAACAACAACAGAGTGGGTGAAACACAGTTCAGCTCTGTCTCCTGGTTTCCAAACCCTCTTCACCTCCACAGACTCCCTTCAACCTGCTTCCAGCTGCTCCTGCCTTGCTGACAAACAGCCAGGATGTACAAAATGGCCCTGGGATGCTTTCACCACCCCTGGGAAAGCTGCTACCCTTCCCTGATGGCTCAGTCTAGTGACACCACACTCCAGCAGAGCCCAGAATTTCCACTCAAGGTCCTGTGACACCTCCTGAGCTCGAGGGGGAATCCTGGGGGAGGGATGATCCCAGTGCTGAGCCCTGAGAACGGAAACCACAGAGCTTTGTGTGGTTCCTGCAGCAGCAAATTCCCCAGACCCCACCACTCCTCAGCTCCCCCCAGCACCAGGGCTGCTGCCCCTCCGAGCTCAGGGGGCCACAGAGCTGCTCAGTGGGCAAACTTAACAGAGAGAAGGCACAAAATTCACAAATCAAGGCTGGCTGGGAGCAGAACATGAGGATTAAATGGAAAAAAGCTCGAGGGATTCCTGCACCAGCAAACCCAGCTCAGCCAGGGCTCCAGATGCCAGCACAGCTGTATCCAAACTGCACCAACTCCAAGGAGAGCACAGCTTTGAAAAGCTCAGCTTAACACTGTACAAGCTCAGATCAGTGATGTGTGTTTGGGACCTCCCCAAGGGTCACAAACACACATCACAGCTCGGCCATTTGTGCCCCAAAGTTTGTATCTGTGCCCCTCACCACCCTGAAGGGATTCACTGCTTGCAGCCCTAAAGATTCCAATCAGCAAAACATTTCTGCACATTTCTGCCTCTCTACTCCAAAAAGCACATTAGCAGCAGCATTGTTTTCAGGTGATTCATTACCAGGCTGTGAGTTCAGGGGAACTGACATCAGGGTTGGAGGTGGAGAACAGACACTGAACACAGGAGAGCAGGGAACACACGTCACGAGGAGCAGTGAAAACCAAACTCTACCCCTTCCACACAAAGCCCACCTGTCAGCAGCTCAGAACATTTATGTTGTAAAAGGCCTCAAAGATCTCAAATCCAACCAATTCCCACCCTGTCAACCAGTGCCACATCCAGTCACTCCCTGAACACCTCCAGGGGTGCTGACTCCCCTTCTAATGCCCAACAACTCCACCCCTGAAGAAAATTCCCTTTGCTCCACCACATTCCCACCATCCCCAGCACGGAGGAGATGGCTGTGAGATGGGGGAAGGATTTTTGGGTGCTGCCACGTCGCTCAGGCAGGAGCTCAGCGAGGGGAAGGCAGCGCTGGGTTGTTCCCAGCAGCTCCCAGTAAGGCACTCTGGACACTGCTACAGCTGCTCGTGGCTTCCCTCAGAATAACCTACAGCAGCAAGGTGGATCTGGAGAAAAAGTCACCTACAAACACCTCATGAGAGGCACATTTGGGCTCCAGAGATGAGCCCAGCCCCTGGAAGGGAGCGTGCGTCACGGCCCCGTTTAAAAGCCACTTCCAGGAAAGCAAGAAAGCAGCAAAGTGTGCCCAGTTAGATAAACACACATCATTTCCAGCTGTCTAAAGAGTCATTAATTACACACCTCCATCCTCAGGTGCTTTTGTGTGTTCCCAGAGCGCTGAACCTCTGGCCAGCAGCCATTAATCTCCCAGCAGAGAAAACCTGCCCGGTGTTAATTTAATAGACGCAGGCTGCTGAGTCTACCCCAGCAGAACAACTCGTCTTTTTCTCTTGTTCTGATGCTGGTGGCTGTCAATGACTCTGTGGGGTTTACACACCCTTGAGCTGAGAGAGGAAGAAGTTCAAAATCACAAAAAACTTCATCCAACTCAGCTGCTTCTTCCAGAAATGCCAGCCAGTGATGGGGCCAAACACTGTCCCCGCTCACCACCACTAAAACAAGCAGCATTAAGAGGGTCCCATCACTCAGGGCTACAAGAAACTGCATCCACACCAGCAGCAACTCCCACCAGGGGTGTGGGAGCTTCTCCCCTTCTCATCCCACACGTCCTCATCCACCTTCCAGGAGAGCACAGCTTTCCATACTCACAAGTGTCCCACGACAGGAGGAGTCCCGCTAACTTTCTGTCTCCATTCCCTCAGATGGCTCCAGACGTAACTTTCAGCCTCTCCCAACTTATTTTTCCCAGAAATACCTGCAGCACCACTTAATGCTCAGCCAAAGCTGAGCTCTGCCTCCTTCTCCTCAGTGCTGATCCCCAGCAGCAGCCAGGACTGAGCAGCTCAAAACCCAGGTCTGTTCCTCTGGAAGGTTTTTTCCCCCCCTCTCTCTCTCCAGCATTTATTGGCATGTTTACCAAGCCTGCTGCAGAGGAATGGAAAACCTCAGGGGCCTTTCTAAATGCTCTTTCTGTCTCAGAGGTTTACTGAGGTCTCAAAGAGAGCAAGCTGAAACCTTCTTGTGAACATCAGCTGAGCAATGCTCCTGACTGGCTGCATTCATGCCCTGTTTTCCTGGGATGTTGCTCTTCTCACTGCTCAGGGGTGCTGTTGCTTTTTTAATTTTTGGTTTTTTTTTCAAAATCTCTTCCTCCTCCCCATCTATGATCTCAACAGCATCATGAACTAAGGGGGTTTTTAAAAACATTTTTTTTTAAACTTTTTGCTTTTACAGTTTGGTTGCTGAGGCGAGTTTAACGGTTTTCACATTCTTGTCTTTACTCTGCAGCCACGGAGACCACAAGGAAGTTTTATCAAGGATGGTGATGGGATCATCTCATGGAAAGGAGCACGAGGACAAGCTGGGCACACAGAGCTTTGCTCCTCCGCGGACAGGCTCTGTCTCCAAGAGATTGCAGTTGACAAGATCGAGCTGAACATGTGTAGCAGCGACTCAGGGAGCCCTGGCAGGAGCTCTCATCAAGCTGACACGAGCTTTGATGAGCCCCAGCTCTGCCCCCAGCTCCGGGAGCTGCCGCCTCCCTCCCGCTCCCAGCCGGAGCAGCGGAGCAGGGCCCCCCGCCCCAGACACAGCCCCAGTTCTGTATCTGCAGCTGGGAACACGCTGGATCCCTCTGGGGGGCTGTGCCAGAGCTGGCACAATTCAACCTGACAGGAGACTCCACGGAAAGCCAACAGGGAAAGGTTGTGGAGCCAACATCAGCCCCCGCTGCCTGCGGCGCTCCGGGCGAGCTGCGCACACAGCCCTGTGCTCCCCACACAACACAACCCCAAACTCCAAACAACACAACAAATCCACCATCAGGACTTGCTGTATTCCCAGGAAAAGGTCACTTCCCCCTGTACCTGCATTAACCAGGATATTGACTTGGCTTTTGGGTGAGTTCTCGCAGCCCTGGACAGCGCCAGTCCCCATCTGTACAGACCCAAACCTTGATTCTGGCACACAACTCTAAATATTGCTCAAGGTAATTAAATCAGAGCAGCCAGCCAGTTGTTTGGGGTGGAATGCTGGTCTGGAAACCCTTCCCAGCTCCGAAGTGACACTGGAGATATGGTCCAGTGCTCCCAGAGCATCTCAAATCATACGCTGCTGACATCTAATCAGGGGAGCTCTGTCAGCCTCGTGTTCCATTATTACAGCAAAGCTCTTAAAGAGGGAAGGGGGAGGGGGAAAACAAGCACAGCAGCAGGAAAAGAAAGAAGGAAAGGGAAAAAAAAAAGCAGCCTCCAGTAGGACAAGCATCTCATTTAATGCTTTAATTAGTCTTCAAACACATAATGGGTTCTGGCACTATAAATCCACTTGACCTCTATTATTGTCAGCACTCGCCTGATAAATGGTGGCATTTGTTTTCCCAGTTGCTACTGGGGTAGAACAATACTTTTCTCTAAATAGAGAAAGCAAATAATATCAGTTATTTACAATGACTGGGCCATAAAATGCTGGTGCCAAGCTGCTGTGTGCCCATCCATGGGCAGGACCATCTGCTTAGCCCAGTCCTGCAGGTGGGGAAGGACCAGGGAACCCCACCAGCTCTGGGTCCTTCTGTGCCTGAGGATACAGAACTGGGAACCACAGGGGGAGGAATGATCCCTGCTCTGCTGGGAGGCACTGATGAGCTGTATCCAGAGCACAAGCAAATCTCTACCTCCCAACAGGCCCTGAGCACAACAAAACCCTGCTCCAGAACAAGAATCCCGCAGTTTTCTCCTCTGTTTTCTCTCCTTTAAAAAGCTGCAGACAATATGTGGCAATAAAGAGAAGTTCCCTTTGCATCAAGACGCTCGTCTGGCTGATCTGGCAGAAGATGCTCTGTGTTCATGTCATCCCTACAATGCAGCCTGACAGCTGAGCAACGGGCTGAAAATAACAGAAATAACAGCAATGCTGCACATCCACACGGCACCCAGAGCCCTGGGGCATTTGCTGACTGCACTCAGGGTGAGCAGCTGGCACAGAGGCTCCTCAGATGGGGAGAGGGAATGAGGAGAGACCCTGGATCACTGGCCAAAGAGCCCTCACAGTCACATGGAAGAGGTAAAACCTGGAAAAAGAGTCCTCCTTGCAGGTACAAATGGCACAAGGGAGCTGCTTTTTTTCTTCTTTGTTAATTTATTTCTCCCAGTAGGAGTTAACTCTGTGTAGGAAAGCTGTAGTCTCGGAGTACAAGGGGTTCTTATTTGTAGCCTTACAACTCTGAGTAATTGCTGTGGTGTTGGGCACATCTTTGATTTCAGTTTCCCCCCAAATGTGCAATAGGCATCAGCTTTTCTCTAACCAAGGGTGATTTGCAAACAGAACATTGGCAATTTGGGTCAAATAATGAAATATTTAGGAGGGGTATTTGCAGAAAATACTGAGCATCCAAGCCTGAAACATTTGACAAATACAAGCCTGGGAGGCTGTGGGAAGGCTGGGCCATGTCAGGCACAGCCTCCTGTAACCATAACCCCCCCAGGCAATCGTCTGCTTCGGAGAGGAACAGTTGTGGGGACAGAAGGATCTTTTGGGAGATCAGCTGAACTGGGTGGAGCAGGCTGGGAGGAGGCTCAGAACCCCAGGGCGAATTCAAGAGAAGCCTGATGGACTTGGCAGCAACACCTGGCTGGCTTGGAAGGGCAGGATTTTCCCTGCCAGGATACAGCAGAGGCTCACGACCTCCCACCATCCATTATCAGCTCGTGTTGAACAAGCGGAGATCAAACCCCGAGTTTAGCTAGAGAAGTGACACACAATAATTAACAGGGGGAACATCTCCAGCAGCCAGACAAGCCCAAGGACAGGGTTTTGTCCTCCAGACTGACTCAGGGAGGGCAGAGAAGGAACAACAACGTGTCAGCTCAGCTGCCATCAAACACCCACAGTAAAATCCTCTAAAAGAGAGGGGAAATGTGCTTGACCCTGCTCCTGGGTGCTGCTCTGATCAGCCAGCAGCTCACAGCAGCTCCTGGAACACGCTGCCCACGCTGGACTGGGATCCTGAGCTCTGCCAGGGGTTTTGCTAAGCCAAGGTTGGCTGTCTCTGCCAGGGGAGGAGGGTGGTCCTGAGGTCACTCAAGAGATTACAGGGACTCTGCTGAGGGTCTGGCCTTGCCCTGCTCAGAGGAATGCCAAAGCAGACTGTGGCCATCCACACAGAAAGCTTTAAAAGAGAAAAAAAAAAATCTAGGTAGACAAGAAAGAGAGTTTTCTTCTCTTTTCTTGCTGTGTGCTGCAGAAAAGGTACAGCAGGCAGAGGACTCTTGCTCCTGAAGGCAGTGCTGTGCTGCTGGACAGAGCAGCTGCCAGGGGAAACTGGGAAAGATGCACTCAGGATCCAGACAGCACAGCACAGCTGGGAGTGCTGCTGGAGCCTGGAACTGCAGCCAAAGGGAGCTTCAGCCTTCCCAGGACCAACGATTTCCAAAAAAGTTCTCCCTCCCCACAACAAAAGATTTAATCTTGATTGAATGATGGCTTTGCCACAAGCCACGTTGTGCCTTTTCTGCCACAAGCTTCAAGAACTGCCCTGCTCCTCACCCTCTTTTCCAGCACTTGCCATCTCCCCTGGCATCAAGATAAAACAAATTTCGGTAGCACAACATCATCTTCTCCAGTCCTGAAGCACTTCCTCTGCTGTGAGCCAAGAACTCCTGCTGTTTTACACTGATGATGGGAAGGAGGCTCATGTACACAGCAAGATGAGAGAGGAACGTTAAATACTTGGGAAGAGTATTTTAAAACTTCCTAAAGCCAATACTGGGGCAGTCTGAAGTGAAATACTGGGGCAGTCTGAAGTGAGTGCTAAATTACTGAGTTTAAAATCCAAATGACTCAGAGGTTCAACCCCCTCATCAGTGCTGCTGGAATGATTTAACAGCTGTAACAGCAGAGGATTTAGAAAAAAAAAACCTCATTATAAAGAAGATGCATCTTTGAGAAGTCCTGAATCTTCACTCCAGAATGCCCCTGTGGAAGCAGCTCTCCTGTCCTTCCTGCCCTGCTCCCTGAAGGGCCACCACGGACAGGTCTTTGGGACACCTTCCTGCAGGCACAGGGGAATAAATATTTGCCCCAGCTCTCCCTCTGAGCACCTGCTGGAGCACAACAAAGCCACCAGAACACCAACCCTTCCTTCCACGTGGCCAAAAGCCACTCTGCCTCTCCAGCACCTCATCCATCACCCCCCTGCATCAGCAGGTACAATTAACCAGCACAGCCTGGGGCTTTCATTTTCACAATGAAAAAAAAAGGCTGAGCTGCAGCCCATCAGCTCCTGGGAAAAATCAAATAGAGCTGAGGATGTTTAACATGAAGCACTTTCAATTGCTGCACTTACTCAGTGTGACTGGTAAGGACGGGGCAGGTTCCATGCTGGGGATGTGACCCCGATTGTGCCAGAGGGAAGGCAAATGCTTCCCAGACAGTGAAATCACAGCCCGAGGGAGCAGGGCTGGCCCAGTGTCAGCAAGATGCTGCTCTCACACGGCCACATCGCTCAGCAGACAGCGTGCTGCAGGAAGATTGAGCAGAGGAACATCCCTGCCCCTGGGCAGCATCCCAGCCCCAGGCACCCTGCTCCTATCTAGCAAAGGGATGGTCAATCCTGCCTGTTTTATCAGCCCTAAACACTTTTTAGGTACTTCAAAGATATTTAAAGCAAGTAAGCAAACAAAAACAAACATGCTGGAAAACATAAAAGCAGTTTTTTTCTATTCCAGTCTGATTGATCCAAGGGTTCAAAGATTCCTGTGAAGAGATGAGCTCAAAACTGCATGGAGGATGCAGAGCCCCACAATCAAAGCCCAACAGAGCTGAGCAGTGCTCAGGAAGGAGCTGAGGTTTGTGCCCACTGCAGAACACAATTTGAAGCTGGGCTGCCTCACACAGGGATGAGCATTCCCAGCATGGAGCCTCTGGAACACCAAACAAGCAGAGCAGCCTCGTGCCTACCATTTCTCAGCAGGGAGATCAGCAGAGGGGAAGGTCAGGCTCATTCTGTGACCCAAACTGCCCGTGCTTTATTTGCAAATAAGATTATTCCAGCCCTGGTTGGAGAAAAGCTGATGCCCATTGCACGTGTGGGGGAAAACTGAAATCAAAACGTGCCCGACATCACAACAACTACTCAGAGTTGTAAGGGCACCTTGTACTCCGAGATTGCAACTTCCTACGCTGGGTTTGCTCCCAGACAGGCTCGGGGCTGAGTCCCTCCCTGCCCTGAGAGCCAGGCACAGCAGGGCAGCGGTGCCTGTGCTCTGCAAACAGCACGGAAACCGCGCCAGGAGCAGCTCTGGCAGCATCCCCATGCCAACGCCTCCCGGAACACCTGCAGCCCTCCCCACCCACTCCCAGCTGCCAGCAGAGGTTGCTTCGTGTCTCCTGACACTGCTGCTGCAGATCAGCAGAGGCTGAGGCTGAGGCTGAGGCTGACGAGCTGAGGAAAAGCAGCCCGGAGCCAGCTCTGAGTGTGGAGAGGTTCAGAGGGTGGCCAGGGCTCCTCACTGCCTCCATCCCCCGGGTGCTGGGTGATCCCTGCTCCTGGCTCCCCTCCCAGCTGGCAGGATCCCCCAGAGCTGATTTCCCTCCCCAGGGGCAGGCAGCAGGCGCTGCCTCCAGGCTGGGAGCAGGAAGGGTCAGCAAAGTGTCCACAACCCACACGGGCAGCAGGCAGCTCCTCACAGAGCAGATGCTGCAGCTTCAGCCACCAGCATCTCATCTGGAGAAGGGCACCAGCGCTGTCTGTCTGCACCCCAGGACAGCTCCCAGTGCTGCTTCTTGCCCTGGTTGCCTTCAGCCCTAAAAACAACCCCGTGGAGCCACAGCAAAGTCCTTCACTTCTCTCCAAAGCCCACCAGTACTCAACTCTTAGCCTGCAGTGTGTGAAAGAGAAGGAGATTTATTCAGGGCCACGTTTTTGGTTGTTTGGAGAAGCAAACCCAGCCCCTGTTTATTTACTTCATGTTCCAGCTCCTCTCCAGCTTCCTTCAGTTTGTTGCTTTAAGCTCTCTGTGTTTGCCTTTCTCAACAAGGTCGCTGCTTTCACAAGACTTCTGCAGCACTGCCCCACTTCCCCAGCCTCCAGCTTTGTCTTCTGACATTCAAATACTCTCAGAATATTAATTAAAATCATGAAGAGCTCAGCAAGGGGAGCCAGAACAGCAGAGGAAAACATCAGGCACTCCTTCCACCCCCAGAGCCCAAGCCCTAAAAGCAGAAGTAACCTGTGAAGGACACCACAGTGAAAACCTGGCTCAGCCTTTGCTATGAAGCTTTATTGTACCTGCTTGATGACATTGATGTGTTTTATCACATGCCTGCCTTGTCAGAGGATTTTAGCATCCTTAGGAATATGCAGCCATTTTGTAACCTTAAGCAGGAAAAAGAATCTGAATGGGAAAAAAAACAGAAAGCTGCCCTCACCATGAGATTTGTCAACATCAAAAAGCACGGCTGGTGCAGAAGCCAACTTGAACCTCAACCCTCTCACCTGCTTCCTATTACAGAAACAGATGTTCCTCTGGCTGTAAATTGCTGCTATTAATAATATAAATAATTGTGCTCGTCTAATCATTTAATAGGTACAAAAGAGGGTACCAAAATTTCTGGCAGTCATTAAATACAGCTCCCTTCCCTCAAGAGCTCACATTGGTGGCCTCTCATCCTCCACTGAAGTTTGGAGTAAGAGAGCTGAAGTTAAGGGATAAAAGCTAAGGAGAAATCAAGGAGTCAGGCTCCTCTCCACAGGCTGTGCCCTCTGCACATCTCGCTGTGACAGGGCCAGCACCTTCCCCACCTGTAAAGCACAGAGAGCTCAGCCAGGTGGGATCTCACACTCCCTCCCTGTGGCCCCAGCCCACCAACACGGAGATGATTTTTGCCTCCCCAGCAGATTCCCAGGACCTGGAGAGGTGAAATCCTGCTCTCCAAGATCCTCCTCTCCCTGCACTGCAAATCCCAGTTGTTTGTTGGTGTGTTCCTCCCAAGAACACTTTGTCCTTCTCTCAACAAACAACCCCAGCCTTGGGAATGTAAGCAACACAGATTAATGGGGCCAGTGCAACCTCCAGAACTCTGACTGCAGCTGCTCAGCCCCTTCCCATCCTCCAGAGATCACACACACACAGACCTGCACGGCTCTGGCTCTGTCAGACAACAGAAACTGCTGGCTCCAGATGTTAGCACAGCACATCTGGATCTCTGGAGGGCAGCGAGCAGCCCAGGGCCACATCCACACTTCCCTCTGACCCAGACACAGCACCAATGCTGTGGTTCGTTTCCTCTTCCCCTTTCACAACAGAGTAACCTGCCCAAAGGGAGCCCCTGAGGAGATGCTGGGAATGAGCTCTGCAGGAGTTACAAAGTGCAGATGACGTGCAAAGGGAGCCTGGGGAAGCTGCTGTGGCCCCCACAGCATTTGAGGCAACAGCTCAGCTCCAGTGGGGCAGGGCAGGACACGCTGGCTCCCTCACCACAACTCCACTTCCCAGGAAAAGCTGCAGCACTGACGCAGCAGGTGATGCCTGGGAGCTCAATACGAGGGCACACACGCACAGCCAGCCTCTCCTTCCCTCCCAGGGCACGCTGCCTCTGCCCCAGCAGCATCCCCTCCACGTCAGTGCTACCAACAGGGGAATGTGCCTGTGCCAACAAGGTCATATTTAATCAGTGGACACCTCCTGGCATGCAGTTTGTGTGAATTAATAAGTCTGCCCCAGCACGGAGCTGCCAGCTGGAAGTGTTGGCATGCCAGGCACCCACCTGTGCCTGCAGTGGGCACTTCCAGGACAGTCCCCAAGCCAGGCTGGCAGCACTGTGGGGACCTGTCTGTGCTACCCTGCTCCCTGGCAGCACAGGCAGAGTCACCCAGGGCCCAGTAAAGCCACGCTGGCTGCTGTGACCAAGTGCTGCCACATCTTGTTCAGCACTGCTGCAGGTGTTCCAAGGGTGAGATGTCACCCAGTTCGTGCTGATGGTCCCAATCAGCCTCCAGCCCTCACCCTGGGCTTGTTACTGGGTGCTAATCAGAAGAAGAGCAGCCAAAAATCCCTGCCAGTCACTCATGAAAGCCTCTGGTATCAGTCAAATCAGTGCAAAGAGCTTTAAAAGATACAAAAGCTGGTTTGCTGCATGGCACGTTGAATTTCATTCCCAATGCAGATGAATTCTATTAACTCCTTCTATGCCCTTTTTTGGGGATCCTTCCCTGCCTTTGCAGCTTGTGGAAAGCACAGAGCAAACACACCAAGTCCCCTTTGTGGTGAAGGCACTCCACAGCCTTCTTCTGCTGTAACATTTGTATTTCCTGCCCACTTGCAAACACCTTCCCCATCCCAGACCAAGTAATTCCTGAGACTTCCCAATGCCACCAAAATCCCAGGAACTCACCTTGTGCCTCATAGCCAGAGTAGGGATGAGCTGCACCCACGTCCTCATCCCCGGGGCCCAAACCAAGGGCTGCCCTGAGCTGGGCCACGTTCACCTGCGCCGTCAGCTCCCCGCTCCTGTCCCCGATCTGCGGCAGCAAAACCAACAGGGCAGTGGTTAAAGGCACAACCAACACCCCCCAGCCAAGGGCTGGCCAGCCCCACCCCAAAATCAAACACAGAGACAGCCAGAAGAGAGCTTGGAGACACCTGAGAGAGCACACAGCTCTCCAGAACTGCTCCCCAGTGAGAATTTGGGAGAGGGTCTGTGCTTGCCGGGCTGCACCTCAAAACACAGCTCAGGGCAAGGAACTGAGAGGGCTCAGAGCTGAGCTGAGCCCAAACATGCGTGTCTGGGCTGTCCTGTAGCCACACATGGCTTGGCAGAGAGCCCTGCATCTCCCAGCCCCCTTCCTCCAGGATTTCCATAGTTACTGAGCACCAGACACCACGCTGCCATCAGCCACGTGGGCAGTGTCACACCAGGGCCCTGAAAACCCTTCTGGCTCAGAGCCATACAACTTTGAGCTCTTTCCTGGTGATCTACCCACACAACGCTCAAAAAAAAAAAATCTAAAATTCCACATATTCCCCAATTCCCACCTCTCGCTGGCCTGAGGCCAAGGAAGCTGATGTTAGATGTTTGGGAAGAGATCTGTCCAACAGCTCTTTAAAATGAGGAGCTGTAGGACACAACACTGGATCCTCAAAGTTTAACCAAACCAGAGAATGGCTGTGCTGCACATCACCAGCGGACACGCAGAGGTCACCCAGAAACAGCCTCTAATCTGCAGAGCAGGAGCAGCCTGTGTGACAGAGGAAGACCTTGGCTGTCCCCCTGGAGAGCCCTGACTCCTGTAAATGCCTGGCAACAGCTCCTTTGTGTCCCCTGCCATAGACTGCAGCACGGAACAAAACCATAAATCCCCACATTATTTATGACAAAGCCCCAAGCGCCAGTAAAGGCAGGCAGATCAAAGGGCTTATCACCAGGCATAAATCCCCCTGCCAATTACAGGAGATTTGCTGTTGACATCATCTCCAGAGAAATTACTGTGTCCATGTTAGGTCTTACAGTCCTTGATGCTCAATTGTGAAGTGCTTCCCTGACTTCCACTCGTTTCAGATCATCTCCAAAGCCCTATAAACAACCAGGAACAGGGAAAGACAATGACCCTGGGCAGGACCTGCCACACACACCACAGCAGAGCCCAGTCCTTGGCCCTCAGCCTCCCAGGAGCTGCCCTTTGAGGTGACAAAAGTACTCCAGAGCAGTGTCCTAGATCTGGGGCAGTTTCTGAGGTTTTTAGGTACATATCCTCTATTCCAGTGAGATTTTGTGAGTAATCTCTGATCAACCTGCAGCTGCTTCCGAGTGTGGTTACCCTGAGCTGGTTTCATTTGGATTCAATTAGATTTTTGTTGGGAAGAAGGTGATGGGAAGAGAGTTCTGAACATCAGCGTGAAAAGGTTGAATTCCACAAGGTTTCTCCTGGCCAAAATCCTGGTGTTTGTCAAAGGGACATGCTCTGCAGTGCTCCACAATTCAAGATGGGGGAATTTCATCAGCCACCTGTCATGAGGAACCCACTCCTGACACAGCTGGAGCCACAGGCAGCACCCTGGAATGACAACACTGGGATTCCCACCCTGCTGGGCCTCCCCTCCACCCCCAAAAGATTCCAGGACCACCAGTGCTGATCTTCCCATGGCCCCTCAGCTGATGTCTGGCTCTGAGGACTCAGCCCCAGCCTGAGCAGAGCTGGGAAAGTTAATCTGTCCTAAAATGTACAGGGCCAAAGAACAGTATTTCTTCTGTGTGCCTGATAAGTATAATTAAATCTGTAATTAGGCTGCTGTGTCAGCCCTACTCGGAGATTTAGCCAACCTAACAGACAGGCAGAACACCCAGCACACTTACATATGGTGATTTCAATTAGAGCTTCAAGAGGGCAATTTCTTCATCTGGGGAAGACTAAAGAGGCCACAGCTGATTTCCTCAACACACTGAAAAGAGCAAACAATGGAATTCTGGCTTTCTGCACTTCTGAGCCACCTGAAAATGGCAGGAAAGCTGCAGGGAGCTGGGCAAGGCCAAGGTGAAACCAGAGCAGCTGCACACATGAACCCCCAGAGGGGTGGCACAGGGCTGGCTGCAGGCTGTGAGCACCCAGGGACAGCATCCATGGCACAAGGACACTGCAGTGTGTGATGTGACAGCTCCCTGTGCTCAGAAAGGGGGATCTTACAGAGACCACAAGGTTCCTGCTGGGTGCACAACACCCTGGTCAGCCAGTGGACAAGTCCCCAGGTGCTTTCTCACCCAGAACCTGGGCTAAGAGCAAAGCACAGCTCACACATTTGCTGTAATTACGGGGAAGGCTGGGAGCCTCCCATCAAGAGTGTTTTCCAGCCAAGCTCTGCAGTTCCTAAGACCACCACTGAAACAGCACAGAGAGAAGGGCTTTCCAGAGCAAGACAACTGCATTAACATAAGTTATTGGTATAAAATAGTCTTGCTCTCACCAGGGGTCACAGGTTCCCTCTGATTTGCATCAGCTTCTCTTACCTCCTGGGAGATTTCAAGGTGTTTCCTTGCAAAGTGCAAAGCCTGTTCGTGGCTCCCCAGGGACACGTAGGCATTTCCAAGACTCCAGCAGGCTCTTCCTTCTCCCACCCTGCAGAACAGGAAACTGTCAAACCACAGAAATTCTGGGCAAAGCCTAGCAGGGCCTTTTGGAGAGCACGGGCAGCCAGGCTCCCTGCTCTGCCTCCACCTCCACAAAGGTTCTACACTGGAAAATGAGGAGTGCTGGACATTTTAAACTCTTCTTACACTGAGCTCAGCAAGACCTGGGGGTGAACAACAGCCTGGGAGGCAGGACTGAACCCACAGGGACAAAATGTAAGCACTGGAGCAAGGGTTTGGCTTCACTGGTGAGCACCAGCCTGAGAGGAGAAGCCAGAGCTCCTGCCCAGCTTCCACCTCACACAACCAGGGCTCCTCTCCAGAGCTGCACAGAGAAAATGCAACATCCAGCTCTGGTTCAGCAGCAGCCCAGAGCTAAACCAGCAGGAAAATGGCAAGGAGAGAATCTTACAGGCAGGCAACAGCTCCAGCTGAGCCCCAGCACTGCATCACCAGGGTGAACACACAGCAGGAAACTGCACCCAGCACAGGACAGGGACAGATTTCCACGAGTCTCCAGGGTGCTGCTGCTGGTTTTCAGGAGCCAGGGAAAGCAGGGGAATGTGGAGGCTGCCCTGAGCAGCCCAGACCCCCAGCCTGGCTCCTTGGAGCTCCAGCAGCTGTTTGCAGGAGCAGGCAGAGCTTCCAGCTCCCCAGAGCCTGCTCAGCTCTGCAAACGAGCAGATGTGGGGGGAGAAGGGATAAAAAAAGCACCTGGGGGCGCAGGGGGAGGTTCAGCATGACTGCAACTCCCTTTTCAGAGGTTTGGGCGGGTTGATCAGCATTTCAACGTTTTTCTTGTCACCCTGTTCAATACCTTCTGCTCACAGGGTGTGTTCCCAGAAATGCAGGAGCCCACAGGCCTGCACCCCCACAGCATGATTCACCCTTGGGTGGGATTGTGCCTGCCCTGAGCAGAGGCTGCCCGGGCGCTGGCACAGCTCTCCCATCCTGATGTCCCTGCTCCATCTAGTGGAGGACACCCAGCCTCCAAGGGAATTCAGCACAACGCTGAACGAGCCGGCTGCAAAGTCACTTCAGCTGCAAGAGGGCTCAGGATCAGAATATCCAGGAAAAAGGAATCAACCTCTCTCAAAAAAAAAAAAATTAAGTAAAATTAAAAGGCCAAGCCTCCTAAATAATGAGGAGCAAGACCAAGAAAGAAGATACATTATCTCTACCCTCTATCACACCATGATTTGTACATGGAGGTTTCCAGCATCAGCCCAGAGTAACAGGGCAAAGTGGCACATCTTGTGTGCCCTGAACACACAGCTTTTAAGGAAAATACAACTTTTGTGAACATAAGGGAGCTGTCGAGGGCCCCTCCTGGGACAACACAGCAGCAGCCACTGGCAAAGCACTGAGCACGATGCATTTTCTTGAGGTACCTCTCATTAGAAATCTCACTCAGCCCACACAGACACTGAGGGCACAACCTCCAGGTTTGAGTGACGTGGCAAAGGTCCATCAGGTCATGTTTTTGACAGATGACTGGACTAAGGACTGGCTGCCCAGAGATTTCTAATGACCTTCAAGCATACACATCACTAGTGCTTAACCCCAGCTAGGGAGAACAGAGAAGGGTCAGTGCTCTTCTCCCTCACCTGTCTCCCAGCTCCTGTGCTATCACCAGGTGCCTCAGGTGGTATTCGATGGCTTTTTCATAGTCTTGAAGCAGTGTGCACGTGTTCCCCAGGCTGTAGCAAGCCTGGGCTTCTACTGCTTGGTCTTTGAGCTGCCTGGAGAGCTACGCTCTTTTCCTGCAGGGAACAGGTGGGAACAAAGAGCTCTGGTCACTGCCAGGCCACCCCTTGGAGTGACACCCTGCATCGGCCACCACAGCAGCCCTGCCACCCCAGGCCTCTTGTCACAGCCCCTGGAGCTGAGGGACGGGCTGTGACAGCTCAGGATGGGCAGGGAGCAGCCCTGGCACTCACTTGTAGTACTCAGCAGAGATGTCGAACCTGCCCAGGAAGATGTGGGCGTTGCCCAGGTTGCTGTAGGCTCTGCGCTCGGCCGCCTTGTCCCCAAACTCCTTGGCAATGGCCAGGCGCTGCAGCAGACACAGGACAGTCAGCACAGGGACACCCTCCTGTCCCACAGCAGCTCCCCTGGGCACCAGCTGCCAGGGTCTCCAAGCTCCCACCAGCCAGGCTGGGATAAACCTGCCTGTCAGGGGTGGGTGCTGCAGGAAACCTCTCCCTCTTCTGCAATTCAGCATCAGGGAAGGCTCTTGGAATAGTGGGAGTGATGTTGCCTCCCAGTGCTGCCCTCCCAGCATTTAAAAACCAGAGGAGCAGTGAATTTCCACCTTCCACTGCGAGGGAACTGATACACACACTGCAACAGAAGCTAAATTGCATTTGAACTGGGGCAGGGACTTTGTCACCTCACCTCCCTTGTAAAGCTTTGCAGAAAGTTATTATGTTCTACAAGCAGCATTTAGTCTTGATCAACAGCTCTTTCAGCAGCTTAATTAAATTCATGCCTTGCATTTATTAAAATCTAGACTGAGACAAATTAAGAGCAGAAAAAAAAACTCTTGCTAGACCCAGCTGCAATTTGCCCTTGGATACCTCCTTTGGTTTCCAAGCCAACAGCGCCCTTCCCTCAAGCTGCTGATGGGGCTGGAGTAAGATTTGCTCAGTGTGAGTTGGTACAACAGGGCAGACCCTGGGGTTCACACAGCGGGGAGGAAAACAGCTGGGGGAAACATCTCCCAGTGCCTGCTGGGCTGTGGTGAGAGGGAAGGGAGCAGAGGTTCTCCTACCTCCTTGTGGAAGGCGATGGCCTCGCTGAAGTTGCCCAGCAAGTACTGGGTGTTGCCAAGGTTGCCGTAAGCCCGGCCCTGTGCAGCTCTGTCCCCCAGCTCCTTCACCAGGGACAGGTTCCTCCTGAAAGAAACCAGGGCACAACACCCATGAGCCACAGCCCTGCAGGGGACACGGTGAGGGAATGTGCACAGAGAGGAAGGAGAGCCAGCCCTGGAGAAGGCATTTCCCTCCCGAGCACCTGGGCACAGGTGACAGGCTGGTGACAGGCTCGTGCCAAGCCAGGGGTGCAGGTCCTGCTGCTCTGTCCCCTCAGGCAATGGGTGGCTCCGTGCAGGAATCACACCTGTGCTCACACACCTGCTCTGATCCATCCCACATTAAATCAGAAACAGGCACCTCACTGCAGGAGCAGGGGCACAGGATGGAGATTTCCCTGTCCTGCATGGCAGGATCCACAGTGCCATGCCAGGGCTCTGCTCTGGGAGCTTCCTGGCATTTCTTTATTTTGCTTCTATCCCCTTTGCACACACAGCACACAGAGAATGGTGGAGCACTCACCACTAGCACAAATTCACCCCCTGGCTATGCTATTTCACCGCTCCTTGGAAAAAGGGTGGTGAGCTATTTATATCACATCCTCAGATATGAGGGGAGGGATATAAGATCTTATCACTCTCTTCACTTAAAAAGCCTGCTTAAAAAACTGCATTACAAAAGCAGAACTCTGAAGTACAAGGAGAAAAACATCAGCCCAAAATTCTGGTGCCAACCTTCCCATGTGGCACATGACAGTGATCTTTGAAATTTTTTAAGAAAAGGAAGGTTGTGACAAGTAGATAAAGAGCTTGAGAAGAACCAGGACGTTAAAGTGACTGTTCCTTTGGGTGACAGGGATGGAGACACGCAGGGATCCATTCTCACAGAGGCCAGCAGAGAGCAGCAGGGGCCACGGGAGCTGAGGGTTCAGCTGTCCAAGGCAGCTCTGGGAAGCACCAGGCTGTTGCACTTCATTGCACGACTACGATTCAAACCACAGCGAGTTTTACAAAGCCAATGCCAGCATGAATCTTAGCTCAGATTTTATAAGAGACCTTTTCTCACCTTCCTTGAGATTAATTTGCCAACATAGCCTGGCATCTCAGGGAAGTATTCCTAATCTTTTACAACCTGCAGATTCTCAATCAGTGCCCCTGCTCCCTGCAGGAGAAGGGACTGCTCAAGCTTGGATACTTACTCATAATATTCTGAAGCTTTCTGTAGTGTGTCCTTGACCTCCTGAGGCAGGTAGCCCGGGTCCTGGGCCGTGCTCCAGGATAAGTGCTTTCCCTTTGCATGGTAAACATTCCCTATATTATAGAGAGCTCTGGCTTCACCCACCTAAAGAGAAGAACAGGCAACAGCAAGGTTTTACACTTCACATCCCAGAATGGACCTTGCCACTGCTGGGCACAGATGGTCAGAACCACAAGCCCACATTATTCTTTCCCATCTTTCAGAACCACAAGCCCATATTTTCCTTTCCCATCTTTCAGAACCACAAACTCACATTTTCCTTTCCCACCTTCACCCTCACAGATGTGTGATGGCAGTCAGAAGGGAGAGCTTCACCCTGCAGCTCCTTCTGAAGCCCACCATCACCAGATCACCTTTACTGACTTGCAGACAGGTTATTTTGAAAGCCAGGGAATATTTCCTGTTGGAACCATTACCTTGTCTCCCTGCTCCCGAGAAATGTCCAAGTGTCTCTGGCAGCAAACCACAGCTTCATCAAACTGCCCCAGTATTTTCAGGGTATTCCCAAGGTTGCCACTTGCCTTGGCTTCTCCAATTCGGTCCCCAATGGTTCTAACAGGATAAAGGTGTTAAAGAGCTCAAAGACTTTTATTCACCAGCTGTTGGAGGCAAATTTAAACTGCAGCTTCTCAGCACAGACACCTGGCTGGAGACCTTCCCACAGGCTCCCACAATTCTGAAGGCAGATCCTTGCTCCCTATCTGCTGTTTCAGAACTGCACTAAGGACTGCAGGTCATTACAGAGAGTACCCAGGGACAGAAGTGGACACTGCCCTACTCTTGCTCCAAGCACCCTCCTCATACCCACATCCCTTTCTCCACCTCCCTGCTCTGAAGGCAGCTGACCCACCCTTGGTGTGTCCCAAGTTCTGCACAGGACAAACATCCTCAGGGCCAGTTCTGGATGTGTATTTCTGGGTTCAGACCCCACAGAACCTGCCCTCACTCAAGGCTGTGTCTGATGAGGAGGAAGCAGCGCTGACACACTCACCTGGCCAGGGTAAGGTCGTGTTTGTGGTACAGCAGGGCCTTGGAATACTCCTTTAGGTAGAAATAGGCATTGCCCAGCTGACTGTAGATGGCACTCAGAGTCTTCAGGTCCTCTGTCCCCACCTGCACTGCTGCTTCGAAGAAGGCTGCCCCAGCTTTGAAGTCCCCAGCCTTGCAGAGGCGCTCTCCTTCCAGGGCCAGCTCCAGGCAGGATGCCTCCATCCTGCCAAAACCAAGGCAATTGTTCCTACAGGAGTTTGGCTGCACTGCTCCCACTCTGCTCTGCAATGGTTACAGAGTTTGCTTCATTGCATACCTTGAAAATTTTCCCCTGGATTCAAAACACAGGAGCATCCAGATCCCACCTTCAAGGGGAAGGTGTTCTGCCCATGGCAGCGGTTTGGAATGAGATGGTCCTTAAGGTTCTTTTCAACCCAAACCATTCTAGGATTCTCTGATTTACAGACCACATCTGCAAGCAGCCAAAGGCAGCCCCTGGGTTCCCAGAAGGAATCTGGACAAGAAGCTCAGGGCTCCTGGCTCCAAGACATGGAATCATCACAGCAGTAACATCTGTTTCCTTCCAGGTGCTGCAGAAGCCACATAGAAGTTATTTACACCTGAACCATTTTCCCTGGGGTAGCAGAGAGAGAAGCCAAATTGTAACAGGATTTTTTACTGGATATCAAAGAAAACTCTGGACTGGGCAGATTTCCTTGGCTGAGCAGCTCCCAGTGCTCAGTGTCTGCTTTTCATTAACTCTCCTGCTGTCACTTTTTCCACAGGCACTCAGCACACTGGCCTCCAGGCCAGCTTTCCTCCCCTGCATTTTCTGACACCTTTGGCACTGGCACACTCCATGCTGTCAGAGAGAGCACTGTGAGCAGTGACACTGCTTCAAGAGAAAGAACACACTCCCCTCTGAGCACTCCACCAAGTCCTCTCTAAGTCACAGCTGTCCTGTTTGACCATACCTATCCCAAGTTCTCCAAAGGGATTCTCAAGTTTTCACTGGAAATGTCCTGCCTGCTGCAAAGCCAGCCCCTTCCCAAGGGGGATGGACACAGCACGTTCCTGCTCCTCCATCCTGATACTTCTTTGCTCTTTTTCTGCTCAATTTATTTTTACAAGTCAAAACTATCTAGGTCAAAGGTGGACATTGCTGAGAAAAACACAGAGCTCCCTTGTCCAGAGGCAGAACAGCAAGGGTCTGTCAGAAGATAATAAATGCCCACAGGTGGTTTCTAGTCTGCTCTCAGCACCTGCAGGAAGTTTGTGGTACCCAGCCCAAGAGCACAACTTGCCCAGCTGACTCCTGTTGGAGCAGTTTCCTGCTGAGCCCTGGAAGATGCTTCCCCAAAGGCACCCAGGAGCCCAAATCCAGGCCCAGCCCTGCAGTCAGGGGCTCTGCAGACCAAGGACAACCTGCCCTGCACACACCAGCTCCAGCACAGAGCTCCTGCTGCTCCAGGCACCTCCTGCCACCCCACACCCGCACTGCCTCCCCTCTCACCAAGGGGAACAGGGAGGTACATGAAGGAAACTCCAACCTGACACGTTTTCCCTACAAACAGGGAGGCAGAACGGTGCTTTCCCAGCTGCTAGGAAACAAAGCCAGCTCCTCCATGAGCAGCTCATCAACTGCCTGAAATCCCAGCCCATTTCCCTGACAGTCTCCCTGCTGAGCCAGCTCCGTGTGGCTCCGAACACCCAGCGCTTGGCATCCTCCAAAGCAGGACAAGCACAAGGACTGCCCAAACAAAAGAAAAATAGCATAAAATCTGGTTTGAAACTCTCACTCCAAACCTCTGTGACCTCTTCTGCCTCACTGTTTGCTTGTCCTCAAAGCCACCAGGTAACCAGAGGGAGGAGGGGATTGTGAAGCAGCTCCTGTGAGCTCCCACCTCAAACTCCCACACAAACATTTCATTCCAAAGCAAAGCCCACGTTTGAGTGGCTGTTTTATTTATACAAGAAACCTGCTTGCAGTGCCAGTGAAGCATTTGTCCCTGCCTCAGCCTCTGTTTGATAGCAGGAATAAAAATATTAAGACTAAAATCATTTAACTTCTCTCTGCTGATCCTCTTGCTAGACCACACGAAAATTAATGAGTTTCTACCTGGGGATCCCACCAAAATTTTATCAGTCCCAAGGTACATCCATGGTTTGTAGATCCTGCATCATCATCAAGTATTGACAAGTCTCTGCTGATGCACCCCAAAGAGCCAAAAGGAGCTTTGGGACTGAAGGAAGACAAATGAAATCAGCAGGATTAACTCCAGGCAGCTTAGTGAGGATGAATCTTGAGAGGATCTGAAACACAGGAATGAGCCACTGGGGTTAGTGCTGGATTCCAGTGAGAAGGTGGCAGAGATAGAAGCAAACTAACTTGAGCTCGAATTTCAACCCACCTTGAGCTCAAATATCAACCCAAAAAAACCTCTTTCCAATATCCTGGTTGTCTTTGAGAAATTGAGTTCACCAGCTGTAAACAGTCCAAAAAGCTGGGGTGGAGACAAATCTCCCAAATTCATGGCATTGCTGTACAGCTCACATGGAACTTCTTGGATAATTTTAAGAGCTTGAAGTGAAGGTTCCCATTCTCACAGCAATATAATCCAGGGAGACATTGCAAAGGTGGGACCATATCTGCCATACCCCCAAGTGAATTTTGTGCCCCAGAGCCCACTTTGTGACACATTCCCACTCTGGGGAATATTTTCCTGGAGTTCCCATAGAAACTGCCCAGGCACAAGGCACTGACACGACCTTCCAGTGCACACAGCCCTTAATTAAAATCTGTTTGTCCTTGCACAGGCTGCTCTGCAGAGTATCTGACTTATCTAATTAACATCACTGCTCCGACTGGGACCTGAGCAAACGAGGGAAGGGACAGGAGGCTTTTCCCTGCATCCTGCTCTGCCAAGACTTCACTGCCTTGGACAACAAACAAGGATTGCAATTGTTAACAGAAACACAACCCACTTGTAAAACGCAGCTGCTTTGGGGAAGCACCTTTGCATGCACTTCAATTACTTCAGGCTCAAAAGCACTCAGGAACACAATGCCAAGGGCAGAGGAATCAACTAAAGGTCAAGGAACAAACTCAACCACTAAAATTCCACTCTAAAAAGCTTCCAAAGCCCACAGCTCAACTCCCCCATAAAACACAACTGAAAGGACAAACCTGAACCACCCTGACAGATCAGCAAAGGGAAAACAGGCAATGACAAGGTCCAAGCCCTCCCCTTCCACTTCTGCTGTCTGTGCATTTTCTGAGTGTGCACCCAAAGCCACTGGCAGGAGGAAGCAGTGGGGCTGAGGCCACACAGAAATGCAGTTTGGCCACAAATGCACTCAGCAATCTGCCCAGAATTCTGCCAGGGGAACGAGTGGGTGGCACGACGCTGGCAGATGACTTGGTCCCCATCAATGTGACACCTGCCACTCTCCAGTCCAGGAATGGATGTTCCTGGTACTCACAAAGCAGGAAAGGGTGACCTTCCACCGTGCAGTGACAGGCAGGAGGAAACCTCTTCCCACCCCAACGTGGGCAGGGCCTCCCTCCCTCCTTCCCTCCCTCCTCCTTAAAGGATAACTGATGTGAAGGCAGAAAGAGCTGAGAAAAACGAGAGGAGCAGCCTTGAACAAGAATTCCCAGGGTCACCCATCACTGTCAGGCAGCAGCTAATGAGGAGCTGGAGCACAGATTGCCTTTTGCCTGCTGCAAGCTTGTTCAAACAACTCCACAGCAAAAATGTGCCTCTGGAAAAGGTAAAATACAAAGATTCTTACTTATCAAATGTTTTCAGCAATTTGGAGGAGGCAGAGACAGTCCCAGGAGTGCTGGGGAAGCCAAGGACACTGTGAGAAATAAAGGGAACAGCACAAGGTGCCACCAGTGCCATTATCAATGATCACCACGACTGCTGTCAAACACTGTAATTAGGATATTATAATTGGGTAATGATAGAGGTCCCCAGAGTGGGAACACCACACACTCAGACCTCCCAACACCCTGCTCAGGGCTGCCTTGCTCACAGCAACCTGTCACTGCTGACAACAAATCCATCAGGGTACACAGAAAATTATCTTGTCACCAAGACAGAGCCTGGGGTCAGCTGTCTGCTGCCTTAAATATTGCAAATACCTCAGGACAAGAGAAACATTTCCTGCCTGCAAGGTGAAACTGCCTTTAAAAAAAGGAGAAAAGGGAAAAGGAAAGGTATTTATAGATATTTGATTCATGTTAGTGGGGGCGACTGCAAAACTCGTTCCCAATCAGACCTCGTGTAGTTCAAAACTCCAAGCTTTTAGACAGAAAGTAAGGCAGAAAAAAACCCAGCAAAACCACCAAGAGTAGTAAAAAAATCCCCCTCTTAGTATTTCAATTGATATGAGTTACTGAAGCAACAGATTTTAGCATCTTACTTGCAATCTGATTAGGCTTTGCACAAAAATAAATCTAATTCCAGAGCGCTGGTGACGGGCAATTAAACATTTCTTCCGAACCAAAAAAGGATCAGATTTACCAGGTGCTCAGTGTAAATGCATATTCAATGGCTTAACGAACTAAATGTGCATTTAAATAATTACTTTCTTGAAGGGCATGCTGCCAGTCAATCAAGCTGGGAATTATTCCCCTTTAGCAATTTCCCAGCCCTGCACGGCTCCTGTACCTGAGAGGGAGCTGATGGCTCTGAACCTCCAGCTCCAGGTGGCTTCAGACCCTTGGGGATGTGTCCCCTCCACTGATGGGGAGTGTTCTGAATATTTTCCTTTGCTTCCTCACGTGAGGAAAGCTGTTCCAGACCCTCCTGAGGCACAGCCCGAGTTTATTCACTGTGAATTTATACCCATTCTGCCTCAGGCCACTGCTCTTTTCTGCCTGGGGCACTCTCCCAAGGGGTTTTGGGCAGTTCTCCCTGCTTACTCTGCCCCAGGCACATCCACACCTGCCTCCCTCTCTCTCACCTGCTCCCAAACGAGCTCCAATCTTTAAGAAAATCCCATTACTTGCTCCTAAATGCAGGTGATTTCAACTTCCTACCCTTAAATATCATCCCTTGCCACAGCACTGCACTAATCCATCATTCAGTCCCTCTTATCCTCACTGCTCCTCTCCATCACCAACACACCCAGCAGCAACCTGGCAGGAGAATAATGAAAGTACTCAATTATCTCACTCCCAAATCCTGATCTGGTGGAACGTGGCCAGCACAGCCCCTCACTCCCCACCCACATCACACCCCCAGCACCAATCCCCTCCTGACAAGCAGGTTTCTGTCTCAAACACAGGCTGGAAGGGAGGGTGACAAACAAATCGAGATATACACGAAATCAGCCTGATCCAAACCACTTTTGGGAGCTGGAAACCAGCACACAGGAGCTGCTTCCCGTCCAGCCAAAGGGCAGAACCCCTGGGACACCCTGACCTGCACCTCACCTCATTAGTGAGGGGAAGGAAACAAAACCTCCTGTTGAGTTTGGAGAGGAAAAGGTCAGAGATGAAACCATGAATGCTGCACCCAGTCCTCCCCAACTTCTGAACTGGTTCCAACATCTGGGCCAGATCTCTTCACATCTGGAGGGGAGGAGGTTCCCACTCCACTCACTTCCACTGGTAGGAACACTGCAGTGAGTCCTTTCAGTGACCCCTGAGCTGAAAATAATAACATCCACACACATTTACTGCTGCTGGGGAAGTGTTTGCTCAAGCTGGAGCTCCGGGGATTACCCAGACAGAGCGATTTTCACCGCAGCCTTTTGCTAAGGGCATGAAACAGAAAATCCAGAAGGAAAAACCTCCAGGGAGTTCTGGAAGCTGCTGGCTCCAGATTTCCTGTCCCCTCAGTGATGCAGTATCAGTGCTCCACAGTAGTCATTTCAGCTAATTGCTATCTACCATTAGCTGCAGAGTACTTACACGGGATTCAATTCCACTGCATATTTGCTAATAAATCCCAAATGACACTGAGGAAGACAGCTGTATTTAGCTGCCTTTACCCTCTTATTAGCAGTGCTGAATAAGACCCCATTTCAATGGGGAATGGCTCCAACAAGCTGCGTCACTGTCAGAAATCCAAATTCCAACTCCCCACTGCCTGCTGGAAAGCAAAAGTCACCCAGCATTCCCTTGCTTGCACAACCTCTGTGGCTTTGATCCGTGGGGATGGGAGAGCAGAGGACAGATGGGAGTTATTTGCTGTTTCCAGAGCATTTTCTGAAGCAGCTTATGATGCTGTGTTGGTAGGTGCAGAAACTTCAACCTCAGGGCTCCAAAATATTTTGTAGAGGTGCGAGGGCAGCAATTGTCCCATTTTTCAAACAGGCAGCTGAGGCTCTGTGGGCAATTTCTGAGTCAGCTGAAGGGAAGGGAAAGGAATCCAGGAGCCCTGGCTCCCAGAGCCTCTGCTTTCCCTCTCAAGGGCCAAGAGGAGCTGCTCCATCGGGAGAGAGGTGCAGCACCTCCCACCCAGCTCACACGATGCCAAACCACCACTGAAGATGCCCAAAGAAAAGCCCCCAGCTCCAGGAGCTGGAGATATCCTTGACCTGCAGAAACCTGATCCACACCCTAAAGGTTTGGGCTCTCAGTAAATGAGACACTGGCAACAATTACCTTGAATTCACGACCCAAATGCTGCCCAAAAATCCAGCTGGACCCACAGGAAGAAGACAGAGCACAAGGAAATTTTTCTGTGTCAGCTGAGGAGTGAAATTTCTAACAGGCAATGAGCACAAATTTAAGTCATTGTGCTCCAAAATTACTCAAGTATCAAAGGACTACCATGGATGTAATTAACTTCCAGCACTTGAAAATGCTCAGACGAGATTAAGGTGCAAATGTGAATTTCATCTCAGCCTGGTTAACAGTTTCACTTGATAGCCAGTTTCAAAGCACTTAAATTATAAGATGCAAATACTTTGCAGGGTCTGAGGAAGTGATGATTAAGGAGATATCAATTTGAAAATTAATTCATTAAAACATGTTCGGACTCCCAAATGGAAAAAAAAAAAATATGAATCCATCAAGTGTATGAACTGATCAAATTCTCTGAAGGAGAACTGTGCAGGAGAACTCCCTTTCAAGAAGAGTGAGAATGAAATGAGCCTGGAACACAATTTCTTTTCCCAGCTCATCATCAGCAGGGCATAAACCCAACCACCAGCAGTCATCTGAGAAAAAGAGAAACAGAGGCCAGGAGCACCAGCTTGCCAAACACAAGTGAAGTCATGATGCTGATGCCTGAGGATGCTCCTTCCTTCCCAGAAACACAAAATCCAGCAGTTTGTCTCATCCCTGAAATGTGCCCTGCAGAGCACCAGGCAAAACCAGCACCTGCAACAGGACAGGGCTTTAGACATTTCTATTTTATCACAGAGGAGCCTTGGAATGAACTCAGCACAACGAAGGAAGCTTCCTGAGTTTTCCAAGAGCATTTTGCTTTCTTGTACAACACTAGCACCTTTAATGAGCTTAATCCATCACACTGCCATTAAACAGCACTCTGGGGATGATTTCACCAGCAGTGAAGTGCTGCTGCTGTTTCCTTCAGTCACTTCCAGCAGCCAGAGAGCAGGAGAGGACATGCAAGCTGAGAGGCTTTTCATTACAAACTTACTTTGGCAATTGGGTCAACACATCTCTCACTAAAATATATGCTGTGATTTAAACAAGCATACTGCAGAATCCAGCAGGTTACAATTACCACATACATCAGAAAAAGCAAGTAATTGCATTATCAACAGTCACACAATGAAAACAACCGATTTATTTGTTACTATTTGTTATTATTTATGCTCTTCAGCTTCTATTACCCAGCACTAAAGAGGAACTGATTTAGGTCAAACTTAATACTGAAAATGGGCAAGTCTTGGTTTGGGGGGGTTCTTTCCAAATTCAGAACTATAAATAAGAGACATACAGACATCTCCTCTCTAAAACTGCCCCAGACACCCAGTGGAGGCCTGGATGCTGCCCTGGGATGGGAGAAGGGGCTGCCAGAGCCAGGGATGAGTCCTCATGGATGCCAGAGGAACCCCAGTGCCAGCACAGGTCAGACACAGCAGGGGAGCAGCTCAGGACCAGAGCTGGGACAGCTTGGACTGAAAACATCCCAGCCTCCCCCAATTCCTGCCCCAGGGTCCTGCCACCCCCAGCTGCTGGCAGGGTCAAGCTCAGCTCCACAAGTGCCACCAGCACAATCGTCCCAGTTGTTCTGGGCAGCTGCACAGGCTGTGTGAGGTTTCCTTTCCTGCACAACCTTCTCGAGTGAAAGCAAGGCTTGTTTCCCCACAGGCCCCAGTCTATTCTCTGTTCAAGCTGCCTGGAAACCCCTCCAGCTGCAGCCCCCACTTCTCCTTCCTCTCTCAGCCTGCCAGTTGCTCCTGCCTCAGAGCGTGGGTTTGCAGCAGGAAAACAACTGTGTATGGGAAAGGTGCTGCCAAGCCCCAGAGACACCAGGGACTGCGATACAGCGAAGCCCAGCCAGCCAAAGGAGCCACCTCTGCCTGCCCCAGGTTCTTGCCCTCATCCCAAACCTCCTGCAGCAGCAGGAGCCTGCACACAGTCCCCACGTGTTGCCTCTTTCCTGCCCACAGCCCCTGCAAACCACAGGGCACAGCAGCGGGATCGTCATCGTGATGCAGCAGAAAAGGAAACCATGACAAAGTTCACCCCACAGCTTTTTCCACTGACTCCACAGCAACCTACAGCCAATTTGGTTCTGTTCCCTTCCTGTCTCATCTGCTTCCGCCAGCCCCAAGCCAAGGGTTTGAGTCCAAGAGAGAGGGGCCTTTGGGATCCAGCAGAAAACTCACACCCTGAGCCTGGGCCAGGCAGGCTCTGAGCCAGGGAGGTGCTGAGCGACCCCAAGAGAATGCTGAGGATGCTCTGCAGCACCAGCACTTGCACCTGGAAGGGGTTTGGATGAGACCTTAGTGACAGAGCCAGCACAAACCTGGCCCTTGCATTTCCTGAGAACTCACTGAAGAGCAAATAGCAGGAACCAGACAAATCCAGTGAATCCACACATGCAACAACTTCTTTTTGAAATGACCATCTGGTAAAGCCTGTAAGGAGAATAAAATTAAGCCAGAGCATGCCAGGGAGAGCCTGTGATAGTCCCATCCTCAGTGATTACAGCCCTGAGTGCCCAAACCAGAGGGATTTACCAAGGTGGCTCCCTGGGGCAAATGGAAGCAGGTGGGCAGAGCCTCTGCCAGGGCTGAAGCACCACCAGCCACCAGGACAGATCGTTGTTGGCAAAGCTGCAGCACAGCAGATTGCACCAATTTCACATTGTTTTCCTGCAGCTGTCTCCTGCTCAGAGGGCTGTTTAAAGCATTGTTGTGCTCTCCCTGAAAATTCCAGGGGTGCCAAAAATCGGGCATCAGCCCAGAGACACTCATGGCCAACAGAACGAGAGCTCCCATTGGACACTGCCCTTCTCCCTGGCTGTTACACAGCCACAGGGCATCCCTCCAGATTCTGCAAAGATAATTCCACATCAGTCTGAAAAACAAGGGAAGAGGCTCCCCCAGGAGCTCAAATATCAGCCAGGTGTCCCTGCAACCCCTGCCAGCATCTCTAAAACTGTCCCTGCAGCTCCTCAGCGCACACCCAAACCCAGCAGACCAGCACCAAAAGTCTTTCAGGGCACTCCAGGGTGGAAAAATCAGTGCATCCCATCAGATGAATGAGCAAGCCCCCAAATCCAAGTGTGGCAGGATTCCCAGAAAGCCCCGTGGTTCCAGGCAAGGTGAGAATCCCACTCCTCCTCAAGGAGCAGCCTCGCTGTCTGGCGCCGTGCTGGGTGTCTGCTGCCTCTGCAGGGAACCCTCCAGCATCCTGCAAGCTGCTTTCACTGCTTCCACAGCACCGTGGGACTGAGGCCTCCACTGCCTCTCCCCAGATTTTTAGCACTTCTGTCCCAGTATAGCTCCATGGAAAACATCCACCCTGGAAACGCTTCTGTGCAAAATCAAGCGCAGGGAGGCAAATCCTGCTCCTCCCCACACACCACATCAGTTTGGGGCTGGCACTGTGGCATTAGTGCAGCTCAATCACAGGTGTAAACAGCAGAAAATATGTATTTTGAGAAGAGTTTGTCATGTTGTTCACATCCTTTATGAGTGAAGTGGGCTCTGGTCTTGTTCTTCCATGGGAGGAGTTTGTATGAACATCATGTTTCTTAAAAGTCTTCCCAAATACAGCAAGAATGCTCCTCCCCACAGACCTTTTTAGGGTTTAATTTAGATGCTTCTTGCAATCTCACAGGTATTGCAAGGAGTTTACAGACCACAGGCTGCTGCTCTGGAGCTCTGGGAGAATTCCCTGCTCCCCTCCTGCCTCACCCTGGTGAGAGAAGGGAGGATCCGGCTCCAGTCTTACACACATGCCCAAATCCAGGGAGCCCATTTATCCTGACAACTGAATTATGCATGTCTGCAGAAAAAGAAAATCTCTGCTCCTGCACAGAGACATCATCATCATCCAGCAGTGAAAAAAACACATGGCACAGCACCAGGCTGCATGGAAAATGTGCTTCAGGAGCAGGGACGGGGAGGAGGAGACAGCTGAGACAGCTCTTACCTTAACCCCTAAGGGTGGTGGGCTGGGGGAGCTGCTGCCATGCAGGAACAGCTCTGCTTCCACAGGATTTCGTGTGCTGGAGGAGCCTGCCTGTTCTAATCCAGGGCATTCCAGAGTGGCTGAATTTGTGCTGCACAGCCTCCACCAACCTTTCAGGAGCAGCTCCATCCACCAACACACATGGCTTTAATTGGGGACGGTTTTTTTTTACTTCCATTCCAGTCACATGTTGGGAGCTGTTACTTTTCTCTCCTCTGTGTGTATCTGGATGGCTGCAGTCTCACTCTCCTGCCTGAGCCCTGCCAGCCTCAGGCAAGCAGCTCCCAGAGTGTCAGCCTCGACAAATGACTCAGTTCTGTCTGGAGCCAGGTCTGCAAAGCATCTCCTGCCTTCCCTTCCCTCCCCAGGCTGCTGCTCACACAGCTGCCCTGGCCAGGTGAGCTCTGCCCTCAGCACATGGGCTTGGAGCTCCACAGAGCAGAGCTGGAGCCCCCAGAAAAACTGAGGGGAATTCCCGAGTCACACTGGGGAACCTCACCCAGGGCCATTCAGGCAGGGATTTCCACCACAAGAGAATCACTTTGCTCAGTGCTCAGAGCAGGGAACACAACATTTTTCTCTGCTCACTCCTCATCCTTACATGACAGATGTGCTGCTGGTCCCCTCTGCAAAGTGGTCACTCAGTGGCACAGCTGGTGACAACCTTCTGCCAAAAACACCGGTGCCAAAGGATGGTTTTATTGAAGAGGGTATCTTGCAGAGTGAATTATTCTTGTCTTCAGAACAGCAGAGGAAAATGTGGGTATTTTCAGTAATTTCATTATTAACCCCTCAGACACCTGAGCAGGCTGCAGAAGCTCCCCAGGGACCAGGATCTCCTCAGAGCCTGTGGTACCTGCTGGAACTCTCCCTGCTGGGCACACAAAAGGCACGAACACACAGAAATCAGGAGCTTTCCTTTCTCCTCTGGCTTTACCCAGGAAGGCACCAAACCACAGATTTCCATCAACCAAGCAGTTCGTGCTCGTAGTTTCCTGGATTACTGCCCTGATGGAAGCAATTCATACAAGAGCTGGCCAAGGGCTGCGCCCTTAAAATTCTGGGCACACTGCAGTGAACTCATATGTTTTATTATTTAGACCCATGCAGGAGCTCAGCCACTCAGCTGAACTCAGAGGCCAGGAAATGCCTGGAGGTACATGTGGAGTATCACAATTCCAGGACATTCAGCTGCTTTTATGGGTGTAAGTCTCCACTCAAGCACCATGAGATGCTGGCCCCTGGGCTTCCCAAGCTGGAAATCACAAGGGCTTGTTTGTCAGGGGAAAAAGAGAAACACCCGTGGCTTAGGAAGCTCAATATTTTCATTTGTTAGTCGCTGGTGGTTTGTATTCCTGCCTTCATGCTGCAGAAGGCTTGGCTGATAAACAAGCTGAATCTGATGGCCTCTGTGTTTTGCAGCAAGATCCAATCCCCAGAGCATTTCCTCCATACAAATCTCTGCAGACAGCTGCTAAAAAAAGGGGCTGTCGCTGCTGCAGCACCAGCTGGGATGTGGTGAGTGCACAAGGACAGTAAGGACAGGACCCTCCTCAAAGCCCTGGCAGCTCCTGCCCACCCCAAATCCTTCCTGCCCCACTGTAACCACACATGGATGCTTTGCTTTCTCCATCTTTCACCATGCCCCAAAGACAACCACCTCCAAGGCAGGGCAGCTCCACTCACTCACACAATTTAACTGACAGGATTTTCTGACAGGGAACATTGCTCTGTGTCCCTCTCTCCTTTTTAAATTAGCTGCTCTCTTCTCAAAGCCTGAGAGACAGGGGATTTATGCACTGTCAGATGCCTGAGCACTCAGGGCTGTTCTCCTGCTTCCTCCAAGCCCTTCACAGTGACCAGAGCCTAGGGCCACCCAGGCTGCTCCTTCTCCTGTGCTCTGCAGGGCTCCCACCACATTTGCAAGGCACACCTTTTTACCAGTTACCAGCTGCTAACTTCCTCCTAAACAACTTTCTGCTCCCTGCTAGAGCCGCTGTAATTCCGTGTGACACCAGCGCTGCACTGCCCAGCAGGGCTCAGTAAAGGACAAAGGCAAGGTCTCCAATTCACAATTAGCACAATTACCCTCACTCTGACGTGGGCAAGGAAGTGCAGAAGAAAAGGAGTGGGAGTCAGGACATTCAGCTCCCAGTTTTACCCCCCTTGTTCTCTTTCACCCTGAAGGCTATACAATTTCCCACCCTTGAAAACAAGAACAATATTTCCCAGAAAAGCTGCAATAAAATACTGGTGTTTACCATACACTCTGAAACCCTGGAACGGATGCAACCCTGCCAGGATCCACTCAGCACCATCATACAAACCATGAATAACAGTAATTAACAAATAGCCCCAGAGAGATGAATATTAATCAGCATTTCCCAGCTCTCTTCAGGCAGGAACGGATACTCCACAGATGGAGTGCAGAAAGAGTCACCTCAACTCTGCAGCGTGGTTCACAGAAGAAACTTGTCCCACAGCAGATTGGGGCTGAAGCTGCTCCAGAGCACAGGAAAACACAGCAATTCACACCAAAGTACCCAAGTGGCACCTGCTGTGACACCCCCAAGGCAAACACAGCCCAGTGCTCTGCAAACTCACAGGAATGCCAAGAAAGTCCTGGAGACAGAACTGGGAAGCCACTTGCTACAGCAAATCCTCTGTTCTACCTGTGAATACACATTTGTGCAGCCCTGTTAATGAGAGAATGGAGAAACCACCACACACCTGGACCACCATCCCAGCAGTGTGGGGAGGCTTCCCCTGGGGAATTCAGCACAACTGTCAATTATTTGTGTGGCCCCATGGCTGAGCTGATCTCCTTGTGCTGAGTCTGCTGCAATCCTGTAACAGAAGCCAGAAAAAGGCTGCAAAGCCATCACAGATCAGCAGCTGGACACATCCACAGCACCCAGGAAAGGGCTCCCTTCCTCAGGAGCCAGCTCTGGCAGCCACAAAGCGTGAGGGGAACAGAGCAGGGTCCCCGGGGCAGGAAAGGAGCCCTGTCACCCCCTGTGTGCTCAGAGCAGCCTCCAGCAGTCACCTTGTGCAGCTCAGAGCCAGCTGCAGACAGAACTGACAGCTCCCAGTCCTGCCCATGCATTTTTAAAAGCAGCTTCCAAGCCAAAACATCTGCTCCCAGGTGGAACATGAAATAGCTCCTACACTGAGCTATGTTATTAATGTTTTCCCCATTTAAGTCCTTTTCCTTGGTCTTCCTCTTGCATTAGCCCCTAACTCCCAGTGAGGAGCCCCTCTGGCTGCTCCAGAGGGTTTAAGAGCAAAGGGTAATAGAAAAGCTTGAGGGGAGCCAAGACAATCCAATATCCCTCTTCCAAAAATCCCTCCAGGGGTAGCAGCTGCACAGAGCTCCCAGTTCACAACAAAGGTGAAGCTTCTTTAGATGGATCCTGTCTAATCTCAGAGTCAGAAAAGAAACACCTGTGGTTCCAGTGCCTGGCATCCTCAGGCAAAACCCTCTTGCTCAAAGTAAACTGGGAATAGATTTTTAAGCTATTTACTCCTACCCTGAAGGTACTGAACAGACAGCAGCATTGCTTTCCAAATCATGAATTCAGGGCTCTGTTGCTGCTCCAGTGCCCAGGGCCTTGCAGGTCTCCTTATCCCTTCCACTGAATTAAGGAAGGGCAGATATCAATGAGGTGCTCCAGCAGATGCTTGTGCCCCCTTTTCTAGGCTTCAGTGGGACAGGGATCCCTCAGGCACTTCCAGGATCAGGCCATTACACTGGTTTGGGTTTGGCCATCCACCTTGAAGGCTCTCAGTCCCGCAGGTTCAGCTCTGTGTCTGCACCTCTCCTGAAGGGAACAGAGGTCATGGCTATTGTCCTTAACCAGCCCTGTTAATTTTATCTCAGGAGAAGAGAGTTAAGTCACTTAAGCACAGAGCTGTGCTGCAAATTGCTCATTTAATATTGCCCTTGAAACTGCACTGTAATGATAATTTTTCACTTCCTTCCCTAGGCAGTTGCATAACATTGCTGGGCATTGTTTAGAGAGCTCCAAAGCTGAGGCAGCCGTGTCCCTTTTGCCTTCTCCTCACCAAGCACTGGCAGGGATGTTGACTTTCTGGTTGTGGGGAGATTTTTGGCTTTTTTTCCTTCACTCTATCAGCTTATTACATTAAACAACAGATGGACGTGACTCTGAATGCAAATAGCCTTCCAACAAAATTATTCCTACTTCCTTCAGCTTTCAGTGGAAAAAAAAAAAAATCCCATTTATACCAGTTAAATCTAAGCCAATTAGAAAGTCAGATCTGTCAAATAACATTTAATTAAAAGTATCTTTAGGGAGGGAGCAGCTCAGTCAATGAAAACCTTTCCCACTGACAATATAAATAGCCCAGGCCCAGAATTCAACAGCCCCACTTTGTGGTTGGGATACTCAGCCTGTGTGCCCAGACCAGGAGGAATTTGGGTTTCATGGCTTTGGTTGGCAAAGGATTTTATAACAGGGAAGTGGAAATCTGGAAGCTGGGCTGGCTGATCAAAGGGGCACAGAGAGCAGGACTGGCATGGGAGGGATGGGACACAGCAGCAGCTACACCTCAGAGCAATTTGGAAATAAAACTGCTCTCCAAGCAGAACAGCATCAAGAGTTGAGTAAAATCCAACTCTCCACCTTCAGAAACTTTCTGCTTGTGGCTTCGACCTGACAGAGTTCAAACGTGTTCTTCAAGCAAGTTTGGACACTGCCTCGAGTGTGAAAACATGAGACAGCAAGAAATCAACATACCACAACAAAAATACAGTTTATGGTCTCCAGTGACAGAAAGTCTGATCTGCTGGAGAGGAGGCAAGAGAGCACAGAGGGGAAAACAGGAACATGAGAGCTGAGGAGAGGAGGCTTGAGACAGAGCAGCATTTGCTCTGTGGAGAGCTCAAACTAAAGAGAGCAATGCCAAAGCTGTGTCTGGGGATGTGTCAGAACAGCACAGATGAAGGAGCCACGTCTAGGAAGCCCCTGGATCCAGGACACAGGCCAGGCTCACCCCAGCTCCACCTCAGGGCAGGTGGCAGCAGGATGGTCCTGCAGGGACCCCTTGTCCCCCCCCTGCAGCCCCAAGCACAGAGGTGGGAATGTCACCCCTCAGGGCACAGCTGGAGACCTCCTGCTTTAACAGGAACACACACACACTGCACAGGTTTGAACGCAGGCAGGATCTTCCATCCTGATGAATTTCCTTTAACAAACTAAGCCATTCTATCACTGCCAGCCCATAAAAAAATCCCCTCCTATCTGTCTCCCACAGATGCTCCCTCCAAGCCTGAGGTCTGGATCAGTGAGAAGTTGATTCCCCAGAATTTTATCAGCATTTCCAATTTTAAGCTTTTCTACTTCTGGCTATGACTTTGCTCATTCCTCAAGGCACCACCAAGGCAAGGCTTTCCCCTGTGGTTTATGTAATATATCAGGAAAAAATCCAATGTCTGGGACACTCATCACTGAGCTGGAGGAGGGGAATGCCAAGGGAGCTGTGCAGATTGTTCCTGTCCCCAATCACCAGAGTGGTCATGGTCCAGCTGCATTTGGCTCAAGAGAGGAAGAGCCAAAAAGGATTTTAAAAATCACTCTTCTATAACAAATCAATTGTTCAGCTTTCATAACACTTTTTTATCCTTTGGTGTAACAGGCACTGCTTCCCCTAACTTTGAAAATAAGGAGCAGCAGATCCCTAATTGGTCACATCCTCCAGGAAAACGTTAATTAATCACACACAGGATCTTCCTGTGGCATAAGCAGCTCGTGCTGTAGTATCAGGCAGAGCTCTGACAGGACCTGGAGCCAGAACAGGACCCACCACTCATGGAGTGAACAAAATTGCTGCACCCAAACACCACAGTCCAAACACCTCTCTCCTGCTTACAGGAACTCTTTCCAGTGTCCCTCCTCTCCTGCTGGCCATGAGCTCCTGGAGACACTTGCCCAGGAGAGAAGCATCCAGAGACCAATGCAAGAGGCAGCAAAAGGCACCCCAGTAGCTGGGCATGGAGCTGTGGGGAGCACAGCTCCCTCCTGCCTCACAGCCAGCAGTCCAGGTGGGAAGGGTCCCAGCTCTGGTGTGATTATTAACATTTACCTGGCAAGAAACTGGCTCTGAGGGGTGTCCTCAGGCCACAGGCAAGTCACAAACTGTTCTGACTTCAGCTGACTCAGAGGCAAACTTCAAACAACCACAAACACGTGGGAAAGGCACAACGTTCTCTTTCTTGTCTGCTTGGCACAAACATCCCCTACAAGGCACAGGATTTGGGGATAAATTACCCGGAGGGACTGCTCTCACCTCAGGAGAGGCACAACCAGCAGAACCTGAATCAGGGAAGTGCAGGTGAGCACAGGGAGAAGGCAGAGCATCCCCTCAGCCCCATCCAGGTGTGCACAGAGTCCAAGGCACGCCCTGAGGATGAGAAGTGTTTGTGCTGCAGCAGCACCTACAGGGCAGGGGCCAAGCAGGATCACTGTGCCAGGCACAGAGCACAGCCCTGTCCCGAGGCCAGAGGGAGCAGGGACAGAGCTTCTCCCCCCACGTCCCACAAGATGAAACACAGGAGAATCAAAAAGGACACCCAAATTCCTGAGGAAACCTGCAAAGCACCCAGGCCTAGATCTGATCAGGAGGATCCTTGTCCCTGCTGAGGTGGACACTCAGTGTCCTGCTTGGCTCCACTTTGGGATGACCACATGACTTCACCAGTGCTGAAAGTACAAGTGAGAAGCTCAAAACAACCCAAGACAGATGTCAACAAAGCCAACACTGCCTGCTAAGCTATCATATAATTTTTGCTCAGGCCAGCTATTATGCAGCACAGCTATTTTAGAAATGTTTGTCCTGTTTCACACGTCCTTCTGCCTGGTGGAGACTGCCAAAAGAAGAAAAATCAGAATCTTTCAGAAACCTCTGAACCAACATTCAGAAATATAATAAGCAATTTCTAGTTTAATCTACGGAGTAAACAGAGACCAAATGGTCATTCCCAGCTTTCTGGTAGTGCACCTGAGCCCTTTCCCAATCCCACAGAGGAAGCTGATTGCACTTTTCCAAACCCAGCACTGCTGCTGGTGTTAATTTTCACCTCAGGCAGATACAATTAAATATCACCTCTTGGAAAGAAAATAGCTGTTAGCCTTATATAAAACCCAGATTCAAAAGTTGTGAGAGTTTATCTTACAACAACTAGGGAAAACACCCAAATATTTCACGGTATTGTTATCCCTTGGGCACACACCAAACAAACAGGAACTGTTCCAGCCAGAGCTTCACCCCAGCAGTGGATTTTCTCCCCAGTTTGCTTTGCAAATCCCACTTTGCCTCAATCACTAAGCAGAGTTGTGCCCTGTCTCGCTGCCCTCCATGTCAGGAGGCAGCAATGTCTCCATCGCAGTTTTCCCCTCGGAACAGGAGGAAGGAGCCTCCTCTCTCAGAGCACTCGCTAATTGCCCGATGCACATTCAGGTCAGGTCCTCGCCCTGCTGACACTAATGAGTGAGATGGGGACTGTTTGTGACACAATCAAGGGAAGTTTGTAAACATCACAAAAGCCAGAAGTGCTTTGGAAAACAGACACTGCAGGAGAACAGAGAGCAAGGGGAGGGAAAGGGATGAGCAAGGTGTGCTTTCATCTGAGTTCTCAGGCCAGATTAATGCATTTCTGCACTGACTGCAGCATTATCTAATGTTCTTTCTGTGTGGGATCAATAACATCTCCATGAGTGAAGTACAGTGAGGGTTTCCCCAGGACATGTCCATGTCTCCCCTCCCAGACCCTGGAATCTCCAGAGTGGCCTTTTAAAAGCAAGGAGCCAAATCCAAGGGAACTCTCTGGACAATGGTGGACTTGTCACCAGCATTAATTTGTCACTCTCCACAGTCCAGGGGAACCATTTGATGGATTTGGTTCTTCCTACACCTTCAAAATCAGCCAGCCAGCACAAAAAGGCAAGTTAGAGCACCTGCAGCAGCAGAGAAGTGCAGGACACCTGCTGCCAGCAGGTACTTCACAAATCTGCCCCAAAATTGCCTTATTCTGCCCAAATAGTCCTCAGAGGTTACACACAGCTGAACTAATGCACTTAAATTAATACCAGCCCAAAACCCCGTGGAAGGTAAAGCAGTAGCTCAGGCTCACACAGAACTTGGCCAGCTCAAATTTGAGGAGCACAATCACAGAGCTGGACAATTCCAACAAGCCCCAGGAGCTCCAACACCAGGAGCTGACCCCACAGATACACCAGCCCTGCAGAGCCACAGCTTGCAAACAACTTCCAACAAGTCCTCCCTGAAATTTCACAGGTCTGTGTAGCAAATGGCATCAGAAAGGTGAGCAAATGCAGACACACGGAGCTGCAGAGGGGCAGAAACACCCTGGTTTGTGGGGTGTGATTGCTGCAGCAAAAGTTTTGACTCCTGTCTCTGTAAATAGAGATGTTTGGCCCAGTCAGCACCCGGATTATTTGCAGCCAGCACGACAGAGCACATGCCTTTGTTTAGGAGGGGTTGAATTTAGGGAACGCTAAAGGATGTAATAAAATGAACAAACACTTTCATTTTTGGCATGTTTCTCCCCACCCACCCCCATTTCCTAGAAGGAAAATACCACCCCCAGCTCCTCAGATAAGGGGTCTGGCACTCCCTGCCTACACAGGTACCGTCTGCAGTTCTTACACCTCAGCTGATGCTCCCAGGCAAAAAGAAAACCCCACGGATGAAGATTTTAGTCCCAGTCACCGAGGTTCCACCCATCACAGCAGGGTGAGGCACTGAATTCACCCACAAGTTTCTCCACTGCAGTAAAAGTGAAGTTGAGGAAGAAACCAAGTTACCACTTATCTTGCAGAGCAGTAGGGACAGAGCCTCCCGCAGCACCTCCTTTCAAGGCCTAGAAAGGCACAGCAGAGACTTTTAAAGCCACGTGCCCTGCCAGAGCCACCCAGATAAGCCACAGGAAAATGCTGCCCCATTCCTCTTCCCCAGCAGCTGGGAGCAGTGTTCCTGTGCAGGCACACATTTGCGATAAGGAACCTCCTGCTAAAATTTCTTTTGCCAAAGTGACCAAAATCTAGTCCCCAAAAAGTTTCCAGGAAAACAAAGAAAGAAGCCAAAGTCTGGTTAAAATCCAGCAGGTTTCTCCCCAGCTCTAGCTCCCTCAGAGTAGGCAGAGCAATGACATTAACTCTGCTGCCTCCTTTTCCCCTGGAGTTGCTCTACAATACAACATCACCAAGAAACACCTGCTGCCCTCCCTAATGAACCAACACTCATTAAAGCAGACAGCCCACTAGCTGCTGTGCTAATTAATGCAGAGCATGCGAAGAGAATTGATAAAGCTACTGTATTCCATACACTTCAAGCATCCTTGGGCTTTTTTAGCACTCTAGTCCAGCTACTGCATCACCTCCACTTCAGACTGCTAGAGGAGAAATAAAACACAGCGATGGTGAACAGCACTGTAAGGCCTCAAAGTCACTCACTGAGTCTTCTTTGGGTTTAGTCTTTTTCAGTTTTGATCTAAATGAAGAGAATGGGCATTGCCATGAACGCCAAACAGCCTGGAGCTATTATTTTTTTTTTCTCTCCCCAGCCCTGTGTGAATTTCTGTAGCGCCCAGTTTTAAACCTGAGACTCGAAGTCTCTGCAGTGCGATCAGGAACCTCCCATGTGAATGCTCAGCACCGAGGAGCTTCGAGCATCACCCTCCCCAGCACAGGAGCCGCTCGCTCCAGGCCAGTGCCAAAAACCCACCGGAGCATCGCCAGCTCCCAACACCCACGAGCTGCCCCAGGGAGGGAGCGCCGCATCCTTCCCGGCTCCTCTCGCTGCGCTCCGGCTGGATCCCCACCCGTGCAACAGCTCCTGGCTTCCCGCGGGTGAGCGCTCCCTCCTTCCGTCCCTCCAATGCGCTCCCGGGGCTCGGGGATGCGCGCAGCGGCGGGGCCGGGCTGTCCCCGGCGACCGGGCTGTCCCCAAGGACCGGGCTGTCCCCGGGGCTCCGCGGGCTCGCTGCTGGGCGCAGCTCCGGGGCCGGGCTCCCCTCGCTCCGGGCTCCGAGCTCACCTGGAGTAGAAGCGGCGGGCGGCGGAGCCGGGGCTGTCCCCGCCGGGCGGGCTCGCCATGGGCGGCGGGGAGCGGGCAGCGGACTATGGCAGCGCCGGGAAGTGATGCACCGAGCAAAGAAACTCGCGGGCAGGCCCCTCCTCCGGCTGATGTCACGCGGCCTGCCTCCCTCCCTCCCGCCGCGGGACGGGGAGCGCAGCCCCGGGCACGGCATCCCCCGGGCACCGCGGGTGCAGAGCCCTCCTGTCCCCGCGGGACATCCCCCCGGGGGCATCGCCCCGGGGACATCGCCGGTGATGCCCCAGCGCTCACCTGGGAACGGCCCCAGACACGCAGCCAGGTGCGGGCACCACACCTGCTCGTTATCGCCGAGGCAGAGCGGAGTAGCATCGCTGATTCCTGCCCAGGTGGAGCTGCTGAAAGCCAAAATGAGTCTCGGGTTTGGCTTGGCCAAAGCCCTTTTGTCTTCGAAAGTGTCTGCACCTGGAGGCAGCCAGGATGAGCAGCTGGGACTGGGCAGGACCTGGCAGGGAGGGCTGTATTTGCTGTGCTGGGTCAGCAGGGTTGTACCACAGCCACAGAGCAAAGTCTGGCTGCTCTCTTTGCTAGCGAGGAATCCCCCAGGCAAAGAGATTTTCCCTCCATCCCACAGCACCTTCTTTCAGTTAACTATGTCCTGTTGAATCTTGGGGTCTTAAATATTTATTTCCATCCAGACACCCAGAAAAAGACGAAGGTCATGTTCAAATACTGCACCCAGCTCCCTGTGTTCTCCAAGGCTTGAGATGCTCCTGGAAAAGTTAGGGAGTTGGTCACTCAGCAGAAACCTGGCTGAAAGTCAGGGCCACCTACCCAGCAACAGCAAATTAAACATCACAGACCCACCCCCAAACAAGCACAGCTTTAAACTGTGGCTTTCCCTGGGTTCCAGCAGCTTGCTCTGCACACACAGAACCCTGTGAGTTGCTGGGAATCCAGAGCCATGCCTGTTTACTGCCTGTTTCACCCTGGGGATCTGCTCAAAACCCCTCTCAGGAGTAAACCCAGATCCTGCTCGGGAAAGAACATCAATAACACCCCACTAGCCAACCACAAAAGCCTCTTTCCCAAGAGCTAATTGATTGGGCATTTAAATTTGAAACAAAACCCCATAAACAAACCTGTGTCTGTGTGTCTCAGCTTAGGAATAGTCTCAGTTCTGTAGACCACAGCAGAGAAAGCTGAAACCATCCTGCTGAGAGCTGTCTCCTCACTCACAGAGGTGTGGTGATGTCCTGGGTGCCTTATTGTCCCCAAAAAATGGAACCTCCTGCACCCCTGAGTAACAAGCTACAGAACTCCCACTGGAAGGACCAGGCTGGGACACTGTGCCTCACACCAGCCAGTTTTTACTCAGGTTTGTGGCTTCACTGGCAGCAGAAAACATCCTGGTGCAAGGCAGCTTTTCACAAGCCATGGAAACGTGGGACTGTTCAGCCCTGAGAGATTTTGGCACTTCAGAGGGAGTGTTTGTCCATGCCTCCCCCCTCTTCCAGACAAGGACATGAGTGCAAAAGATGAAACCCAGCCTGTGCTGCTGCTGCAGCCCTTCCTCAGCCCCAGGCACTGAGGGTGCCAAGCTGAGCTGGGCCCCAGCACTGGGCTGGCATTTGGCGAGTGTGGGAAGACAGAGGAATTGCCCTTCAGAGAAACAATGCTGGAAAGGAAAGCAGGGGAAAGGAGGGAGGAGGCCAGCTTCCAGTTTGGGCTGCAGCCAGATCCGTGGTGTTCCACAGAGCTCTGGGCAAGCGGGTCACCCCCACGGTAATGACACAGGAATCGCTCGGTCAAATTCCAGGGCCTGGCTTGTGCAGGAGGTCAGACTGAGATGAGCGTAATGGTCCCCTCTGGCCTTCAATCTCATGAATTTGCAACGGATAATTTATCATCTGACAAACTCAGCTTCTCTTTCTTCTCGTACAAGTGGCAAATAGGTCACGATAGATTTGAATTCGTTAGATGAAATAATTCGATTACTTTGCTGTGGGTTGGGTTTGGTTAACCCTACATGTTCATGCCAAGAAGCTCCCTGCAAGGACTTGGACCTCAGCCACAACTCAGATCCATTGCTCAGCTGCAATGAAACAGGAAAATTATGAGAGAACAGAGAGAAAGAAACCCCAGTACTTCAGAAATGCCACTAATTCCTCTGGTGAACTGTGTGCTCATTGTGTCATGTGTTGGGAAGGACCTGGAGCAATTAGAGAGGCTCCAGATGAATGTGACAAGTGTGACCTACGAGAGAAAGGTATGAGAATTGATTTGTTCGGTGCAGATAAGATCAAGAAGTGGAGCTGGAATCTGTAGATGGTAAAAAGGCTGCTGCAGAATGGAAAAAAAGGAGGAGTGGATCCTGAAGAACAGGGCAGGGTAGAACCCAGCAGGGCCAGAATCCACCAAAGGCAATGCAGGGTTCATTTTCCATTGACCTTACACACCCCTGCACCACCAGCATCTTTTGTTTCTGCAATCTTGAAGCTCAAAATCTTGTTCCTCCCAGTTCCTGAGTGTCTCTACACCTTCACTTACAAGCAGGCAGAATCACAGTTCTAAGCAATAGGATTGCAGGATCATTAAGACTTCTTGGGCAATTTTTAACATTTCTTTTATAAATTGATACCCAAAGCTATCACAACATGAGATGAAAGAGTTCCAAGTGCTGCCACATTTCCTTCCACTTGGATGAGACAGCCTTGAGAGCAGGAAGGCACAGAAAGCTCAAGGGAAGACAAAGAGACAGAGAAGTCAACAGTAAATTTTGCCAATCACTTAAGAATTGCCAGGACATAGGAACATCCCTCCTCTGCCTCCATGTCTTCATCACCCAGACACACTAGAGCCAGGCACTCCCTCCAAAACACAAAGATTTATCTTAATTAGTACGGCAGCTCTCCTGCAGCTCATGGAATGGATTGCTGGGGGCCTCTGCTGGGGTTTGTGTGCAAAAAGAGCTCTGCAATTCAGGCTCCGAGGCTGACAGACCCCAGCTGAAATCACTACAGAACTGGCACAGTAATTGTCGTCTCTTTCTAGCAACAGCTGTGATTAATCACCAGACTTTGCAGTGTCTTTTTTATTTTTTATTTTTTTTTCAAGCTGGCAAGTTCCATAAACACCTTGCTATTGTCCTGCATTCCATTTTCTAAATCACTCTAAACACAGCCTGCAAGGAAGTTCTGGGTTTAAACCAGCCTAAAAACGAACCACACAGCAAAACAGAAGAAACTTTGTCTCGACTCATATCAGTTGCACAGCTGTGAATTTACATGGAGATAAACTTATCTTGGAGGGAGTTTGCACCTTTTCAAAAACAAAATACCCCAGTGGTTATAGCTTTGTGTGTGTGCAGGGCATGAGAGTATTCTCATCATATTTATCTCATATATATCTCATATATACCTCACAGTGGGTATTTTTCAGCTGGATCCAGCTCTTCCCCACACGGAGCTGGAAGGGAGGGATGATGTGCAGCTTTGGCCAGGGCTGCTTTCCTGTGGAACATCACTATTGGTGCTGCCTCATGCCAGTTTGTAAAGTGGAGATAACAAAATAATACCCATCCCTCCTGGGGAAGGAACAATGGCTGGAGAGCTCTAATGTGTCACTGAGCTGGGAGCACAGGAGTTTGAATGAGCCTGACAGCAGTGTGAAGATGGGTAAGAGAGGAATTAGCTTTGTGAAAGAAAAAGGGAATAATAAAAATGCCCCTGGAGAGTCTGAGGGCTGGTGTGCAAATCGGGGCCACACACGGCCTGTCTGAACCAGCAACATTTGCCTTGGCTTTGGGGTTTTCATGAAGCATAATTCCACGAGTTGCAACAACATCCTCCTCAGAACAGCCCAGAGCCACGCGGGAAAGTGGGGAGGGAGCAGAGATGGGTTTCAGCAGGAGTGCTTAGCTATTCCTTTAGTTAAAACAACAAATTAAGAACAAGGTTCAATGTCTGTGTTTGGGGAACAGAACCCTCCATGCTGCTGAAAGATTGAACAGGTCTAAATAAAACCGCTGTGCCACACAGCTGTTTTTTCAGGACCTGGAAAGAAATTACAGTTTTCAAGGGCTTTTACAATCCTTCTTTCCACTGAGTCTGGTCCTAAGGCAACAAAACTCCTCTGATCAGAGGGAAGGACTCAGCGAGGATCCATTATTTTATCTCCAAAATAGAAGCACAAAAGGTTATTACAATCTGCAGATAACCTGTAATAGAGACTCGCAGGCAGGAATATTATTCATACCTGAAATAAAGAGGATCATCTGAGAGTGAAGAGTTGTTTTGCTGACTGTGATTGTCTCTTTTAAAAACCTCTTGGAGCACAGACATTCAGGAAAAGCTGTGAGTAACGAGCTCCTCTGAATAATTCACATGTGTGCAGGCACTCCTGAACCAGCCACAACTGCTGAGCACAGAGAGGCTCAGGGGAGCTCAGCTGCCCAGTTTGGGGTGGGTGAAATGAGATTCCTGTGCAGCTGGATGCAAGCCCTTCCCAGACCCTGGGCAGGGACACAGCCAGTGGGTTCTTACCTTTCTTCCCCCACCCTCCTGCCCACCCCTCTCTGCTGCTACAGTGCTGAAAACACACATCAAGACCTCAATGATTCTCACAAGTTCCATCCCCTCGTGTTTGGGTGCACCTGAGGATCTGGCCTTTGATTTGTGCATATTTATATATCCTGTGTCTCTGATGTCCCTGGATTTCCTTTTCATTAATGCTCCTCTGGGCCTCAGAGGAGGCAAACAAAGCGACAGAGCTCATCCGCTTCCTTCAGCCTTCAAGCTTGACTGAAAATGCTTCATTAAATAAATAGCAAGAGACTCTTAAAATGCCCTTGCTCCCAACCTCGTTGGGAGTTTGATGAAATGCAACCCTGTGGGCTGGCACTGGCCTGCTGGGGAGATGGGGATTTTTTGGGCAAGGCCAGAGGGGACTGTCCTGATGCCTTTGTGCTACTGTTGTGCATCCCTTGTACCCACACCCCAGCAGCTCCCCTCCCACTGAAATCCTGCTCCTCACCTCAGAGCAGAATGACTCTGCAGAGTGTCTGGGAAAGGCTTTTGAGCTCGCCAAGTTTCAAGCACAGAAGCTGATGTTGTGACAGGGTTCTGCCTCGTGCCACCCTCCTCTGTGCCCCAGCATCTCCCCTCTGTTTCCCCAGGGGCACTGGAGCAGCTCGCCCTGGTGCCCAGTGATATCTGCAGTAAGCTGGACATGCTCAAGGAACATTTCTGCTACTTTCTCATCCCTTGGTAAATTCCCTTCCATTCTCACTGCCTGGGAGCAGCTCTTCTGTTCCTGCAGCAGAATTCAACAGCCTGGTGGTGCCCGTTCCAAGAGAGCTTCCACCCCAGTGGGGTGCTGGGAGGCTCTCTTGGGGCTCACCAGAAATGTGCTGGATTTTTCTGGCCTTGGAAGCCTTGATGGCAATATCAGGGAGCTTTTCTTGGAGGCACCTTTCCAAAGCCCTATCACTCAGACAAATATCCCAGAGCTCAGTCATGATCAGCTTCTATTTACAATGCTGGAAGTGGATTTGTTTAACCAACTTCAATTTCCAAGAGTCAACAGACAAAACCCCAATTTCTTCTGCTGGAAGTCTGGGAAAACCTCCTGTTGGCATTGACTGAAACGAAGAGTAATCTTGTATTAAGAACTGAAAGCCCAGAGGGGGAAATAAACATTTTCACCTTTGAAGGGGGCTTTATTTCCTTTTAAGTTGTAACTGTTGGTACTGACATTAATTACAAGCATGTTTGGGTTTGTTTTTAAACAGACTGTCAATATTTGCAGTGTAATTGCATTATTTAGTCAAGCTTCTGCAAGTGCTTTCCAAACACTCAGGGTGGAACTTGTTTCTATGAAACCCAACAATTCTGTGAATCAGAGGCAGGTGGAGCAGAAGTGACTCTGTCACCAACCACAAGGTCACCAAAGCTCCTGCAGAGCCCCTCCATTCCCCAAACCAGCACGTGGCGACAGGAAGCACATTCTGGTTATCACCAAAACTGCACCCAACCACAGGCTCGAGTCTGAAGCCATCAAGTTTCTAATCAGCAATGAGAGGCAGTCCAAAAATATCACCATCTACAGCTCAGCTCTGCTCAGTTTATCCACATTTCTCTACATTTCTTGCACTTGAGGGCAAGACTGTTCCAAGCATTCTAGTCGAATATTTGGACAATATTTTAGCAGTATGAAGCAGCATTTTATAAAAGGCATAATTCTCATTTTAGGACTGGTAAATGGCAGACACCATTAATTCTGATTTTTGAGCAAATAGCAGAATACAAGGAAAGCTTCAAAGGCCTAAAGGAATTCTTCCCTGGGAGGGTGGGGAGACCTTGGCACAGAGTGCCCAGAGCAGCTGTGGCTGCCCCTGGGTCCCTGGCATTGTCCAATGCCAGGTTAGACAGATCTTGGAGCAGCCTGGAATAGGGGAAGGTGTCCCTGCATGAGCTCTAAGGTCCCTCCCAACCCAAACCCATCTGTGATTCTGTGAATTCATTAAATATCTTTGAATAAAAGTAAATGGGGCATGAGCTCTAAGGTCCCTCCCTACTCATTAATCTATTAATCTCATTAAAATACTGGTGCAGTGCTAATATGGGATGCAGCCAAAAGGTCTGAGGAATGTCAATCCCTTGCTCCAGAAAACTGTTCATCAAAGAAGCAATCTTTCATATAATTTCAATTAATAAAGATAATTCAGACAACATAATATATTTAGACTTCTGCAAAGCAATTGACTTAATCTTGCATGACATTCTGTTAAAAATAGTACCCCAAAAAAAGAAAAAAACAACAATGTAGCTTATTTTAAATGGATGGAAAAATTAGTAACATGCATCAAAAAGTAATTATCTGATCAAGGAATTTCTAGTGTGTCCAAAAGGATTTACTCTTGGTACAGTGTTATCCAACACTTTTATCAATCCAATACTTTATCAAAGCACCATTGCAGCCAAGACTGTAAATATCACCTACAGGAGCGATGCAAAATTTGCAGGTGAATTGGTTCTGTTTGTTTAAGTGCCCTTTAAAGTCTGCCTTAATCTTTGGTGAGAATTAACTTTCTAGACAAGAAATTTTCTGGGAATAGAAAAGCGTTTTAGTCCGGGAGGAAGTGGCACATCCAGAACAAGCAGCGAGGCAAAGTCATTCTGGGAATAAGGGGTGATTTTTAAAAGTAGGTAATTAAGGAGTGGCTCAGTTAAGTTTTCAGGAGCCTGCATTCGGTGGTGCCTGGAAGAATGGTGGCTAAAAACGCTGCAGCTCAAACACAGGTTCTGGGGCTGATGCAGCGTTCACCCAGCGTTTGTGTTACACCACGTCTTTAATTAGACAATCTGCCCTGTTAGCTGTGAAAACACTCTTTGGTTTTACCCATTGATCAGATTTATGCCCCGATATTTGATATTTTGCCTGGCTCGGCAGATCCCAGCTGATCCCAGGGCCATGTTTGCGGTGCATCGATCCCACGGGTGATGAACGGCCCGGGGGGGAATGAACGGCAGCGATTGCTCCAAGTGGCCACCGGGATCAAACATTTGTGCCCTTCGTTGTTCACAGCCCGCAGGGAAAAGAACAGTCCTGGTTGTGAGGGAGAGGTTTGGGACTGGCACGGCAGCGTTGGTCCGTGTTAGTCTCCATCCCCTCTGTTTTCCTTGGAAAAGCAGAAGCAGCGGCTCCTCGGAGCAGTGTCCCTCCCTCCCGGCTGCTTTTGACTTTCACTCCAGAGCGAAGTGATGTTGTCATAGAAACCCAAACGGGGCGTGTGGGAACCCTTCCAGTCCGGGCTGTGACAGGACATCACATTTCCCTCACCTGGATCTCGGTCTCTACAAACTCAACGCCTTCCTCCCAGAAAAATTAACCGAGCCCACATTTTCCTACCAAATTCTTGCATAGTGCTGGTCCTCCTGCCCCCTAAATAACCATCATTTGCAGGTGCCCAGGATCTGCTCTTTCTCTAACACGCCCACCCTTTGCTGCAAGCAAATGGAAACTCCTCGGGGTCAGCCTCCCTGCTTACATAAACTGGGAGAGCTCCACTTTACATCAGCAGGGAATCGAGCCTTCAACATATGCAGGGTTTATTTTCCATTGGAGATGGGCAGGCACTGGTATCTATTTTCCTTGGCACTTAGCTCCATATAGATTCCTTTTTGTCGATAATAAGACAATATTTTTGTTGGTTTCCATGATTATCTGAAGAGACAGATAGAGGAAAAAAATAAAAATAAGGCCAGACAAACAAATTCCAGTCAGTCCTAAATGATCTTGGGTTAAATGATTGTGCTGCCTGACATCTCAGGGGAGAGCAGGAATGAAACTCCAGCAAATCTGAGGGCAACCTGACTTGATGGAGTGTAACAAGGCAGGAGATGGCCTCTTGTGTTGGCTTAGCCTGCTGCTTCCCACCTGACACTGTTTTGGATTGGCATTCCGTGGTGAAACAAATACAATCAAGGGCAATCAGGTGAATTTATGAGCAGAGGGTCAGCAACCCCAGGGACTGTTCTTAGCAAGTGGGATTTGTAAAGCTCCTCTGCTCTCATAACCTCTGCTGGTCGTGTCCCAGCTGGGACTGGGCAGCTCCAATGCCAGGGCTGAGACTAATGGCCTGCAAATTGCTGAGTAGGTATAAGGAGCTGAAAGGTGGAAGGAGGGATTTCAAAGGCTGAAGGCCCAAGGAGAGCACTCCAGAGAGGAATAAATGCAGCAGGGGAGTGGAACTCTGGCTGGCAGCATCTGCTGTGTGGGCAGGACTCAAAACTGGCAGCAGCAGAGGTAGGACAGGAGGAGTCAACTCCCAGATTTTGATTGGACTGTTTGGATTTTGAACGTATCATTCTTGTTGAAGGAACAGGCTAAATCTTGCCATTCCTGGTATCTGTTTGATACCTTGTTGAAAGGTTGAAGGAGAACAAAGTAACGTGACAAAAAATTTGAGGAGCACAATAAAACACCCTCGCAGAGTGCGCAGAGCTTTGGGACTTTGCCACCAAGGACTCTGCATTTTCCAGCTCAAAAGGAATTTTCCTTCTTATGTTTAGTGACACAAATATACCCAGGTGTGCAGCAACCTGCATATTTCAACACAGTCCCACTAAGCCATGGTAAATCAGGAGATTTTGAGGTTTACAGGATAAGACAAAAAGGCAAATTGGTTCAACTTCAAGGAGCTAAAGCCCACCCTGGCTCTGTGGTGGTTCCACATAAGTCAGATTTAACTATTGCCCTTGGCTGGGAATGGGATCACACAGATGTGTGGTGTCTGATCCAGGAAATTATGGACTCAGGCACTCAGAACCTGGTAATAAATGATGATGAAGGCAGCACTGCAAAAATAATGTTGTTGCTGTCTTGCAGCACTCCACAGATCACTGTGCTTGCGTGTCAATAAATGAGGGCATCTGAACACTAAATCATTCCCTATTTATCTGGTCCCTTGTTACAGAGCAGGGCAATTTTTGTCTCACTTTTAGGTGTAACAGGCTGGTTTAGGAGCTTTACCAGATGGACTCCAAACAAAAAAGAACAAATTGGGAGCATCCCTGAGCTGTGGGTTATGCAAGCAGGGAATGGACTCTGCCTCTTGTCCCTCTGAGGTTGTTGGATACAGGAATTGTGCCTGCTGCTCTGGTTTGGGGCACAGGGAACACGGGGCTGCTCCTGCCCCCCACCAAGATCCACAAAAATCTTTGCATCAGCTCCTGAGTGTTTTAGGTCAGGCTTTAAGACACCTCATCACTCTGTACTGTAATTCTCACCGCCCACGTACCCTTCCTTCCTCACTTTGCAGTGCAGGGAGACAAGGTGGAAGGAAATGTGCCATTTTACCTGTAGATTGGTGATTTAAATTGCCCACTCCCGGCCTGGCACTATAAATCCTCTCCTGCAGCTGGAGAGCCCCGTTTACTACAGCGAGTTTCCATGGCAATCGTGTGCTCTCTCACATTCCACTGCATCGTGCAGGCAGCCCCCCCCTTTTCACTTCAGATTCCATTCACACAGTCTCCTATTGATAGGAAAAAAAACTCAAATGGGCCACAGATAGCTATTTCCTATCTTAACACACTTTCCCCCAATAACTGGATGATGGATCTGTATTTTAGCACATCAAGAGAACACTTGCCCTTTGCCAGACACCACTTGGCAGGCAGCATAAAATCCAGATATTCTGAAGGTCTAGTTCTATCCTGACACACATTACTCCTGTTATTTTAGGACATCAGTTGGAAAATACAAGCTTGATATCCCCTTGTGTTTCTGGCTGCCAGCCAAGCAAAGGCAGCGTGTGTCTGTTGCAGCAAATCCTTCCCTGAGCTTGGGCAGCCTCGTGGCAGCCTCCCACCTGCAGCCGAGCTGTTCTCAGCACTCAGAGCAGCTCAGGCACGGAGGGGATGGCACAGCCCATGGGAAAAGGATCTGCTGCTTCCCAGCAACGTGCGAAGGAATTAGGACTAGGAGTGAATACAAAAAAAGAGGGAATGTTATCAGTGGCACCAGCAAAACTCAGATTCCTCCTCGGTTTCTGGGTGTTTTACATGAACACTGATACCTCACAACATTACCTGTGGAGGTAGAAATGTGTGTCTTATCTCAGGAACTGTGACCTGGCACCATTAGTGGGGCAGCCCATTTGTCTCAGTCTTATGCAGCTGATTTGAGAGATAAGTGCTGCTAAGAATGACTTCAAAGCACAGTGGTCCCCTAAGCTCCTTGTGGGTTCAAATCAAATCCCAATTTATTAAGTGTCTTTATCTTTGTCCCTTTTAACCTCAGGGAATGTTTTGTCACAGATTCCAGGGGGTGCAGGACTGGGGCCTTGGCTGTCAGACTTCAGAGCAGTGCACTTGCTTTTTTTTTATCAGCTGCCTCTTCCTTCCATATGCTCACTACAGAATTCATGTCACATCCACCTTGCAATCGAAGTCTAGATTTGGGCTTCGATTGTTTGCTAACTGAGAATTGCTGTGAAGATGGTTAACCATGAAAATTGCTTAGTCAGGCACTGTAAAAAAATCAACAAAGAAATACCATTTTCTTTCCTTTTAGCTGGACAAGTTTCCCAGAAGTGAGAGAACCCACAACACTCCCACAAAGCCAGGCACAGGGAGCAAACCAGCAAGAGAATAAAGGAGTGTGTCTGCCAGAGCTGTGGGCTGTTTGTAAGATTCTTGGATCATGTCTGAAGGGTGTCAAAATTTCAAAACACCAAGACTTAAGAGGAATTTCTCATTTTAGTTCACATACATCTGCACTTCCTGAATTTTACTAGACCTTGTGGGTTACTGGGTGAAATATTTCCTAAACAGTGACAGGGCACAGCAGCAGAAACTGAAGCCTCTGGGAGGTGAGTCCATATCAAACAAACCTTCAGACTCCAAACAGCCTTGTGCAGGGCTGAGTAAATACCAAAGCCACTTGCTTTTGCCTTGCAAAAACACCAGAAATCCACACGGGAGTTCCAAGTACCACAGCGTGGCAGAGCTGGGCACTTCTTGCCCCATTCAGCATCGTGTGTGCAAGAGGGAAGTGCTGGTTGGGAAAAAGGAGACTCAAACTCGGACAGTGTGCTCCTTATGGGATAACCCCATGTAGAGGATCAGCTGCACCTCCCTTGGCAGGTTCTTAGATGAGAAACTCTGCAATGTCCTTGCCAGAAAAAGCCTAAAATTCCTTTGTAAAATCTGCTCTGCATAGGCCATAGCCCATGGTCTGATTTCCTAAAATGAGTAGGGGGTAGTTGGAGTATCTCAATAGGGGAAATTCAGTGTTTTAGGGGCTGGTGCCTCAAAAATGCCATAGGAGTGAAAACTCAGGGCCTCTTCCAGCCTTGGTTCCATGAGACAGGAGCTGTGGAGTCAGCAGGAGGGATCTCTACATGACTGGCCCATTTTGCTCATACAGATCTAAGATACAAATCCTAATGGATTTGCTCCTCTTTGCCTCAGCTCACACTCGGCTCCCTGACTTGGGAGTTTCACACTCTGCAGGAGTGGGATTTGGCCCAGTGATAGATTTCACTTCATCTCTCAGCAGATTTGTGGTCTAACACTCCAAGATGTGCAGCATAACACAGTGGCAATCTGTCACTCTCCTGGCTCTTGTCAGCTCCAACAGCTTGCTGAGGAAACACGGAGCCAAAATAAATGCCAGTCTGACCTGAGGGACGTCACAAGCGTCTCCTGCCAGAGCTCTGCCTGTCACAGCACAGACATCCCTGCTCCACTTGGCTCTCCCATCATCCCAGCAGGCTGGGACCAGCCCTGGGCTTTCCTGTCACAGCTTCCCAGCTTCTCAAATCTTCCCAAAGCATTGCCCTCCCCCTGCTGAGGTTGCACATTGTGTTCTCTGCCCTTTGAGGTTCCACCCTGAGCCCTGAGGCTGCAGTTAGGGCTCTTATCTCTCGTGCACCCGGAATAGCTGTGGCTCCCTCTTGGACAGGCTCTGCATTCCCAGCACTGAAACCTCTAATCAGGCCAGAACGTTGGCTTGGAACAGCTTGAAACGGGAATTTTCTGAGTCTGCAGCTCAGGAATTCCTTGTTTGGTTAGGCTTGAAAAGCTGGAGTTCTGGGGATGGCTGAGCACAGGCTCTGAGCAGGGACATTTGTTAGATTAGGCTGAGTCTGTTTCTTCAAGAGGAATTCTCAGAGACCACAGGGATCCATGGGCATGGAAGGATGTGGTGCCAGTGTCTCACCCCACCCTCTGAGAGCTTTCCAGCAATAACCAACACTCACAACCCTGACATTGCTGCTAGAAGCAAATCTGTAGAGTTATAAAGAATGACCGAATAATTGAAGATATAAACCAGAAGAAGGAGTCAGATTCTATATAAACCAAAATGCTGATGGAACAGCATGCAGTTGGCTGGGATAAGAGGATACAGAGACTTTTCTTGGGGTACTCACTGAAGTTCAACCCACAACAGCACTAAGTGGGGTAAGAAGAAACATGTTTTATGGCTTTGCAGAGGTAATTTTGAGGGGTTGTGACAAATGCACTGTCAGGCCTCAGTCCAGGACATCACAGCCCACCAAAGCCCATCAGAGGCTCCACAAAGAGAGTGAAAACGAACAGGAAAGTGAATTATTGCTGTTGTGAGAGTTTTGCTGCTGCTTTCCAGTCCAGGCTGTCTTTGTCCAAGGTGGCACCTGCCCCTCCCTGGGTTATCCCGGCAGAAACTGGAGCCAGGAGGCTCCAAACATCGACAGCTGCAGCTGCAGTGCGCAGGCTGCGTTTGCCCTCTGCTGTTGGTTTATCAGACTGTTCCCTCCGGATAACCCAAAACCTGGAGAACCTGGATGGTTACAGCCCAGATTTCAAATACTTACACTTAAAAAGTTGTGACGTTTAAAATAAATTATACCCACAAAGGGGGAAAAGCTTCACCTGAAACTTTAATATATTTTTTTTATAATATCAATTTTTTGGGAATAATCAAAAAGACGAGAATTTTTTTTTATTTTTTAATTTTCCCCTAAATAGAACCCAAAAATTAAGCCCCCTGCTCTCTTTAAAGCAGGGATTTGGATGTGACTGAGAGCAGGAGCCAACGCTGGGTGAGCCCACAGGGGAAGCTGTGAGGAGAGATGCTCTGGAATGGGAAGAGCTGCTCTGCAATGAGGAAAGATGCCCTGGGATGAGGACTCAGGGAGATCTGGTCCCTCTCCCTGCTCTGGCATCCCAGAAGGGCAGAGCTGTTCCCACCAGGGCCCCAGGCTGGTCACCCTGCCCTGTCCTCTGCACTGCCAGGATGCCAAACGCTCTGGAAAGGACACAAGGGTTTGTCACGAAATCTGCTGGCACCTTGCCGCGTGTTTGCAAGCTGAGATCAGCATTCGTGCTCCTCTTGCTGCTGTTTGTTTTCTCCTGTGCCCCCAACAGCCCCTCCCTGTGCTGTGGCGCTGTCGCCCTGCTCGGGAGGGCACAAACAAAGGTGTGGCGGTGGCTGAGCCCTGGAGGGGTTGATGGGACTCCTGCGATCCTCCCACTCCTGCCGGGACTCAGGGGCAGGGCAGGGACTGACCCAGGAATTGTCTCTCCTGCGTTCCCAGCTGGCAGCAGGAGCTGGAGCCTGTGGATGGCTCATCCCGGGAAGGAGCAGCACGTGGGAAGTTCAGCGCTGGGATCGCTCTCACACCTCTCTCTGGAAGTGCCTTTGGGATCAGCCACTCCTGGAAGGCTGCAGATCATCTCCAAAGGGCTTTGGCTCAGATCCTGAGTGGAGATTTTGTTTCCTGCATGCCTGAGGCTTCAAAAGGTAAGTGTTGAACTGGCAGGAATAGGGGAATGGATGGATGGATGGATGGATGATGGATGGATGGATGGATTGATGGAGGGATGGATGGATGGATGATGGATGGATGGATGGATGGATGGATGGATGGATGGATGGATGGATGGATGGATGGATGGATGGATGGATGATGGATGGATGGATGGATGGATGGATGGATGGATGGATGGATGGATGGATGGATGGATGGATGGATGGATGATGGATGGATGGATGGATGGATGGATGGATAAGGATGAATAAGGATGGATAAGGATGGATAGGGATGGATAAGGATGGATAAGGATGGGTGGATGTATCCATGGAGGGATGGAGCTGATTTTCCCAACTCTGACCATTCCTGAGCTCCCAGGCAGCTCTGCAAGGTGCACTGACCCACAGCAGGACGTTTACCAGCTCTGTCATATCCCTGTCTGTCCTAAGACTCCTTCACAAGGCTGAGAAGATTAATAATAGCAGGTAACATTTGCAAACACCACAAAAATGTAAATGCTGAGGCTCTTCATGGGCAGTCATCAATAAGAGATGAGAAAATTTTAATTTATGTCAGCATATGAACGCCCTGGGCTGTTCTCAGAGGGCAGCAGTGACCTGTCCTTTTGCATGGCTGTTTCAGACACAGAGACCAAGTAAGCAGAGCTGTAACAGAGCTGAAAGATGGAGAACAGCTTTGCCTCTGGAGAACTGGATCCTCTAAGTGGTATGTGGGTAATGAGCTTCCACTTCCTCTGCACGGTCATAGCAGAGACTTGGGTAACTTTGTTTTAAACCCGGGATTGTGGAAAGACTTTAGTGCTTAGTTTAATCTGGATTGTGTGACTTCAGGCACAATGGAGCAAATATTTTGGAGTTTGGAGAGCTCTGGGCAGTTTTGTAACTGTTCATAGCCCTTACAGCAACACCAGCCCCCCATTTCATGCTGCTTTCTAAGAAAACTCCTCAGCTGAAAGCACCACAGCTCAGTTTCTGTCGGGTGCATTCAATGAGTTCACAGCAGCAGCTTCTCTGTATCTGATGTGTCACTTATTTTTTTTCCCATAAAAAGACACAAGCCATTCTTTCACGATTAATCCTGAATGGTTTTGGTTTGTTTTTTTTAAAGCAACTGCTACAAATAGGGCTGAATTGGGAAATTCAGCTCAGTCTTTTTAAACTGTGTGTTAATATCAGCAAGGATTTTGCTGAATAAGCACTAACACAGCCCAGAGAGCTGATGGAACCCAGCACACACTGAGATACAAAAGCAGCCCAGACACAAATTTCCAGGGGCAGTTCTGTGTTTCAGCCACCAGCTCTGTGATCTTTTCTGGCTTGGGAATGAGGGGAAACTGGGAATAGTGAGGAGATTCTAAAATATCTTTCATCTCTTGATTCTACAGCTGTGACCTTGGCTTGGGAGAGTCTCCAGGAAGCCAAAGCAGGGGTATGTGCAGCTTAGGGAGCACTTTCTGTCACAAACCTTTATCTCTTTCTGTCAGCTGCCTGTGAACCACCTCCACAGCTGAATTCCATGGAAATATTGTAATTGAAAGCAATATAAACCTTCCACTTGGATTATTTTTTCCCAGCGAACACATCACCTCCTTATTTGCTAAATAACAAAGAGAGGATAAAGGGAAAAGCCAGGAATTTTACCCAATTTCACAACACTCACAAAGTTAATGACAAGAACAGAGGAAGCTTTGCCCTGCTCGTGTTTGAAGTCCTGAGCAGAACAACAGGGACATCCTCTGGATTCTCCCTGTCTTATCAGCCTCTTAGGAGGGAACACGATGGAGCTGCCATCATAACTGACATTCCTTGGATAAATGCAGAATATTATCCAAATCCACGGGGTGTTGCTTGAACAGCAAAGACCTGACAGCAGCATCGCCCTGCTGAAGTTGCTCTTGGCTGGGGTCACCTCCAGCTTAAGCTGTTTTAAAAAACATCAGTGAAATTCTGCACAGACACATGCAAAGTGTAAATAAAGGAGAGAGGTGATTTCACCTCTTATCTTCCCAGTCAATTGCATTCTTTCCAACTGTAGGAAATACCACATGGAACATGCTCAGACAAGCCAGTATTTACACAGTAACTAGGAGCTGCAAAACTAATCAGAGAAGCAGTGGATGCCAGCAAAAAGCTACTCCAGAAAAAACCCAAAACATATGTCTCCCTTCAAAAGAAAAATCTGCTTTTTCACAGCTACAAAGGATTGAAAACAAATTTTATCATCAAACGTGGAGCTGTGCCAAATCACAGGCAGCCAGAAGAAAGCTTTGGCAAGAAAAGAGCTTTGGTGAGTCCTGAGTTCCTGGGAAGCTGCTGAGATGGGACTGCTTTGGTGCTTGAGGAAGGGAAGGTGACAGGAGATAGTGAAAAATCCTCTTTATTGAGGCAAGTGTGTATTTTTATCAGCTTTCTGTCGTGTTCCCAGCAAAATATCAGAATGCTCAGGAAGTCACACCTTGCTGGGGAGAGCTCAAGCAAAAGCTGCAGCATCAACACCCACCAGCTAGAGCACAATAAAAGCTCCCTGTGCTTCTCCTCTGGGAGGTTCTTCCCTAGAGATAAACTGAAGTGATGTAAATGCAGAATTTTGTTTGCTAACTTTGGCAGGAAACACATAATGTGTTTAAAATCGTTTCTAAAAGATGAAGTGGGAGAATAAAAAAGCAGGAAATTTAACCTTCACATTCAATTCCAGAATGTTCTTAAAAACTAATGACAAGAACAGACTTCACTTTTTATTTTTACGTCTGTTAAATATTTGTTTCTGAGGTGGTTTATTGGCTGGGAACAGTTTCAGCTGCCAGTCTTTAATATTTATTCAGTATTTATGGGCCAGGGTTTTTAGGGGGATAGTGCTCAGTCAAATTTGCTCTTTGAATTTAATGGTTAAGGAATATTTTTGACATAGTTTTGATGTGCTGTAGATGGCGAGAGGAGCAAAGATAAAAGAGCTTTGAGTGAGAAGAAGGGCAATGAGATTGCTCCAGCCCACAGGTAAATAAAAACCTGAGTGTACAGCACTTGGGGGGTGAGCTGGTGAAGGCACAAATAAAGGAACTTAAAATTCTGGGATGCAGGACTTCAGAAAGAGTTTAGCACTTTACTGTTTATTAGGGGAAAAAAGGAACAAAAGAGCCACCAAACAATTTCTCCCTCAGCTGTGACCAACAAGGCAGTGGAGGAAGGCAGTGCCTGATATCAGTTTTCTGGCCATGCTCATAATTTCTCATATCAGATCACAATTTGCACTGTGCTTCCCTAATATTATCTTCATTTGCCAGCCTGCTGGTGACTGGTAAAATGCTGATTCTCTGCAGATGCTGAGATCACCATCAGCACATGTACAAACTCAGCAGTCAGTTATTGACCAATTTAATAATTTTTAATCCTGCATACTGACCCTTGTTTCTCTTTTTCTGAAGAGAGAGAAGCTCTGCTGTTCTCTCCCCTCGCTCCCAGACTTGTTTGCCTGAGAGCCCTGCTGTGACCTCTGGCCCATCCAGAATGTCCCCTCTGTCCCTCAGGGCAGCCTCAGGATGCTGCAGGAATTGGGCTGTGAATGGAAAAGGCTCACCTGGGACATGGGAGCCTGCAAAGAGCCTGGACAGCCCAAGAAGGGACAATTTCAGGGAGCTGGGAGATTCAAGAGGATTCCCAGCAGAGAAGGAAAAATCTCCCTGCTCCTTGCACCACCCACCTCGCTGTCCTGCAGGGAGCAGCTCCTTCTCTGTCCCATGGGGCAGCAACATTCCCACACCCACAGCTCTCCTGCCTCCCACATCCCACCTTCCAGCAGCCAGCAAGGCCAGAGATCAGAAGCTGGAAGAGCTGAAGAGAAAGTCACCCCAAAATAAGTTAGAGCAACTCAAGAAGAGGATCCAGGAGCAGAAGAGAAAGCAGCAAGCAGCAGCCCAGGAGCAGGAGCGCTTGATTTTTGCTAAAGACCCCCTGCCAAAGAGAGCCCTGAAGAGAAAGGTTTGCAGAGTGGCCTCTGCTCCTCCTGCTCCAGCTCACAGAGGTCAGTGGTGGTCTGGAATCTCCAGAGAAAAGCTGGAATTGGGCATTCCCTAGCAGTGCTTTGGCACAGCTGAATAACTTGGCACAGCTTCCACCCCTCCCTGTGGTACCTGGGGGGCATCACCCATGTTCTGGTCATAAATCCTTTATTTTTGCATCTCCAAACCTCCTCGAGTGGGAATTCACTTCCCCACCAGGTTTACTCTCCAGCACACACAAATTCATAAATTTCCTCCAAATAGTAAAGAATTTGCTGCAAATCTATTTTTTTCTCCCCTTTCCTCCCACATCCTTTTGCCACATATAAAACATGGAACAGGATTCGGCAGTACAGCAGTGAGGAAAGGCACCACAGGTATTTAAAGCAGGAATTGTAGTTCAGAGGCATTACAGGGGATTTAACAGTTCATTCAGTGGAACTGGTGTGGATCTGAAAGCAAATATTATTAGACCTTCTTATCCTGCTTTGCTTTGCTAAATTTGGGGCTGAAGAACCATCCATCTACAGCTGTCACTTTAGTTTAGTGTGGTTCAAGATCTCGGATTGCTGGGATCGAGGCGTGGAGTCAGGAACTGCCCGGGGCCAGCCCGGCAGCCTCAGCCGAGGGGGATTTACTGCGGGAATACGGGACTAGAGGAGCCGAGCTGAAAAGCTGCACGGAATAAATCTCATTGCTGTAATAGCATTAGTGTTAATTCACTGGGCACACCCCGGCAGCTTCCAGCGGCGTTTCCCTGGGCTTTGCTCCCTGCCGCCTTTTGCAGGGGTGCTGTGGTGCTGCCCTCGGGTCTGTGTCCTTTTCCAGCTGCATCAGGCAGCATTTCTGTCCATTTCCAGCAACATCAGGCAGCATTTCTGTCCATTTCCAGCCACATTAGGCATTTCAGTGCCTGCTGTTCCCCCTCCTAAAGCCAGAGCCGCAGTCCAGGCTCAGCCTCCTCGGGCCGTTCCCAAGGGAAGGCTCGTTTAGTTTGTTTTTAACCCAAATCATTTTACGTAACTGAGGGAGGGAACTGCCAGACAGACTGTTCGACTTGTGGGACAGACAGACTGAGGCTGGGGATTAACAGCTCCAGACACAGCTCAGCTGCATCTTGTTCACTTTGTGCTCTAGTGCTGAGAGAAGTGTGTCACAGCTGCCCAGCCAGGCATTCCCCCTGTCACACACCTGCAACCCAGCCTCGGGAGCCCAGTGCTGCTTTCCACAGATGCAGCTCTTGAGTACCAGCATCTGCACAGCTCCTAATGCCTCTCAAACATTTGCTTTTCTGGGTTTTAGTTTTTTAGTTTTTTAATTTTTTCTGAAATCATTTCCATTCTCTCCTTGCCTGATGGAGAATTTACCATCCTTGGACAAGGAAGGGATTATAAAACCCCCAAAGATCCCAGGTTAGCAGTGAGGTATCGTAATTGGGAACTCTTTCAAGTGTTTGCTCTGCATGGAAAGGTTGGCCTGGATCTCCAGAGACACCAAGGGGAGGTGTCCCACTGCACCCACAGGATGCAGCAGTTGGGGCAGGGCTGTTTATTGTGCTGTACGGATAGACAGGGTCTGGGTAGAGCCTCAGGGATGGATCTATTGCTTCCTGTGCTGGGACATCTGCACAGCAAAAATAAAATAAAGGAGGAGTCCTGCATGTTTGGTGACCAGTTTCAATAAAAGCCTCCTGCTTTTGCATTCCAAGAGAATGGGGCTGGGATTGGATTGTTGAGTTCAGAAGTTTGAATTTAGCTACACTAATTCTTTTCTGTGTTTTATTTTCACCTCCTGATTAAAGAACGAAGAGAGAGGAGCTCAGCATGGAGAATTCAAATGGAACACCAGAGGCAGCTTCCATCCAAGCCCTGTGCTCTGGAGAGAGCAGTGGCAGGGAAAGGTAAGGCTGAAAACCATCAGAAATCACAAGGGCTGATGGACAGAACTGCCTGCAGCAGTTGAATTCCAGACCTGCCAGGATTAAAAGTCATCAGAAATGAAAAATAAGCCGTACATCCCAAAGAGCTGTCTGTCACCTATTCAGTTCTGTTTCCCTCAAGAATTAAGGGTGCCACCAAAGGCAGGGATTTCCTGGCCTGCCAAGCAGGGACTGAATCCAGGCAGAGAAAAGTCAGATGAATTATCCAAGTCTCAGTTGCTGCTTCTCAGTTTTATTTGACAGGTATTTCTAAGGGCAGGTTTAAATTCCTGCTGTCATTTTGCCCATTTAATGCTATAGCTTTGCATTCAGATGCTGTGGGGGAAGAAGTGGAAGTGCTGTGGGTTGCTCTTTACACCAGCCAAGTTCACAAGTAACTTCTGTGAAGCAGAAATAAAAAAATCCAAATTCTCTAATCCAGATGGAATTATCAGCATAGTGTGCTGTAGTCCCTAAGTAAGATTTTAAATGCATGAAATATGTAATAATTTCCTTCTCCCTCCGTTTTTGGTTGGGTTGTTGTTTTTATTTATTTTTTTTTGTTTTAATGGATTGTTTGAAAAATGGCTTGCTCTTCCTCTGAGAGTGGGTCATAATAAGACCATGCCACGTGAAGCATTCATCATTGTAACTGCCAGTGTCATGGTGTCTTTATTGGCTATTAGTTTCTGTCACTGAAAGAGCCAAGGCAGGGCTACAAAGAGATGAATGAGGGGCAGGGGTCAGAGCCAGAGTACTCAGGAATTTGATGAATTATAAATTTGCTGTAGTTAACAAAAAATTAAGTCACCACAGCTATAAAATATTCATCTGTTCGTAGGTAGGGGGAAAACCCAGGAGGATATTTAAATCAAAAGAGTTTCTTCTATCAACTGTTCTCATCAGGAATGCAGGCTGCTCTTCAACTTTAGCATCATAGTTGCTGTAGTTAATGAACACTATGCAAATAAAAAGAAGATTTAATTGGAATAAATGACATGGTGAGGCAAAGATTGTTAGATACACATATTAATTTGTCTGGTGCATTCAGAGGAGTTAGGACAGGGCACAAAATAAATGCATTTTTCGCACTGCTAAACACAAAACAGAGACACAGCAAGGTGTTTCCTTAAAGACATGGATGGAGCCCAGCCTTCCTGAGCCCAGCACATTCTGGCAATTCCCTCTGTGCTCCTGCTGTGAACACCAGGCACAGACCTGGTGATAATTCCTTCCAAAGGAAGTTCATGGGATTGTAGGAAGTGACTTCAGCCCCACAGGGAGTGCAGCTCTTCCTGGTCTGAGAAGCATCATCCCCTGTGACACGATTCCCATGAGCCTCTCAGAGGCTGCTGCAAATGCAGAAATAAAAGCTGTTGGCTGTGACTCCTTCAGCAGCCGTGGTACAAGAGGAGATGTCCCCAAAGCACAGACTGGGGAATGTCAGGGCAGTCCCACTGAGCACTGAGTTTTTGGGAAGGCTCCCCTGACCCCGAGGTGCTGCCCACAGCTTGGCACACAGACAAGTTTTGAGCAGCAGCTTGAAAAGCCTGGCTCAGCCCTTTGAGCACTGAACCACACGAGCTGAGGCTGATGTTGAACTCAGNAAAGCCTGGCTCAGCCCTTTGAGCTGAGTAAAATCAGCTTAAGTAAAATCTTTCTTATTAAAAATAAAACCCACTTGAGTATTTTAGTTGAGGGAGATTTTGGGGGGTAGAATTTCCATGAAAAACCCAACTGAGTATCTATTCATCCACCTTGTGCTGGAGAAATGTTTGCAATAAATACATAATTGTGCAAGTATTGGCATGCTGTGAATGCAATCTGAAATTATGAAGTAAAACAGTGATAAATGTTGTCTATTACGTGACACCACCTATTAAGCAAGAGTAATTTGTTTGTGCTGCATTCTGCACTGTTTATTTCTGCATTAGACATTGTCCCTCGTGCTGTATCCTCCATTGATTCTTCCACACCACATCCTGCTGATTCTCACCAGTTTAAAAATGAATTCGTTTCCTCTGCTGAGTTTGAAGTAATCACAAGGAAAAGAATAATCCCCTTTCCTTCAGTCCTCAAATGTGCTGGTACCCAGAAGTCCTGACCTTTTCTCAGTGTTCTTGAGGCCTCTGGGAGTCAGTGATTTCTGAGTAAAACTTTTAAGAACTGTGTGAACACACTGCAAGTGTTAAATTATATAATTGCTGATGGTAAAGCCTCAGGAAAGCACTGAACCTTCACATTTTACACTCACGAACTCATCTGATTTATGACCCTGGCAGCCCCCAAAGTTTGGGTGCTTTAAAAGCCTTTTGTTATCAAAGTAGCACCAACTTTTTGTATTTTAAACCTGCTCTGACTGAAATGTTTTAGATCTCCCCACACCTTGAGTGTGATTCCTGGAAATCACTGTTCAATAGACTGCAATAAGAGAGTTATGTTTTCAAAGAACATGTGGGGCTTTAATAATGAAATACAAAATCTCTGTTTCAGGTGTGAATCTAGCTGGTGTCTCTGCATGGAGAGAAGGTCAGAAGTTGGCTAGAAGGCTGCTGGGCCCACCCCCTCCACTTCCCCATCTGAGGAGCAGAACTGGAGAGCAGAGCACAGAAAAGACCTTTGGTACAGCTGTCCCTCTACAGCACTGGTTATTTTAGCACACCCAAAATTAAAAAATAAAGGGTTTATTTAAACTAATTGAAACAAAAGCTTTCCAAGCCCTTCTGAGCCCCTTTCTTTAATGGCTCCTGCAATAACAATTGGTCACTGCAACTTCAAATTTCACCTTTACAGATTTGTCTTCTCCCTTGAATATCACAGATTTTACAACAGACACGTGCCAATAGTCCTCAGAGCTGTGGTAGGAAGCAGGTTGGGAGATGCACATACATAAATAAAGGAATTGTTACTCTCTGAAATAATTACATCACTGTTGTTTCCAAACCTTTCCCACAGAACCTTTGGAAGGAGGGGGAGGACTTGGGGCAATGCCAGTGGTGGAACACAGCTCCAGAGTGAAGGGGAATGAAGCTGTGGGGAAGAGCCCTGGAGCCCAAAGTGCTGTGGTTGCTGAAAGGGGCAGCAGTGGTCCCACAGAGGATGCAAACCAAGCACTCAGGAACCTTCCCGTGCAAAGGCAGTCCTGTGAGGAACACAGACATCTCAGGCTCCCCAGAGATGCTGTGAAACACCAATCCCAAGGGATCCATTCTCCTTCACCTGGACTTTCCTCAGCAAAAGATGGAGCCAAGCCCAGCACCTCAGGAAGCTGCAGCAGAGGAAAAAGTGCATCTCCTCAGAGACAAAAAGAGTCTGAGAAAGAAAACCTTGAGCAAGCTTCCAAGAGGAGGGTAAACCTTAAAAAACCTCACCCCTACAGCCCTGAAAGCGTTCGGGAATTTATGCATCGAAAAAAGGCAGAAAGAAAGAAAAAACTCCTTGAAGAGAAAAAATCTTTGGTGCAGGCTGTAGAGAGGAGGAAGAAGAGGTTGCAAGAAGTGTACAGGAAACAAAAAGAAGCTGTTGGGAAGAAATCGTGTCCTGATGAGACGCACAAACCCATTGGGAAAAAGGGTTCTGCCAAAGGAAACCCTCAGTGTGAACGTGAGCAAGTAAGTCCTAAGGAGTGGCAGATTGAAACCCCTCCAATCTTGATCAGTGCAGCACCGTGTAGGAGATTAAACAACTCATACAAATGCTTTGGAGTGCCAGGGAGAAAATGTTTTATCTAGAAAAACAGAGCAGTTAGCTTATAACTATGGCATAAACTCCTGGGCTCATTAGTGGGGCTGGAACCCTCAACTTCAGGCCAAAAACCTGGAAATCTCCACTGCCTGAGCTAAAAGCAGATTTGCTGTGTGGGGTGAGCGTTTTTCCAGTTACATGAGCAAATATTTAGGTGGAATAAAACCCAAACATTACCCTTCTGTTGCCAGCTTTTGAGTGCTTACACTGCTGGGATCTTTTCTTTCAGGAGCAAAGCAGTGGGGGAGCACTGGAAAGGAGTTTCATGGCCTGGGTGGATGAAACATCCTCTCCTCTATCACCTGAAGATCACAGAGACAGGTACTCAGACATAAAAGGCTTCCTAGAAAGCCTCTTTCTCAGCTCACACTGCAGACATCTCTCTCTTGTTCTTTTTTAGCAGGAATCAACTCCCAGAAACAGCTCAATCACCTAAAAAAGGAGAGGCATTGGGTCCTCCAGCACCACTGGAATCCAAATGCTGGTTTCTCAGTCCTCTGAAATGTGAAGACTTGAGGGACTGCTCTCTCCCAGCTCTGCATTCACCTCCTCTGAGCTTTTTCCTTCCTCAGAAAGATGCAAAACCTTCCTCCAAGGACTCATCTTTTGGCCTTTCTCCTCACAGAAGCAAACAGGATCGAGTGAGAGCCATTCATGGACTGTCCAAGGACCTTGCAGAAAAGATTGATGTGGCAAGGAAGAGGCTGAGTGCATCCAGCTGGGTTAAAGCCTCTGCTGGCAAACAACCAGCAGAGACAGCTCTGGACCTTCACACTGATCCTCCTTCTGTCCCAGAACCTGAGACTCCCAGGGATGGCCAAGAGAGGACAATGACTGCACCAATGCTGCTGGACACCACAGGCCCTGCTGTGCTTCGTCTGACATCTGACAGGGAATGTCATGGACTGGGCAGGACTGGCCTGGTGGGCAGCACTGAGGGAGCAACAGCCCCGGACAGACAGAAGGAAATGCCAACTCCTTTGGCTGGTGGGAATGCTGAGAGGGAAGAATTGCCCTGGATCACTCAGAGTGCAGGACAGAGTCACCTCAGCTCGGCAGGAGACCCAAGCAACACATTGCAAGGTAAATCCTTTCAACATGAACAACAGGGATGTTCAGGTGCCACTGCCCAGGTTTTTCAAAGCTACAAGCAAGGCTTAAGCTTCATCTCCCCTTGGCTATTTATTTGAAATATTTTGCCTTGGAAAATCCTTGAGCAGTGACTCTCCTATGTTTTATTTTCCTCCCCTCTCCTTGCACCTGTGAAACTACATCTCATAATTTTTTCCATGGCTTTGCCACTAATTTTGAATATGTCACTTTCTGGTGCCTAGGGCTTCCCAGAAATAAAGAAATTATAAACCTAATCCCATGTAGTTAAAAACCTGTGGATAAGAAGGGCTGTATGGAAGTGAAATGCTCACACATGCATAGGCAGTGAATAGATGCCAAAGCTTGGGCCATTTCATTTCTACAAAGAGCATATTTATTAAATGTCTTCATTTGTCTTTTTAAAAGGTTTCCCTGTGAATAAGGGCTCCATGGTGGACCTAAGTCTATGGCATAAAAAGCCAATAACCAGCCCAGCCTCTCCAGCTCGCAGATTCCTCACTAGAAGGTAAAGCTGGATCTTTTATTCTCTGCTAAATGTGCCTTGCATGTATTTAAAATAAGGAGCATCAATTCAGCATGGAGCCAGACTCACAGCAGTGGGTCTTCCAGGCTTCACCTTCCTCTCATTGCGTCTGTGAAATGAAATTTCATAATTTTATCTGTGGCTTTCCCACTGATTTTGGACCCATCACTTCCCCTTCTGCTGCCTAGACTTTCCCAGAAGAAAGGAAATATAAACCCGACCCCATGTAGTTGGAAATCTGGGGATAACAAAGTGGAGTATATTATCCTCTGCTGAATGTGCCACACAGATTTAAAATAAATAGTGGGGATGATGAGTTCCCTGGGGCTGGTNGAGTTCCCCGGGAATGGTGAGTTCCCCAGGGCTGGTGGATTCCCTGGAGCAGTGGTTTCCCCGGGAATGATGGATCCCAGGAGTGGTGGATCCCTGGGGCTGGTCAGTGAATCCCAGCTCTGGTTGCTGGGTCCCGGCTCCAGTGGGCAGATCCTGGGTCCGGTGGATCCCATCTCCAGTGGGTCCCGGCTCTGGTGGGTGGATCCCGGCTCCAGTCGGTGGATTGCGGGTCCGGTGGATCCCAGACCCGATGGATCCCAGCTCCGGTGGATCCCAGCTCCGGCGGATCCCGGTTCCAGTGGGTCCC
>VZTB01002858.1:157324-181109 GCA_013397245.1 Thryothorus ludovicianus | reverse complement strand
CTCCGGTGGATCCCGGCTCCGGTGGATCCCGGCTCCGGTGGATCCCGGCTCCAGTGGGTCCCGGCCGCGCTGCCATGACGCTCTCTCGCCACCGGAGGGCGCCGCAGCCGCGGGACGGAGCGAGGCCCTGGGTAAAGCCGCCCCGGCCTCCTCCGGGCGGGGATTAATGGAAAAAAATAATTTCTAGTGATTGTTTTCACTCGATTTGCTACAAAAGCGGGTGAAAGATTCCCACCAGTGCAGCTCTGTAGGTTGTGTGCGTGCGGAGCAACACCTGCTCACACACAGCACCTTTCCTTGGACAGCACACATGTGATTATTGTGGAAAATTGGTTTGGTAGCAGGAAGTGTAGAAAAAATTATTACATTAATGTAGGTTGCTGTCAGCTGTTAATGAAATATTTAATGTGGACCACAGTTGAGAGAAACCTTTTGAATTTGGCCTGTCTTGGAGAGCAAACTGCCCCATTGAGTCCTCTGGTGACAGAGGAGAGTGTGAAGGGACAATCATTGACTGCAGGTCAGAGCCTGTCCCTGCCCAGCCACAGAGAAGGACAAAGCCAGAGTTCCCACAGAGGCCACACGACTCTGCAGAGAAGAAAATAAATCCTCTGAGCTCTGGAAGATTAAATATGACCTGGACAAGCATTACCTAAGGACATATGTGCAGCAAACTGGCCACAGTGTCCCCAGTGTCCCATTCAGAGAGACAAGGACAAGGAGTTGGTGCTGTGGGATCTGCCTGGAATGGCCTGGATCTGCTCCATGGGCACTCTGAGGGTGCCTGGGAAGGAACTGGCTGGACCAAACCACCTGCAGCTAAGCTTCTCTAGTGGGAAAAAGTTAAGGTGAAGATAGGTGAAGGTGAAGGTGAGATATTGGGCCCAGCATTCTTTTCAAGGAGATTGTTTACAGCTTTACATTGCAAAGTAAACAGGAGGAAAATTAAAATTGGAGAGATAAGTTCAAACAGATGAGGTTACCAAAGTTATGAGGAGTAATTGCTGGAATTACTGGAATTACCAAGAGTTAAACCCCTGTTCTTTGTGCAGAACCACCACACTCACAAAGGCTGGGCTGAGCTCTGCTCTGAAAGATCGGTTGCAAGGATTATGGAGCTGTTCTGTCACAGAAGATGGCAAATGTATAAAACATGAGCAGAGGGCACTCAGAGTGTGCAGTGGAGAGAGTCAGAGCTGTGTCTGTGCTGCACCTTGGGGAGCACAGCCCAGCAGCCACAGGCTCCATCACTCTTGTCCTGACACCACCCAAATTCACAGGAATGGTGGTAGGTGCAGGACCCCCTGTGCAGCCCCCCAGCTGTAAGGGACCAGCATCAAACCAAGGAGAAATAAGACAGATTGCACTGATCTGCTGAACAATGCAATTACTGAGAAAGCAAAGCAGCCAGAGTCAAAAAGTCCTCAGAGCATCACCGAAAAAAACACCAATAAAACCTCTCAAACAATAAATCACAACCCTCTTGAAAGTGCTGCTTCAAAAGATGAGGAGAGCTACTTGCAGATAAAATATCGCTGTGTTTAGAGATTAGAAGTGGAAAGTGTGGCTGTATTGTGAATGACTCCAGACTCATCTCCTGGTGGCTGAGGGCTCCCCGTGATGCAGCAGCAGTGACAGTGTAGCTAGAGCTGGCTTAGAAAATGTGAAAAGCAGCTGAGTTGGGTCTGTGCTCTGACTTCCACTGCTAAGGAGTCCACATTTGGCTACAACAGATCAAATTCTCTCTCTCCAATAGCTCATCTGAACAAAGCCAGCTGTTAAAAGTGACTGTGTGCTGGCCTCATCCACAAATACAAAACATCCAGCGCTCCAAACCCAGCGCTCTTGAGCATGACCTTCTCCACAGCCAGTCTCAGCAGCACAGTTTGCTGTTGACATGTTTAATTATAGCTCTGAAAACAGGGGCTCGTGTTCATGCACGAAATCCTGCAGGTGCCTGTTTCCATAAGAAATGTTCCCATTTCATGCCCGGCTGCTCCCCCGTCCGCAGGGGCGGCTGGCAGAGATTTGTTGCTGATGCAAATAACTCACTGATGGGAATTCTCCAAACTGCCAGAAAATGTGTAGGCAATTCCACCTTAATTCATTTCAGTTGCCTCTGTAAGTGGCTACATTCTCGAGAGTCAAAAAAATCATCCTGTTTTTGCTGTAAGTTCAGCTCTGAAAGTGCTCTGGGTGGCTTCAGGGGCTGGGACTGAGGGTGCTGGCTGAAGAGTCACCTGTTGGATCACAGCTCTGCCTCCTCCTGGGGGCTCAGCAATGCTTTCTCTTTAGTGTAAATCCAAAGAGCCTCCTCTGGGAGTTGTGGTGGTTTATGCAGAGCTGGCTGTGTCTGGAGGGCAGGCGTTGCTGGCCACTGCTGTGGAAACCCAGGATTTTCTGTAGAATCTGCATTGATTTCCACTGATGCTCTTCCCAGGACACAAACCTTGGCATCATCCCCAGGCAGAGGAGGCATTTCCCAAGAGCCAAAGAAAAAAGTGCCTAAAAAACCATCCCAACACAATTTCAGAGACAAAGCTCAGTGCATTTAACCAATGAATATCAGAACTGCTTTGTAAGAAATCCCTGTTTCCTCTGTTCTTTCTTTCTCATCCACCTTTGCTCCCACTTTCCAAAGACTACATCCAAAACGCGTTAGTGGAAGCTGCACTAATCGTTTTAGCAGTTTCTGGGTCATGAAAAACAAAGAAAAGCTTATTAACGAGAAAAATGAAATAAGATTTCCCTAAGCTGATTGCCAATAAAAAAAAAAAAATTCCACATTCATTTTTCTGTATAAAAAAGAAAACATCTGTCACCATTTCAGTGTCTCAGTATCCCTGTGTGTGGTTCAGCTGAGGCTTGATCAATAAATGCCCATTTTCACACCTTCTTTCTTAATCTTTTTAGTTAAGCTCAGATAGTTACAGTCCAAAACAAAGTAAAATCAGTTAGCTGAGGTCTTAGTCTGCAGGACTTGATGGTGACACTGTTTTTAAATATTAAAGTATATGTATCACTCCCAGATCTTAGCTGGGCAGAGCCATGCTCAGCACAAGTCCCAGAAACTCTGGAACAGAGTTCAGCACTTTGTGTTTCTAAATGAATTTCTTTGCCAAGGTTCAGAGCTGGATTGTGCAACCAAGTCCCAACAATGGCACGGATTGTACAATGCACCCTCCTAAGTTAAGCTTCCCTGCTGCAAGGTTGTTGTTTGTATTTGCACCAGGCTGAAAAAGACCCAGCTCTTTCAGAGCAGTAATTAGAGAAGGTAAAAATGAGTGTTGTTAGCTTTCCTGACAACATCAACGTACAAGACAGGAGGTTTTGTTCATTTCCAGGTATGACTTCTCAGGGAGCCTTTTGTTTCCATTTGACAAAATGTAATAGTTCTGTTTAAATGAAATAACCCTTTTTTTTTAAAAAAAAAAGCTCAAAAGATTGCTTTATACAGATCTCAAAAACGTAGTAATTGTTGCTGTTACCTTGACACAGCCCACAGGGAGGAGAACTCACAGCACGGAGAGATCAATGTGGATGTGAGACTGTTTTGAAAGTTCAGAACCAAGAGGAAACGGCCAGCCCATCTCCTGGAGAGAGCCTGAGGATCTGGGACAGCCTGAGCTTCCAGCCCTCTGCCACTCTGAGCACTGGCAGCTTTGAGCAGGACCTGGGTAAGGTGGCATCTCCCAGAGGGTCACTCGGTGCCCTCCCAGAGTATTTCTGGTGCTGTTCCTTCAATAGAATGAACAGTCCCTCACTGCGACAGAATTCTTGCTGATGGCTCTGGCCAGGGCTGAAACATCTTCTGGGGTGAGGGGGAATTTCACACAGATGGTTCTCTTCCAGATTTCGAAGGTGAAAAAGGGGTGCATAAAAATTTGTCCCCTCAACATCCATGCATAACCTAAGAGATTATATGGAATTATTAAAATTCCATAAAATGCAACAGAACCTCTTTGCCTTTTCCATGCTGTGCTGTCGCAGGTGTGAATTCAGCTCACAGTGACAGCTCCAGATGGAACAAACCCCATTTAGCTCAGAGACATTTCCAGCACCTCGAAGCTTCACCTGAAGGTCTCAGAGCCTTACAATTAACTCTTCATTATGACCCCGTCCGAGCAGCGTGGGATATTGTCCTGCTTGGACAGCAAGAGACATCAAGGCACAGGACATGGGCAGGGTGCAGGGGGAATGGAGGATGTGCTGCAGGGTGCTCGGGGCTGGCCAAGGGTGCAGGGCACGGCCACTTCTGCCCGGAGCCAAGGTTTGCACGGAAACAAGGGAAAGTTTGTGGCCGAAAGGGTTAAAAGCCGACCAGTGGCGTGCAGACCGCTCTGTCTGAAGAGATCTTTGCCTGCTCCCACCAAACAGGAGCAGATGGTGCATTGTTTTAAGGGCTTTTCAGAACAAAAGAACAAGATCAGATAACCTTTCCTCAAAGAGGGTACTTACAAAAAGCCTTTGCTCTTATTAAGGATTCTTCATTGTTTTCCTCACAACATTTTATACATCATATTGGATTTTGGGGTGGTGGGGAAGCCAGCATTGTTTACTGTGCTTCTCCCTCCCCCCCTAGGGACCAGGAGGGCATCTTAGACGATTGGGCAGCAAGGCCGTTGTCTGAAGTGTTTTACCCTAAGCCAAAGACAAGCTATTTATTTACTATTAATAACTGAGGGCCCCAGTTCTGCAATTCAGCCATCCACTATTCACCAGAGGAACAATAGGAGCTGCTGCCTCGTGTCTCTGCCAGGAGAAACCTTCCCCTTCCCTGAGCATTTTCAGGAGCTGCCAGCCCGAGGCCGGACTGGGAAGCAGCGCTCCCACCACGGCCACGCTGCGGCACAGGAGGCACAGAACTCAACACAATGCGGGGTTGAAATATGGGTCACAAGTGGCTCTGTCAGCACCCCGAGCAGGGACATTCAGACCCGAGGCTGCATTGTCTGCTCCGAGGCATCACCCAGCAGTTGGCTCTGTCCTTTCACAGGGGGACACAGGAGTCACCGTGCACACGCAACATAATGAGGTGTAATTGTACAACTGCTGCCAAATGCACATATTTACCTTTCAGGGGGACACACGTCACCTCACCACCCACTGCTGGTGAAATCAAAGAAAGATTTTCTGTAGTAAACACACTTGGCAAAATTACAAATTTCATTTCAAATGTATTAAAGCAGAGAGGAGATATTCACAAAGTATTTGTTTACTGCCTGGGGTAAGACAGTGAACTTGTCCTGAATTGTGGAATTTTCTTTTTAAGCACAACAAGTAAAAAACCCAGAATTGCAAATCCTATAAGGTCGTGCTGTGGTGAACAAAAGTTGTCTCCACAGGTACTGATGGGAAGTATTTCACATTGCACTCACATTAATTTCTCATCAGTTTAGGCACAAATCTTGGTATAAGCAATGAGCTGATAAGGAAGGGCTTTGCATATCACACCACAATGTAAAATCTTTCTGTGATTCCTGCCAAACCACCAGGGCTCTCCCACAGGGAGATGAGGAGATGAGCTATACTTTCCTTGCTACTCCAGCATGACCTCTGAATACAGCCCACACTATCCAAATTCCTGTATTTCTACTAAATATGAGAAATATACGATTTTTAAAAGCAATGACATTTTGCCTGTGCCCCTTCCTGCAGTTTAGGGAATGGCCTTTGAGCCAGACTGAATGAGCCAGAAATCTCATTTCATCAGACCAGAATTTTTGTTTCTTTTTTTTGTGTGTTTGAGATAGCAACATTTAAGCTAAAACTAATTGTTATAAAAGTATTTTCCATTATTCCTGAAATGCAGAAATTTAACCTGAACTAGAAGGAAAATGTATTTACATGTATCACCTTTTCCCTAAACTGCTCCTTGACATATTTTCTTGCATCACTAGAGGGAGCTGCCTTCTTGCTTCTGGACGAGGGAGAAATTATTAAATTAGTGGAATAAGCACAGAAATGTATCAGCATGGCTTCAGCTAATTGTTCTCTGATGGAGAGTGTTGAGCTCTTGGGAGCTTTTCGTGTTCCCTCCCAAATCCTAGGCTGTGATTTGTATTTCCCACAGCTCCAGTGAGCTCCAGCCCTGCCTTCAGCGAATGGCCTTTGAGCTGCAATGATGTTGTCATTGACTGAGAGAGTTCAGAACAATTGATGAGGAACAAAAGGAGCATCCCAGGGAAATTCAGGATTCTGGTTAGGTCCAGGCTCAGACCCAGCTCTGTTGCTATCCTGAGCCAAGAGCTGCCCTGCAGCTCTGTGTGAGAAGGGGCAGCAGCAGGGTGAGGCACTGCCATGTGCTGCAACATCTGGCTGGGAGCTGAACTCAGGCCAGCCCTCCACACCAGAGGATTTAGATATAAACACAAAATATGCAGAGCACAGGAGCAGCACAGGCCACATTAATCCCCTTGTTTGGTAAGCAGCCACTCTGCAGTGACAAGTGGGATACCAGACGTGTTTGGAGAGGAGAGAAGGACCTGATTCAGCAGCTCTGGAAATACAGATTCTCCAAGGTACTGCAGCCCATGGATTTCCTGAGGGAACAAGCAGAGCCTTCATGTTTGGAGCCTCCTGCTTGGGCATTGCTCGTGGCTCACAGGTCTTGCTGAAGGGCCAAACTGCCTGAGCTGCATTCCTCAGCTGAGATCAGGAGTTACCAGACCTCTTTTCTTCCTCCCCTTTTACCTGTCATCACTGCAGCTCCTTTCCTGCACAGAGTGCTGAAATTTGGGTGGTATTTCACCTTACCTGGAGAGCACCCTGGAATAACAAAGCAATTGAGCTAACACAATAATTTTGGAGAGGGGAAGGGCTGCCCAAATTGGGGCAAATCCTTCTGGATCTGCTGCTCCACTCCAGAGCAGCATTTCAGGACACTTTGCACCACATATTCCTACACCTCCAGGCAGTGATGCAGACAAAGTCGTGCTTACAGCTAAAGTTGCAAGTATGCCTTTTTATAATAACTGGGTTGGTCTGATTGCTGACATGGGCAGAAAGAGAAAAAGCTGTCCTTGAGTAAAGCAGCAGTAAATGCTTCTGCCTTGCTTCAAGTGATTAGAAAAATGAGACTTTTAGCCTGGCTTTTTTAATTATATGTCAGGGAGATTCTACAGGGCTTTGCCGAGATTCTGCAGGTGCAGCGGAAAGTGATTTAATAAATAGCATTTTTTTCACAAGGCTGAGTGTATGCACGTTGAAGCTATCTGGGTAGGCAGTAAATGCCATTCATCATCACCTAAAAGGACGTGAAGTTTAGCCAGATGGTATTTTCTTTAATGCAGGATGTTGCAACACAAGAAATGCATCTGGAAATAGCCACAATTAGGAAAATTACATTCAAAAGGAGGGAAAAGAGATCAGAGCAAACTTTTTAATCACTTTGAGGTCAATACCACTGGTTGGGCTTTGGTCAGAACAAGAGCATTGTTCAGTTTGAGGCACAAGTTGGAAATAGTTGTCAGGTTTTAAATTATATCCTAATAGATGATCATATTTCTGACTGGCCCAGATATTAGTATTAAAAGCTACTCAGAAAATTTACAATAAACAAAGTAACTTTTTTTGGAATTACCTTATTGGTTGGTATTGAAGGAGCTTTTGAAAGTGCTGTCTGTGGACCCACTGAAGAATTGTTCACTTGTCTTTTTTCTATTGCATTGCTTAAAATCACTAATAAAACTTCCCTATACAAACCCCAGCTTTTTTCCTCCACTCCATTTTCCTAAATAGGTCATTGCACAAAATCATCTCTAGTTTTAACTATCAGCATTAAAAAGTCTGACTCAGTCCTCAAAATTAGAAAGACTGGCTAAAACAAAAATTCTTTCTAAAAAGATGAACTCTTAATTTGGCATGTCTAGATAATTTTGTATGATTTTGCCTTTTCAAAGCACCCTCCTAAACCAGGAAAGGCCCATTACCAAAATAAAGCACAAGATTTTTATCCAGTCTGTTGACTGAAAAGGAGGGGGTTAAGAGAAGCCTGGTATAGTACCACTGTAGGAGGAAAGTGAAATCTGCAATCAAGCTGTTTATAAAAACAGAGCAGTGTTCTAATAGGAAATCTGCACCAGGCTCAAACATTTAATATTTTATTTCGCTCACACCCACATAAACACAAAACCCATCCTGGCATGCAAACAAGCCCACATTTCTGCCCCTTCTGTGTTAGACCTTTCACTCTATAAAGCAAAAACAAACTCTGCTTGTCATGGGCTTATCCTGCACCGTGGAGTTATTTGGATTCAGGTGACCTGGATAGAGACAGAGATTTTATCTGAAGTTTCCAAGTCAAACCTATTTCTATTTATGACCCACACGTCAATTCTTTTATGACTCTGGTTGCTGTGACAGTGGCACAGCACAGAATAAACACACAACGTGTTTGCATAAGCTGAGCAATTCATCTGAGGAGCTCAAGCAGCCAAGAACATTTTAGTGGTAAACATAACATCAGCTGCAGTGTCACACACAGGCAGGGGAGGTGCAAGAAGGAACTAGCAGTGAAAATGTGCATCTGGAGCAAGAGGGAGAACTTCCCCACTTTAAAATGAAAGATTATTTCCAGGGGTTTGTGTCCCCCTGTGACAAAAGAGAGAGGAGGAACCAGCCTGCATCCCAGCACAGATGGTGGGGACATGCAGGATGCTGCTCGAGTTCCCAAAGAAGTGGCCTTTTGTCACTTGGGAAACCTTGTCACAAGGCTGGGAAGTTTTTGTTTTGTGCCCAGTGGCTCTGATCCTGTTGGTGCAGCAAAGGAGCAGTGGGACCAAGAGTGATAACAACCCACACTCTGAAATTCAGGCTTAGAACAGGAACTGTTCCTCATTTGTTCCTCTCTCCTGGCATAGACCCTCAAATCCTGCTGGTTCCCAAACCTTGCAGGACTTTATGCTCACACATTTCTTGACACGATGTAGCTACTGACATCTTCTACAGTTATGGTAGAAGAAGTAAATGTATGCAGAGAAGTTATTTCAGGAATAAAGGCAGATGTCACATTTGGGAGGCTTCCAAAAATAGGGAGGATTTGAAAGGAAAATGCAGTTGGAACAATGTACACATTCCCTTTGTGATGGTCCCCTAAACTTCTGCAGGTGGGGGAGATTTTGGTGCCACAGAGCTGGAAGACAAACACAGGAGCCACCTGGACATTTTGAGGCAAACCTCCCTACTACTGGCTCACAAATTGAAGGTCAGTGGGAAACCTGTTTAATGAGAAAAGGGAATTCCTGTTCTGCTGTCCCAGGTGGAAAGGTGCTCCCTACCCCCTGATTCAGGTGTGCTTAGGCCATAATCAGTTGGCACCAGCTGATCTGAGTCAGGTTTATAAACCCCATGGACTATAAAAGTGAGGTGCCAGCCCTCCTTTGCTGTTTAGCTCTGGTGGGTGAGGTGTTGCTGTGCTGCTGCCAAAGCAGCATTTGTGCTGCTTGCCCAGGGCAGCAGGATGTGGCATGAGCTGCCTGCGCAGCTCCTGTCCTGCCCTTTGTCCCCCAGCTCTCAGGTGTCACCTGGTTAAAGATACCATTTATAATGTGTCATTTCCTAACACAGCTCCAGCAGAAACAGCAGCTTATGGTGCTGAGGGAGAAAGCAAAGCAAGAGGTTGAGGAAAGCCACAGGTTTTTGAGGGACCTGCTGCAGCCCAGTTCAGAGGTAAGTTATGATTTCAGAGCCTGGGTTACCACCTCTAGGCCCTGACTCTCATGAGAGCAGTTCTAAATACACAGCAATTTGTGAGCTGCTGTACCACCTTACCCTCATATCCCCACAGAGTTTTCTCCCCGCCCATTAATTAATCACCTCTTTAGGAATTGTTGGCAGAGGGAAAGCATTATCTACAACCAGGGGCTTTCCAAAGAAGACGAGGAAAAAAGGTTTAAATGTTTTGCTTTTCAAGTAAATCATTGAGGTGTGTGACAACTTCTGTGTGTGCAGGGCAGCAGGAATTCCCAAGGCAGTGATCCTCCTGTCACAAGACCAAAGCATGCAGAGCAGACACAGAGAGGACACTGGCTGGAAGGTGACCTTGCTGCTGCCAGGTACAGGAGGCAGGATACAGTGAGATGCTCCAAGGATTTGGCCTGTGTTTGACTCCATTATTTTGGGGCACTAAAATAATTATGTAATCTATAATTGTTTTTTACTCTGATTTATGATCAAACCACAGTATTAACACCTTTCCAATGTTGTGGGAGATCTTGCCATTTTAAAAAAGTAGAAAGCCCTCTGAAACTTGTATGAAAAGGATAATTTTCTTCTTTTTGCTTTACTAGCATACCCCTGATTTAAATTAGAATATTGTATATGCCCTTTTTTATGTTCCTTTAAAGTGGCATAAAGACTCGAGCATTGCTTCCAGGGTCTTATGCATGCAATTACCAAAAAGGCACCTTTACACAGGTAAAACTTTCAGTATTACATAAAAATGAGCAGCATTCAATCTCCATGGAGGACTTGGCTGTGAAAGCAAGGAATTGAAATAATATCTCTGACTACAATAGGAAAATATTTCCTTTTTCTTACCTTCAGTAATCAAGAGATGGGTTCACTGAGACACTCTGTATTGAAGACAGAAGGAGATCCCAGTCCCATGGATCCCAAAATATTGGGAGAAAGAAAACCTCGAGGAGGAGGAGGTTCATATTGCTCAGTGCATCAAGGAGGTGAACATGAAGTTAAAGGATTTAGTGGTATTGGGAAAATGCCCCATTCAACCTGGAACACAGTTTTCTAATTAATTTTGACCTAAATATTTATGTTCATTGTGCATATTGAAACTATGGCCATTTCCTTTGTACTCCTGGCCCTTCTAAGACAATCATGTTTGAAGCTGAGAGTTATTTACCCTATTGATGGACCCTTTTTTTGATTTTTACCTGTTTATCATGATTTCACTGGTAAGGGAGGTTGATGTCCATACCTTGCTCCTGGAAGTGATCATCTGAGGGATGACTCCTCCAGCTCCTGCTGAGGGCAGTGCATGGGCTCGGCTGATGAGTATTTGCCAAAGGCACTTTGAGTTCAGGAATGGATGTTAACTTGTACTGGAAGAGTCAGTTTTTTGGTCTCGTTTTTTCCTTTTCTTTCAGATATTTTTTTTGGTAGCATTAACTCTTTGCCTTGGGATCTCTGCCAGCAGATCAAAGGCAGTCACTGCACACCTTGAATCTGTTGTCATCTTGGATGAATCTGCCCCATGGGACGACCTGGGACAACCCTGGAGAGAGCAGAGACCAGGACACCTCCAACATCCAGGTAACACCAGCTCTTGAAACAGTCTGAGGGGTGTTTCTTTCTCTGGGCTGTTGGTTTTTTGGTTTTAGTCCCTCTATCAAACCATTCACCCAATGACGCCGATACTCTTCTCTATCCCCAGCGGAGCGCAGCCATTCCACACTTGGGAGGTTCCAGCACCTTGCGTGGTTCCAGCCTGGCCGTGGTGGAGCAGTGCCTGAGGGCAGAGGAGCTGCGGGCTCGGCACCAGGCAGTGCTCCTGCAGCTCCGGAGAAAGGCTCTGCTGGAGAGGGCCAGGGCCGAGCTGGCCTGGCTGGGCCACCGGAGACGGTGAGGGCACGGCCGCTGGAGGCCTACTAGGCCGCAACTGCTTTTCCTCCTTTGAGGGGAACGCAATAAATATAAAATCTTCTTAGAAAGCACGTAGCAAGTGAAGCATGAGGAGAGGAAAGGAGCCTGCATGGTTTTAGTGTCTCCAGAGCAGAGTTGAGCTTCTGTTGTGGCCTCCTCTGTGGTGCGAGGCACCGACTGGGCTGAGGAGCCCTCAGGGGTGGACGGCGAGGGGCGTCCCTCAGGGGTCCTCAGGGATGGACAGCGAGGGGCGTCCTTCAGCACTGGCCACTCTGAGGAGCTCTCAGGGATGGACAGCAAGGGGCGTCCCTCAGCACTGGCCACTCTGAGGAGCTCTCAGGGATGGACAGCAAGGGGCGTCCCTCAGCACCGGCCAGTCTGAGGAGCTCTCAGGGATGGACAGCAAGGGGCATCCCTCAGCCCTCAGGGATGGATGGTGTGGGGTATCCCTCAGGGATGGACGGTGCGGGGTATCCCTCAGAGATGGACAGTGAGGGGTGTCCCTCAGCACTGACCAGGCTGGGGAGCCCTCGGGGACGGACGGTGCGGGGTGTCCCTCAGCACTGACCAGGCTGAGACACTGTGAGGAACCCCCCAGGGCTCAGGAGATTCCAGTTCCTTCAGGAGAGGTCCAGGCACCGCAGCCCCAGGTTGTTGAGATGTCTTCTGAGTGCATCAGAACTTTCTGCAGGGCCTTCCATACCTACAGCTGCTTTGAGAGGAGCTTTGCTCCCATCCATAAATTCAAGGCATTTAATGATCTCACTCCAATTCTCATCCTTATGGTCTCCAGTGTTCTGGAAAACCTGCAAGACAGTACTGGAGCCTTTGCCATGGCAGAACAGAGGCACAAAATCCTGATAGAGCTGAAACGGGAGCAGGTGAGGCTGCACTGAGAGGAGCTGGGATTCATCTCATATCCACAGGGAGCTGTCTGGAGTTGCTGGAGCAAGTGGGATTTGTGTTTAAAAAAAAGAAAAATTACTTTGCATCCATTATTCTGCATGTTTCCTACATACCCACAGTGAGGTGGGTTTTGTGCCAAAGTCAGCAGTCTGTAAATCTTGGATAAAAGAAAACATCTTTTTTTTTTCTCTTCTGCTACCTTGCTGTTATTGTGAATTTTTCTATTTATGCCATAACAAACAGGTCATATAATGTAGGTTTCCACTGATTTATGCTTGTGATGTTGAAATATATTAAATTAATCTGACAGCTAATTTTATAGTCTGTTATTCCACTATGCAGGGTTCATAGTTATACTTGGTAGTCAGAAAATTTCTTTATGTAGTGCAAGCCCCTCCTTTAAGTAAAGGAATCCCTAGTGCAAACCACAAGCACCCTGTAGTTTTGAATGATCTGAAGAAAATTCATTTTTAAAGGTCTCACCACTTGACACCCCATCAAAATATCCCTTTACCTGTCATGAGTTTTCACAGGTGGAACCCCTGTTGAAAAATAAAAATGCAAATTTTTTTATAAAAAAGGAAAAAGCCTACATATTGAATTTCCAGGTGTTTTGGGATTTAAAAGTGCCTTATGTTAAGAAACATTGTACGTATTTTTGAGTATGGCTTTTTGTTACCTTCACTCTGTTATGCTCCTTTCTTTCCCTGCTTTGTGTAGGCAGAAATCCAGCACCTACAAAACATCCACAGGGCAGCCCATCAAGAAAGGAAGCTTTTATTAAAGCAGCAGAGAGAAATCTTAATGATGCAGCACTCAACAGCACAACTCCAGGGAAAGCTTCACAGTTTTGTGGGGAAGCAGGAGGTTATGAAGTCAAGGAGTAAAGACAGTTGTGTCCAGCTAAAACATAAAAAGAACAAGAAATATGAGGGGTAAGTAAAACCTTTCTCAGTGGTTGCTGGAACTGAGACCAAATCCAGTGGAGAAGATGGAGACAGGTATGTCCTAGATAATTATGTGAGCTTTAGATACTCCAAAGAGGGAGTTTATGATGATAAATTTTTAAAACTTCTGCGTTCAAACAATGATAAATCAAGATGCCTGCTTATCATTCTGTCCCAAATGGCAAGCTCCTCAGGGCACCTTTAATGGTGCCACACAACTGCTAATGATAGTTCATGTTTTCATGGTGGCTTTTAACTACAAACCCAAACCACTTTGCAACTATATATTAATTAGGCTCCACAATACCCATATGGAATGAGTAGAAATGTATTGATTTAATTGGTGCAATTCACTCCTTTGTCACCCTCTGGCTCTGAGCCTCTGTATCACTCAGCCCCTCTGTGCTTCACTGAGGATTTCACTACAGAAGGATTTTGTGGTACATGGGACTAAATTTGAGGCTCAAACTGAAGCACAGAGGTGTCATGTAAAATCCTACAGTGAGGTATAATTCAGGAGTTTAGTCAGACTGAGAAATCCCCAGGAGCTGTATCCCCTGCATCCCTGTCTGCTTCCCACTGGGCTGGAGGAGCTGAGCAGCATGAATGAGAGCCCCACACTGCTCAGAATAAAAATCTTGTTTGCTTCAGGAAGAGAAAAAGCAGTTAAAGACATATATTTATCTATATGAATTAAACTCCCCTTTCATTCAGTGTTGCCCAGAGCTTTAGCAGGGTGGTGAGTCAGGTTTATGCATTTACTTAAGTCCCCACAGGGGAAGGCTTTCAAATAAATCCCTGCATGGAACTGATCTATAATTCATGGTGTTATTGATTACAAGTCAGAGAAATATTTAAAAGGTTTCTTGGCTGTGCTTTCACTTCTTATTACTGACAAGGCTGCTCGTAGGAGAACAGTGAATATTGGTGTCAGTCTGGAGCAGCCAGGGGCTGGTAGAACTCAAATGCACCCAAACTCTGGCTGATTGTCCATAGATCTGTCCTGTGTAGGAGTGCAGAGTGATGATTATGCTATTTATTCACTTGTATGAGTATGTTCATATTTTATCCTGATTAGGAACGAAGTATTCCATGTCTAACTCTTTACAGCTTTTCTCCTGAGATCAAGGAATCACTTCTGCAACAGCAGAAACAGGTGGAGTTCCCACATTTGGAGCAGTCCCTTAATGCTCAGGATAATGTTTTCTTACCTCTGGAACCTAAAAACTCATCTGGAGTGGAACCCATAGCCACACTCATTACAAGAAAAGGCCAAAAGTGTGTATTTCTGGTAAGGACCACCTCTAGAATTCCATTAATACCTAAAGAAAGGGTGTTCCAGATTATACTTGCCTTAAAATAGGGCCAGCACAAGACTCATTTGGCACTTAGGAACATGAGGTCAAAAGAAGTGTGTTGGTTATATGCCCTTTTTCCTTAAGACATTAACTCTGTCTCCTAAATATTTACATTCTAGGAATCTCTGCTGGAGGAAAAGGCACTTCTTTCAAACCCTGATCCTAAAGATAATGAAGATTTTAATCCATGTGGAAGAAAGTACCCAGTGAAAGGCTTGGGGATGCTTCCTACTTGGTGCAACTTATGCTTGGTTCAGGCAGAAAATACTCTTGAAGGAACAGGTCAATCATATTTAATGCTATTATGTCCAATCTGTTTGAACTACTTCAATCAAATTTTAATCCAGACAGAAAGAGAGACAATCTTCTCATTTATTACCAAAGTGTCTTGCTCACTATAGCCAATGTATAAATCACTGCTGGGCAAGATGCTGGGGATCTCTTAGAGGTTTATTAAGAGAGATGATTATACTGCTTCCCCAGAACAAAATAATAACTTGCTCTGATTGTGTCATTAACAATTTGCTCTCTTTTGATACAGTTTTTCAAGAATTTAAGGCTGTTTTTTTTTTTTAAAAGAACATAGATCAGTTGAAGATAGACTTGGACAGGACATGCTGGAGTTATTTTTGTTTCCAGGTTTTATCCTCAGTCCATATTTCTTACTCCTAGTAGGACAGGTTAAAAAATAAAACTGTCTGTTTATATACGAGTCAGTTATATCATTTACATAGTTCTGGGTATGCATAATCTCTGTAATATAAATATTTACATATTGTGGCAATATTTCCTATCTGTCACTTTTCTAATGAACCATCTTTCTGTGTTTCATAAAATTAGAGAATATCCTGATTTGGAAGGGACCCACAAGGATCATAAAGTCCAACTACTAATTTACTCCTAGATATCATAGTGAGGAGCATGATAGATCTGTGTATCCTAAGTGATCTATCAGCAAGCTCTTCTATTTTTTTAAATGCTGATTTAAAAAAGAAATTCTTTTAAATGTTGCAGTTAAAGAAGTGGAAGTGCCTGTCCCTTCTGAGATCCGTCAGGTGGATGCCAGTCAACATTTGAAGCATTTGGACCATATTTCTCATGAAGCTTTTGATAAACTAAATTTAGAATCATTTTCTGAAGGATTAACTTCCACCAAATCATCATCCAAGTCAAACAACTTCTTTTTGAACAGTCAAAGTGCCAAATCAGACTCGTCTCACTCAGAATTTCAGAAAGTGTCTGCAGTTTGGATCAACATCTCAAGAAGTTCCAATTCAGACCCAGAATTAGAGCTGAAACATGGAGAGGACAAGGATGTCAGTGTCCCAGAAGAGTTTGTCTCTGACAGTGGTGATGTGTCTGCTAATCTCTCAAAAGAGATGCCAATAGCAATACGCAATGGAAAGGAAACAGCACCTAGTGACAAACACAGTGAACGTGAGCTGCCTAAAGATGGCAGAGCTGAGACTTCATCCCTCTCCCAGAAACACCCCAGACATGCCTTGGATCATGGCTGCACTGATCACCTGCTTTCTTTCATTCCAGAAAAAGCAAATTACTCCAGAATGGAGTCAGCACATCCCTCCCAGTCTGTAAACCCTTCTGAGGGAGTGGGTGAGCCATACCTGGGTGCCTCACAAAGCTGCAGCAGATACAAACCCTGTTCTCAGGAGATTCCAGCCCTGGGTAATGATACATCTGCCAGCCCTTTGTGCACTGATGCAACCTCCAGTAGTGGTAAGGGTCTCCCTCCAGCTGAGGAGGATGCCTTGTCGGAAATGCTGTGTCCTGTGGATGAGGTATTATCCTCTGGAAGTGCTGACTTGCCATCCTCTAACAAAAAGGATTTGTCATTTCCAAGTGAAGATCTTCCTCCTCCCCCTTTAGGTGCAGCTGCAATGAAAAATGGTGATCCTGCCTCCAGCTCGGATGATTTCCCATCTCCACTGGAGCAAATGACAGGCTCAGAGTCCAGTCAGGGCATGGATGAAGATATATCACTGGAAATGGATGCATTACCCCCATTACCTCATAACACCATGCCTGAAGAATTTCCCCTGCTCAGTACAGAGACAAGTGGTGCTTTTTCAACTCAGGATGGTCATCTCCCAGAACAATCTGCATTTACAGCTCTTTCCAGCTGTTTATTAGAAAACCAGCATGGAGAACAGGAAATGCTTTTGCAGCACTTGGAGTTTCTGCCTGTGTCCAATACAGATTCTTCTGGTGGAAGTAAAAGTTCTGAATTCCCAATAAAGCAATGCAAAATGTATGAAAAGTTGGCCAACACTGAGGAGGACAGTGATGACCCATTGTCATCATTTGAAATTGGGGACGGAGTGTTGGTAAGGCAGAGCCAGCCTGGAGCTCTGATATTCAAAGGCCAGACTCATTTTGGCAGTGGCCATTGGGCTGGTGTTGCACTGGACAAAGCTGAAGGTGACAATGCTGGAACTTATGAAGGGGTGAAGTGTTTTGAGTGTGCTCAGCACTGTGGGGTCTTTGTCAGACCTGATGAGATTTCACACCTATTGGGGGTTAACAAAAATAATCCCAGTTACATGGGGAATGAAGACTCTGAGGCTTTCCATGGTGATGAGGACTCCCTCAAAGGAGACTGCAAATATTCTGATGATGAGGAGAAAGCAGAAGACACAAATAGTGCAGGAGGTTCAGAAGTGAAAGAAAACCAGTCTGGGTTACACAGTGCCTTGCTGTCTGGAAAAGGACAAAAGTTTCCCCATTCCAACCAGAGTAACTGCAATGAATTCCCCTGTCAAGAGAACTTAATGTGCTTGGGATCAGATAAAGAAAAAACAGAACTGGCACACATAAAACAAACTATATTTGCAGATGCTCTTCCAAAGAAAAGCAAGACAGATGAGGTAAACACAAGCAAAAATATTTGTTGCTTGGTAGAGGATCAGAAAAGAATTAAACTTGCTGATGATATTGCAAGTGAACTCACTAAAAAACTTCTGTTTGACATTTTAATTGCATTTTCTGAAACAGCTCAACACAAATATAAAAGTGCCTTTGAAAAAGACATGATGAATTATGGCAAAGGCCTAAGGCAAGAAGGCAATCAGAAACCATTCCTCCTCAAAGAAAATTCAGTTGCTGCCTTATCTGAGCCATCAGCAAAGGCTTCTGATGTTTTACTGGGTGATTTTGATATGCTTTGCACTCATGATTGTCACACAGTAACAGACAGAATTGTAACTAAATTTATAGATGATGCAGTTAAAGAATATAAGAAGATTAAAAGAAAACACAGATCAAAAGCAGACAAGGCACTTCATTTATCTCCAGAGACTTCTCCAGCTACTTTGCCTGTAAGTACAGTGAGAAAGTTTTTATTTCAATGTTGGCCCTGAAGCTGAGTCTATAGAGGCAAGAATTTGTGTGGCCCAGTTTTTCATCATCCATTAAAATTATATCAGTGTTAGGAACCAGATTGTTCACTTCATGTGACCCATTCCTTATTTAAGGAATTATCCTGTATCCATTGGATAGCACATGTATGGTCCAAACAAAGAAAATGTGACTTCTTTATTGGAATTTGTCAGTTGTCAAAACTCATAAATTTGTATAAATGTCAATTTTTATTAACTTCAGAGCAAACCTGGACCTTTCTCAGCTCATCTGGCTGACTCCTTTCCAGCTCCTGGCTGTGAGGAAATTGCTTTAAGGGTAGTGATAGGGAGAGCAGTTCCACATTTAGAACAAAAATGTTGTTAAATGTCCAAAACTTTGATGGAACTCCAGAAGTGTAATTCTAGTTCTGAATTCTGCCAATTACAGTTAAAATAGATTTGATTTTTTTTAATAATAGATCAGCAAGCCTTTCTTTGAGCCCATGAATAAGATGGTTTAAAATGTAACTTTGATCAGTTGCTAATAATCTCAATACCAAAATATGGAATATATCATCTGTCTTTTTCTCTCTTGAAGCTCCTTTTAAAAATCCTTGATGCTGGTGTTTTTGGAAGCTCTGAAGATTTTGATCAGCCTAATTCTGACCAAAGCATGCTGGTGAGACAGACACAAAAGCAATACTTGTACAAATCAGACCAGTGGCACTCAGCTCCTTGGAAGAAAACTGTGGAAGTCCCTCTTGTGATACCACATAACAGTTCTTATGTGAAAACTTTATCTGCATATGCTGTGGAAGAATTATGGACCCCAGAGAACATAAATTCAAATTTCAGGAACATCAGTGTGCCAGAGGATTTGGAATATGATGATCTCCCTGGGAATGATTTGGAAGCAGAAAGCAAAAGGATGTATAATCAGGTATTTTTAAAGCACTAACTGTTAATTAACTTTTGTAGTTTTGTGGTGTTCTGGTGCCAGTGTAGGAGCCAGGTGTGTATCTGACTTTGTGGTGGTCTGGATCCTTTCACTCCATTTGCCATTTTCTTCTAAGGGCAGCAATGGCTGACTGGCTAATGGAGGATGGAGCTGAATTGTATTAATTTTGTATTTGTTTGAGGGGATCAGCTCCATGATTTAATGGTGGAACAATTCCTGGGGAGTGGGGGAGAGGGGAAGAAGGAGAAAAGAAAGACTGAACACCTCGAGGAGGGAATTTTTTGAACTCAGGGGCAGGGGGCAAAGGAAGGGAACCAAAGCCAATGGGAAACAATTGATGGGAGGGAAACTAACTTACAGGATCCGTGGGAGTGCACAGAACATGAGATACATAATAAATTCCTCAGTGCAAAATAATAACTCAGTGATACATCAGTGCAATACAGCATTCTGGAGGCTGAATGAATGCTAAATTACATTAGCTAATATGTAATATTATTCTGGTTGTTAACACTAAATATAACTAAAGGGACAAAAAAAGGTGCTACCAGGAGTATTTTGCAATTTGCTGCAGAGTAATTGCAGTAGAATAAATGTCCTTGCAGAGAATCCAAGGGTTTGCCAGAATTCCACCATAATACCTTGGATACCTGACCCAGTGTCTGGTTTGGGTCAGTTCAGGAAAAGCCAAGTTCCATGGAAAGCTGGGATCCAGCTCTCCTGACTCCAGTGTCCTGCTGTGTTTGTTACAGGTTATATTTGATTTGAGCCGGGAGTTGCTGTGTGCACAATATCAGGTGACTGCCAAGCCAAATATGTTCCCTTGGATGAAAAAAAATGTGGGATCTCACTGTTCCAGGGATCTCTGCATAAGGACAGATGTCAGGGATGTCAAGGTACGTTCTGGCAATGTTAGGTACAGGAAAGAGCAGATACTGCAATGGCAAAAAGAAATGTGAGATTTGTCAGGATTCTGGCACTGAGGTGATGGGAGAAGGAACAGTAATACTCTGAAATGTCTGATTAAATACAGACTGAGCTGATTAGTCAAAATATTCCATATGTATGGAGTTAAGAATGGGAATGGGCCTCAAACTCTCCTAATTATTTCTATTTTGTGTGTAACCTCTAAAGTAATATTATGATTAAAATGTGTTGATTGGCCAAGATCAATCCCCTAAACTTTGGGATATTTCTGGACTTAAAACTGGATCTTCACACTGGCACCTGTCACTCATCAGGAACCTTCACAGCACCAGAATTCTTATGAGGAGAGTTCTTTTCAGCCTTCTTTATTTTGTAGACGTTTGTTCAGGGTGAAATTATTAAAATAATGAACCTGGAAAAGAATGACTTAGAAATGAAAAGAAAATTCCTAAATATGACCAAGTATGGAAACTGTAAGAGAGACAGAGTGGACCTTATTCTGGTAAGCAGAATTTCCAATGGGGATTTCTTTATTCTAGATTTAAACTAGAAATTCTCATCATTTTGTGAGGATCACATTTACTTAACTTCAGAACTTCAAATTACTGCCTTTTTAAAATTTGAATTAATAATCCAGTATTTCCAGTTCACGTGACTGGTTTAAATTAAATAAAATAATGATGCAGATGTAAATTGTTGGATTAAGTGCAGTGTCTCAGTACTTTTGTGAAGCTCCTATTTTTGCAGTAAAAATTCATTTCCATGTCATATTTTAGATCCAGGAGCTCCGCAAAGAAGAATCTCAGTGGGCTTCCTATGGTGATGATGAATTCACAGTGAAGATGAGGATGACTGAAGCCATATTTGATAGTTTGATCCTTGATACAATCAGAGTTCTTAACAAGATTTATCTGAAAAGAGCCTGTTGTAAAGGTGACTGAGAATGTTCTTAAATAGACAAAAGAGAGGAAATCAATACTCCTTTTATATTGGCAAAACTGAAAAAAATCAAGATTTTGACAAGGAAATTAGAAGCATTTCCTCAGCATGGGAATTGTTTACTATGCTAATTGCTGTGGTTCCACCTATTTTTGTATTGAGAAAATTAAGGGTTTTCCAGTTTTTTAAAATAAATACTGTGCAAATATTTCTTACTGGAGTTCAGAAACTGTTCATTATTGAATAATTGGAAAAATGTGATCTCTTTACAATCTATTCATTTAGAGTGTCTTTTAAATAAAATTTAAAATCAGGATCAATAAAGATAAATTGTACATAAACTTAAGATTTAAAAAAATACAATACTTAAAATCTGGTTGGGAACAGAGACATTTTATGTTTGTATTTTTAAATATGCTTGTCTTAATTGTTTTTGTACTTGTTTTCTGAATAAAATGAGATACACACAGCTTATTTTGTTTATTTATTTTCCCTGAAATCAGTTAGAATTACAGATTATCTTGTACACACTGCTTTTCTTAGCAGTGAGTGGGTGCATACTTTTGTTTTGTTTTTCTGGGCACATTAAACCCTCCCTGCTTGTTGCCATATGAACAGAAATAAAAAGGCAACTTCTGCCCCCAGCACCTCAGCTGGTAATCTTATCCTAGAAACTATTTTCATGTCTTTAGGGGTACATTTCCTTGTCTCTGATTTTATCCTCATGGATAAGTTAATCCACATAGGTTACTTGCTTCCTTGTTGTCAGTTTAGCAGAATTTAACTCAATTTTCTTTTCTCCTCGACTCGGAGTGTTGGACACAATGACAAATCTATAAATTGCAGCACTCTGGTTTTTCAGTTTCTTCTCACTCTGGTTTTGCAGCAGCAGGATCATTGTGTTTGGAATGAAATCTATTAAAAATATCACCTCAGATATGAATAAATAGCTGAAGGATTTGTTTGATTTTTGCCCTGATGTTACGCTGAGGCAGAGACCCATCAGGTTTGCAGTGAGGGTTGTGGGTGAAGCCTCTGCAGGGAAGGACACAGCCATAAACTAGCTCCTGCTGATGAGAATAAAAAGTGTGTCCAGAGAATATGTCAGATGTATTTAATATCCCCCACCATTCTGTGTTCAAAACCTGAGATTCTGGCACCCAGATATATTGACCTGTTCACTCAGTGGCAAGGCTTCAATATCAAGATTACTCTCCTTCAAGGTCTAATATTTTGTTTGCCTTGGGTTTGATCAATATTAACCTCCTGGGTCAATAAATCTTGATACTAGCCTCAAGAGGAGTCATTATCTTTCATAGAAAATGATTATTTCTCAGTTAAACCCTACATTTAATTCTCCTGTAATCCATCTCTTTCATCTTTGTAGATTTAACAATTCTTCTGAATAAAATGTGCCCTAAAGTATCTTAGGCACTGCAGATTTTTAAAATCCTAATTAGCAGCTGCTACAAGGTTTTTCAATTCTTGGAAGCTGCTGGGCTCTGCTCTTGTAGCCATCTATATTGTTGCTTGCTGTACCCAGGAAAAATAGAGACAGGAAACACCAAAGCTGGGATGTGATACGAGAAACCATTTAGGTCATAGCTGTGGATATGGATCAAAAACTATGTGCCTGAATATCTTTAGATTTAATGGTCAAATAAAATAAAGGGTCGAGAGAAAGCAAAAGTGCCAGAATTTTACTCTTGTACTGCTTGTGCGTGTCTGGCCACAAGCAATGATAAATTAAGTTCCAACCCTGAAATCCCCCGATGGGCCTGAAGTAAGAATTTAAACCCCTTTGTTCCCTACTTGTTCGTCAAGGATTAAAAGGAGTGTTTCTGAGTAACAGAAGCAAGAATAATCTTTCCAGAGACCTCAGTCTTTCATTATCTGAGTTTTAAACTCCTCTGAAACCCTTCTCTGGGGACATCGCTGAGTTTCTTCTACTCATTAATGTAATGGAAATTCTTGAGCCCATATTTAGAAATGAAAGGAGACTTCAATACTGGGCCAGAGCTGTAAAAGGTGCTAAAATCAATTGCTAGTGCACATCCTGAACTGATGGAAAGGGCAGAGCTTCTATCAAACTTTCTTTTATTGAAGCTCCGGTTTGAGGAGAGATCACTTTTCCCTGCCGAGAGAGGTTCTTTGGGATCAAAGAGCTCTCGACCCAAAGGCTGCCCTGCTTTCATCTCTGCTCGGCGAGAAGATTCGTGAAGTTAAAACTTCTTTTTCTGTACCAATTGTCACATGAATTTGGCAGCCGAAGCGGCTGGAATGGGTAAGACTGGGAGGGACCGCAGTGGGTCATGGAGGGGAAGCTCCCTGCTCCAGCAGGGTTATCCCAGAGCACACGACACAGGATTGTGTCGCGATAGATCTGGAATATCTCAGGTGACATTCCACACCCTCTCTGGGCAACCTGCTCCTGAGGGTGGCCACTTTGAGTGGCGAGCGCTTTTCTAACGCTCGGAGCTTGTTGGTTGCTCTCTGTTTCACGGGTGGAATCAGACATCAAAGAACATTGTTTTTTAATAAAAATAAAATTATATATTCCATATTTTGCTCAGGGGACACGGAGAGTCCCTGCTCCCATCAGTGACACCCGACGGTCCCTGCTACCCTGAGGGACACGGACAGCGCCCTCAGGGGCACCGACAATCCCCGCTGCCCTCAGCGGTTACGGGACGGCTCCCGATCCCCTCAGAGGACACGGGACAGTCCCCTCAGGAACACGGACAACCCCGGCTCCTCCCAGGATCTCGGGGCAGCCGCCGCTCCCCTCAGCCT
>VZTB01002858.1:132646-156557 GCA_013397245.1 Thryothorus ludovicianus | reverse complement strand
CTGCTCTGATTGTGTTTGGTGTGTGAGCATCACCCTCATCCTCTGCTCTGGTTGTGTTTGGTGTGTGAGCATCACCCTCATCCTCTGATTTGGTGTGTGAGCATCACCCTCATCCTCTGCTCTGGTGTGTGAGCATCACCTTCATCCCCTGCTCTGATTGTGTTTGGTGTGTGAGCATCACCCTCATCCCCTGCTCTGATTGTGTTTGGTGTGTGAGCATCACCCTCATCCTCTGCTCTGGTGGTGCCAACGCAGCCAAAATAGCACATGGGACAGGGCAAGGGGTGGATGGTGGAAGCACACCTCCAAATTAAAGGTTTTGAAGGAGTCCAGGGATGAAGCATCACCTTGCATGCACACAGCAGTCCTGCTGTAGTTTTGCATGTTGGTATCCCTGTGTACCTGGGGTTTGTTTAGACTGAACTCTTGGAGGCATGATGTTCATCTTCTAAATGTTCTATAAAGAGAGCAGCTTGTTTCAGAGGATAAACAATAAATGCTGTGGTACTGGAGAGGCCGTGCACATGCTTGATTTTTATCTTGCAAATTCAGTGTAGTGTGGATGGGCTCGAAGGGGAAAAGGATCACCAGAAAATAATGCAAAAATCAAGCAAAAGTGATAACCAGGTTTTCAGATTTATCAATCAGTGACTTTAAAAGTGATGGTGGCCTCCACAGCTTATGCTGAGGGACCTGCCTTGCTGTCTCTTAGCCTGCTCAGTTTTTTTGGCAGATGCTGAAGTGTTTTATTCTATTTGTAGATGTAAGGAAACAAACAGGCCCCTGAGGTATTGATTAAAGTTCAGTACTCCTGCTGGGGAGGAAACCTGAGATCAGACCTGTAGGAAATGTTATGCTCAATACAGCAGTGTAAAAGGCTTTTTAACTACTCCTAATTTCACATTTCACCCAGGAGATGTTTCCAGGATGGATACAGCAGTTTTAACACACTCATGGTTTCACTTTGAGAGAGACTGAAGAGCTCTGGCTGTTCTGTGACACTCTGAAAAGCTTAAACAACTCACATGGAATGTAGGCACAGTATACATTTAGATATATGGAAATGGAAACCCACCCTAAAATAGGTCCTGATGAACTCATCACATGCTGAGGAATTGTGATTGATGAGCAAAAACTCAAAAGCAGAGAAACACAGAGCAGTCATGGTTTTCAGAAGCACTTCAGAAGCTCCTTACTTGCATAAGAGGTTTGTTTATAAACCAGTAACTTTTTTCTGCTTAATTTGCATAAGTTTATGTAACATTTTCTCTGCTGCTTTAATCTGCTTGTGGCCAAAATAATATTAGATCTTCTTCTTGGAAGTAACAAGGAGGTCTTTGAGCACAGCAGTGGGGAGAGCATGAGGAGCCCAAACTGGCCAGAGATTTGGTCAAAATAAGACAGGGATTTACACAGAATTACAGCAGTGTGATACCTCTGTAACTTCAAAAGACTTCTTCAAATACATCTTTTCTTTCTCACTTGCAGACGTGGTTAGCTGCAGATGCTGTTATGCACTTATATCACTGCAATCTGTTAAAGGCCTCTCTCTCCTTTAATCCATTGAGTTTTTCTAAAACTTTCATTTAGAAAGTGGATTTTGAGTGTTTGTGGACATTGGCACAGCCAGCAAATGCTATTGGCTTCTGGTGCTATTTGTCAGCCAAATGTTTCCATTTTCAAGTTGGATGAATGGATTTTAGGAGACTGAAAACAGTCACACTTTTCATTGGTGGCTTCATCAAAGAAACCAAACCCAAAACATTTTGCCCACTTAATCTGTCCCAACATTTTTTTTTTTTTGAAAATATTTACCCATCTGCTAGGATATTAAAGGATATCCTTGAGGATGCAGATATTACATTAGGGAACTCCTAGATCACTGGGGTTATGTTTGCTGATTTGGTGACCAAACAAAATCCAGTTAAATTGGTGCAACAGCTTTGTCCAAAAAAGGCCTGTACTAATAGACTTAATTTTTATTTTGCTTTTCATTTGTTAAATCTTGGCAATACTACCATGGCAGACTTCACAGCAGAACATAATCCTCCTGAAAAATAGGATCAGTGTTTGCCTTTGTGTAATTTATGTTTTTATTTTGATACTCCCTCTCAGAACAAGCTTTAAGCTCAGTGCTGCTGCTTTCCTAATCACACATTTCATTTCATTACAGCAGTGGCCAAAGTGGCCATTAGAGTTAATTATCCTTTTTCTGTCTAAAACATGATTAAGTCTATCCAGAAAAATATCCACAGGCTGGAAATATGTGTAGTAACAAACCCTTGAAAATCCCACACAGGACAACCTGTGAATTATGCACAGATGCAGTTCATTCCTCAGGATTTGGAGTAGCTGTCCAAATGCAGCAGGTTTTGTTTCAAATCCAGCAAGAATGGTTTCCTCCTGGAAATTGTTCTTTGAACACATTTGGTGGGGAGCTGCAGTCACCTCGTCATGGTTCAGGAAACAGCCAAGTGTCAAAATAGGCACCTCTCAAGTAGCTGTGAGATAGAGGTGCCTGTGATGAGCCTTTTGCCTCCCTGACTGAAACTTCCTGCTGGAAAACACGCAGGTTTATGAAAATTAAGTGTATTCCTTGTAATTCACTGGTCGATGCTCTGTGGCATTCCTCACGTGGGAGGTTTGACCCACCTGCAGGATTCCAGTTTGTCCAACACAGTCCTGTCATTCCCTGGAGCTTGTTTAACATAAACAGAGATTGTGTTGGTTAATGCATCCCTCATCTGCCTCCTTCCCACAGTTTGTGAGTCAGTGTTTCAAAACCACGAATGCTAATTTAAAATTAATCAGCATTTTAAAAAAAAAAAAAAGCCAGCCCGGTGCCACAGTAACTCCAGAGTGTCTGGCTGTGCACTCCAGCAACTCTGGCATCCCTTGGAAAGGACCAGCTCTGTTTCCAGCAGCAGGAATGTTGAGCAGCACGCCCCAGCTGGTGCTCTTTAACCCCAGTGTTTAGCTGGGTTTTGCTGCTGCTTTGTTGTGCAGGGTTTATTTGCATTGTGTTCAGAGAGCTCCTTTTCATGGCGTGGAGGAGGATCCAGACAGGTGGAAAAAGGAGGGGGAGTGGTGAAAGTTGAATGAAGGAGATAACCAGAAGCCAAACTTTCCTTTTGTGTTTTGCATTTGGTTTGGTGAAACGGGCTGTTGTGTCCTTTGTGCTGCTGTGAATGGGTGCCCATCTGCTCCTGCGTGTTTGAGGGCTCTCCTGGTGCCCGCTCAGCTCTTGCCATGTTCAGCACAGACCTCTCCATCAGCTGCCCCTCCAAACACCAGGAAAGGTCAAGCTAAATTTCAGAGACCAGATCTGTCCATCAGCTCTTGAACTTGATGAAGCTTTCGTGCTATTTGCTATAAAAGCAGGTTTAATTTTGCTGCTTTTTTTTTAAAGTTTTATTGAGAATTGTGGGGGACCTTCAAATTCTACCCACGGCTGGTTTTGATTTAACTTCACTTTAAAAAGCAACTGTCTAAGGCTTCTCCTGGAGTGGTTCTTCCTTAAAGTGATTGCTGCAGCAGAGCCTGGCTCAAAAAGATAAATTCCCAGTAAAAAGAGAAGGAAAAAGCTGTAAGTTAGTTGAAAGCTTTTATTGAAGTTATATAAGCATATTTATGGAAATCCTTGAACTCTTGTGGTTATTGCTATAAAGGAAAGTCAGAGTGAAGCTCAAACTCAGCTGTTAAAACACCCTGGTTAAAACTCAGATATTTTTTGGGTATAACTGATGTATTTCTGACCAATACTGCCAGATAAATACAACTTCCAGCAGACACTACACGAGCTGAGGGTTTTGTGTAATTCTGAAGCCTCTCAGAAAATTGCAAGTTGGAGAAAAAGCAACTTCTTTAAAAAGCTCTAATACAAGGTGCCATCAAATTTATGGGTTTGTAATTGACAGCCACGTGGGTGAATAACTGTTGGATGAATTTTATTCAGTTATATACATTCTATTTTATGAGCACAGCTAATGGGAAAAGCTGAGGAATTCAATCCAGTTCCTTGCAGGTGTTGGGTTGGCCCTGATTTCATCTTCCTGGATTCACCCTTGGAACTGCTGCATTGTGTGCTGGGATTCCTCTTGTTGAGGTGCATGAAAAACACTGATGCAGCCAAGAAAAACAGGGAGGTTTTAGTTATTTTAAAGATCAGTAGATTGTATTACACTGGGGGCTGGAAATGAATGGCAAATGAGAATCGACCCAGGCTGGATTTTTATGCCACGGGAATCTCTCAGAGTCCTGCTGCTGGTTTCCATGGGAAGCAAGGTAATTCATCAGCTGGGATCTGTGGTCACTCCTGCTGAAAATTGAGAGATATCTTTGTTTGCAGACTGGGAATCTGCAATTAGAGTTGGAGTGCTGGACTGTGGGGAAGAAGGGAACTATGAGACGTGCAAAGAATACGGGATTCACTATTACCCAACTTTCAGGGTAAGTGGCAGAACATCCTGCCTTAGGCAAATGGTGCATGTTTTATAGCAATTAAACTGTGTCACTCGTTGTTCTGTAGCTGGAGTTTTGCTTTGCTTTGCTGAGAAAACTGGAGAGTCAATAAAAGATTAATTTGAGGGATTTTTTGTTGAATGCAAGGGCTGATGCAGCTGTTTTGAGCAGTAATTCGGTTCTGAATCTGAAAAATTCTTATTGAAAGAAGATAGCATTCTGTAAAGTATCATGTTATCACATGTATATAACCCCTAGTTTCAATAGATTTATTAGATAATAACCATTTATGTAAATATTTTTCAAATTCAGATGTTACAAGATTATTAATGGTTTTAGTTCTGATGTGTGAAAGTAAAGGGAACAAATTGAAATTGCGTCATGAAAACATCTGATTGCATGACCAAGTAAAAATTTACCCTTAATCCTTCACTATTTTTGTGATTACTTTCATAATATTTTTCATAATAAAATTCTTGAACTGCCTTTTAAAGAGGATGCCACATTAGGTAAAAGTATCTGCCATTGTTCATCTATAAGTCTAAATACAGTTTTTACCTTCTCAGTCTGTTTGTATTAATCACATTATTAAGTATGGGGAGAGGGTTGAATAAACTGTTTATGATGACAGGAGAGGAAACAGGAGATATTTTAATGTAGGATTTGGGATCTTTTACCCTGATAGTAAAATCAATATTTTTACTTTCTTTTACTCTTCAAAATTTTAGGTGTAAATTGTGATAGCCTCTTTATTAAACACTGAATCTTTTCCATTTTATTTTTTGTAGCAGAAGGCAGCCCAGCTCCTTTAGATCTCCTGTTTAACCACTGGAGGGAGTTGGGAAAATGTGAATAATGTTCCAAGTGCACACACAGTTGGTAGCACTGATTTGGTGATCAGTTCATTTGTGTTTGGGTTAATGTTTGCAGTACAGAATCAATAAACACCACTGAATTATGCATTAAGGTATTTTTCCTCTTGCCCTCAGCAAGGTGAGAAGCAGATTTTTGGAACTCATAGGCTAAGAGGGAAAACTGTCTCCAGACCAGATTAATAAAAATGTTTTGTAGTTGGAGCTGTAAAAGTAAAAACTCTTGAAAGCCATTTTTATTCCTAAACTGGGCTTTTTTGACTGATACAGTGACTTTTCTTTTCTCCTACACAGTACTTCAAAGCATTTACAAAGCAGTTCACAACTGGAGAAAATTACCAAGGTAAGAACATTTTACTGTAAGAAATTCCCAGAGCAGTTTTCCTGTCAGCCAGAGCTGTGTCACACAAGCAAAATCCCTTTGCCTGTCAATTCCTTTGGACAGGGTTGGACACTAAATAACTCTTTAAGACTGAATATTTCAAGTACTCTGTGAAGTATTAATCAGAATTTTAGGCAGGGAAAATATTTCTTCAAGAAACTTAGGGAAGTTTTGGGGTTTATTTGGTTTTTTTTATTGTAGCTCTTAATTTTCACAAATGGCTTGTTAATTTTTTTTTAATCCCTTTTTTTCCCACCACACTCCTCATCAGCACGAGATCCAATTAATTTGCTCACTCCTGACTCGGGTGCCTTTTGATCCCTCAGCCAGTCACCTTTTCAGAGGGTGACTCCCTGAAAATAGGCTTATCCCAGAGTTTGACAGGATCACAGCTTGAGGTGGTTTGTCTGGGACAAAAGTGATGTTGTCCCTTTCTATGGATGAACATTTCAAAGGCCAGAGGTCAGGGGAGAGACCACCTGCACCATTAACCCTTCCTGTACAAGAGAACTTCAGCTTTACCTTTTAGGCATTTGAAGTATTTTCTGCTTTTTAATGTGGTTCTTTTAAAACAAATAAAATATTCTCACTCTCCAGTTATTTCCTCCTCTTGTTCCATGGCTTTGTGGCCTCTTCATTTATTAGGAATTACATGCCTTGGCAGATTTTAATTTGTGGTTTATATCCTGCTGAAGTTGCCCACAGTGTGAAAATGTTCAGATTGAGAATCAAGCATCATTTGAAGAGAAAATCAGCAAGGCAGGCAGATGGATACATTTGGAAAAGTCTTGAGGTTTTACTAATTTTGGGCTGGGATGACAGCTTTATAAATATGATCTCACAGCAACACTAAAATGAAATCCTACAACTAAACCCTTAGTTCCTTTTCTCCAGCTAAGTTTTATGCTGGGTTTTGAGTCTGAATTTAAAGCAAAAACCTGACCCAGAAAAGCATGAGAAAACCCACATGTGAGTCATTTTTCCCCAGTTTTCTGAGGGGTTGTGTTTTGTTGGAACCTGTTGCCAGCAGGAGCAGACCGAGAGCTGCAGACGCTTCGTCAGATGATGATTGACTTCCTCCAGAACCATTCCCAGGAGGTGAGGCCTCCTGCTTGCCCACCACTGGATCCAGTCTTGTAAGTTCCTTTTCAGATGTAGCTGCTCTCTGTTTACTCAGTTAATTAAATAAACTGTAGAAGATGAAAAATGAAGTGTTTTTTTTTTTTTTTACTGCCAGTTCTGCTGCGAGATTGTAAAAGAAAATTCCACAAGTAACAGTGGGTGGATTGCTTTCTGTGCTAAATTGCTTTGCTTTTCTTCAAAGGTCCAGTGATCTCTCATCTCTGTTTGACAAGAGCAGCCACCACTACACAGCCATTGTGTTTGAGAGCAACAGCTCCTACGTGGGCCGAGAGGTAACGTGGGGCCTGTGACTGTGAATGGCTGTTACCATAAACCAGCTGGATTTCAGCTTCTTTAGCCAAGCAGCAGCTCTCTGATTGCAGCACCAGAGCAGGTCACACGTGTTTGGGGGATCATAAAACCCAGGGCTTTTATAGGGCTGTGGTGTTCACTCACACAGAGGAACTTGTTTGCAAAAGAATGTGATGTCATGTTCACTTTTTCCATTCTTATATTAGTACAACACTAATTTATCAATTTCATTCTCAGCACAATTTTCTTTCAAGAATTTGAAAGATCACAACAAAATACTGCCAGATTACATTATTGTTTTTTTACTACTAGAGAACCACTCTTAGTACTCATTCTTCTGGCCAACTATTTGTAGTAATCTAATCCTTCAATTCCCTTTCTTCACATATAAATTTTGGGAAATTAAGGTGGTAACATAAACTTATTTACCCAATTCAGAAACACAGAGGAAGTGGAAGCCTTTAGGTTTTGCTTCCCAATAAAATATTTGATTTGGCATCATTTTCCCACATAATGAGCCTGCTGTTGCTTTTCTCTTCCTGCTAAGATCTAGGATAAGTGAAGAAAAAAAAATTGCATAATTATCCAAGCATAATCTGTGTGGAAACATCCAGTGTCTGCAAAATATTTCTAATTAGATTTGATGCTGAGATGGCCCAAAAGTGGGAATCACTTTGGGATCAGGCTGCTTCCAGGTGTTTGTTCTCTGGAAGCTGCTGTGGTGATGCAGGTGGGCATTACTGAAGAAATGTGAAGGTTATAAAGTTCTTCAGCTTTTTATCACATTCTGTTTTTATTATCTACAGTTAGAGGGGGAAGACAGAGTCATTTGATTAACACAAAGTGGATTCTGCTTTCAGGATAAAAAAATGTTTGCTAGTGTTTAGTAGTATTTGAGCTTTATGGAATGGTTTAGTGAAACAGAAAATAGCATTATTTTCATATTTACAACACAGACAAAATGAACAAACCTTCCCACACTGCTGAAGAAAAGGAGGCCCTGTGTCATCACAGATGGAAGGAAGGAGGAAAAGACCAGAATAGACCAAGAAAAAATAAAATAAAAAGAAGGAAGATAGGAGTAATAATTTCTAGAGAAGAGTATATCTGCTTTAAGTGAAATTATTTATGTGCACAGAGCAGCCATAGCTGCATTTCCTGCAAACAGCTTAATGATGCCCTTAAAGGATGATGCACTTCACCTGTTTCTGTGTCTTGTCCTGCAAGATTGGATATTCCTTGAACAATGTGTAATTCATGGCACCTTTTCATTACCCAGGTTATTTTAGACTTGATCCAGTATGAAAACATCGTGGTGAGGAGAGTGTTGAATTCTGATAAACCTTTCCTGGAGAAACTGGGGGTCACCTCAGTCCCCTCCTGCTACCTGATACAGCCCAATGGCAGCCATGGCTTAATTAACAAGTGAGTAATTAGCTCTCAGAGGGTTATGGGGAGGGTCACTTATAAAAATGTCAGGATTTGGTGTCCTGACACCTCATCTATACATTGTACTGACTGAAGTTGTGTGTTCCCCATCTTATCAATAAAAGACCTGATATTGCTTTTACTTACCACTGTTGCCTATTTATAGCTTTAATTTATTACTGTGATGCTTCTGAAAGGAAAAAAAAAACACCTAACTTCTGAATCAAAGTGGAAAAAATAAATGAAGCAACAAATTCTTAAGAAAACCCATTTCTTGTGTAACTGACTCTTGGCTAAACATTATTTGTTGTTATTTTGAAGGGAATTTCACACCCCTAATCTAGGTGATTTGTTATTCATAAATTGAACATTATTTCTTTTCACTTTGTATCAAAACAGGCCAAGCTGCACTAGGACTGTAAAACATAAACCAAAGTGAATATCTTGTTTTATAAATCATGTTATTTGCTTTGGACATTCACTTAGTCTGAGATTAAAAGTGATCTCTCTTTGTCCATTTGCAGTTTGAAGCCTCTACGATCTTTCTTTTCTTCATATTTAAAGTCACTGCCAGGTGTAAGGAAAAAACTCCTCTTGCCACTGCAGCTGCCTGCTCCAGAAAACAAAGAGGAGAGCACAGAAATCAAGGTGTGGAAAGAGTTTGATAAGTAAGTGATGCCCTTGATTTTTATCAATTTGGTTGTTAAAAATCACCTGCAGCTTTTTTCCTGCCACGTGGGAAGCTGTGCTGTAATTTATTATAAAATCCTAGTGCAGTTCCATGTTTTACTTCATTTCACTTCATTCAGTTCAGTTGTGAGCAGCTTTTCAAACAATTCACAGGTGAAATTGCTGAGGTATTTTGGTTTTAGCAGCAAATGTCTGCACTGCTCTGGAAGGAATGTTTTTACCAGAAGTGTTGTGAAATATTCAATTGCCTTGAAAATACCAAGGACTTATCACCCACCACCTGAAAGAAGTGATCAGTGTCCCTGAAAAAATAAATGGTAAAATACCAAGCTATAACATTTCTGTAGGAAATTCTCTGTGTGTGCAACACTGAAACAGTGCCCCACTGAAAAAGGCTTGTCAAATGCAAGTATAATAGAAAATACTAAAGTCACTATAAAAGATGTTTATCACCCCAAATCCTCTGAGGTTTATCTTCACCCTCTTTCCCTCTTTGAGAGAAGGATGCAAAGCTTTTGCAGAGAGATAATCCCTCAGCATCTTTAGATGGAAAAGATGTGGGACTGAGTGCTTTAATGTAATACTTATTTTCCTTTCTGAGACACTATTAGTGTCATCTTCTTTCAGTCACTATTATAAAATACTTTATATGGAACATTCTGTTAGCAAAACAACTTAGTTCAATTGAGCTGCTTTCCAGCAAGGCAAAATCTTGTTGACATCAATCTCCACTCCAAGTATCTTCTAAATAGGATTCTTTTGGAGAACCTCCTGCATTCATGTGGATGCCTCTTTATTTAAGAAACTTGAAGCAGAATTTTGCTGGTTTTTTATAATTTAAGTGAGTATTTTATCAATTAAGGGGATAAATTCAGAATAAATCTGTGGCTTAAATTAAATTATAGATGTAGTAGATTTGAATTATTGATGGTTCTGTCTTTTTATATGTTCTTTCCTGCATGTTATTTAGGAGGTGGGAGCAGCCAGTTTTTTCAATGATTGCTTTTTAATTCTGTTTTTTAGCAACAGTAGTGCTGCTGAACTCTTAAGAGAAGTGATAATTCTGTGAACCTCTGTTTGTTCAGTTCCATTGCTCTGTCTCACACTGCCTGAAAAGCACTGAAAGCTGGGGCTTTGTACTTTGTAAAGCAGATTTAGTTATGAAGATATTGGGTGGTGAGAAGGAACTTTGAAAATGTTTTATTTGGTTTATATGGTTTGCTTGTACCTGTCAGAGCTCTTTCTTTAGAGCTGCAGTGTTTTAACTCAGAGGGAAAGGACCTGCAGTGAAATTGCTGCATTTGGGAGAGGATTTCTAACTCAGTCCTTTCCAGCACTGCCATTTTCAGTCTTGTTTGCACCCCTGCCCTGTGCAGAGTCCCCTGTTGTTCAGAGCATGGCCTGTTTCTGTCTGTGGTCAGCCCAGCAGAGAAGCTGTAATTTCCTGACACCACAGCTGCAATTTCATTACAAGGCAAAGCTGGCTGGCACACAAAAAGTTCAGTCAGATATAAAAAAAAATTTTTTTGCTGTGTGGCTGTTCGTCAGTTGTCCAAACCCTGCCTGTGGCACTCAGAGCAATCCCTGCTGGGCTGGACTGTGCAATCAGTTAATTAAGGACACCTCCTCTCCTCAGTTTCCCCTCAGTGAGGGGAGAGGAAGGAGTGCCCAGGATTGATGTGTGTTCCAGGTCCAGGCTCTACATGGCTGACCTTGAGTCAGGATTGCATTTCCTGCTCCGGGTGGAGCTGGCCACCCACAAGGCCCTCGAGGGAGCTGAGCTGAAAACCTTCAAGGACTTTGTCACCATCTCTGCCAAGGTAGGCACTTCTGGGCTTTGATTATTTGTGAAGATGAAGTGACTCTGGTGGGAAATTTATCGTGGGGCATAAGTCTCTCAAAATGTCTCACACGGTGTTTAAGTGGGTGCATCCTCAGAAGCTTAAAATAGAGTTTGGTGGGTTTATTTAAAGGCTGTTTTGGAGGTTATTGTTTGCTGTTCTGACACACTTACAGGGTTAAAATGCAATTTAATTTCACCTTAGGGGGCTCAAAATTAAATAGAGCTTAAGTAGTCTGCAACATATTGAACAAACACTGTAAATATAGTCCATTTATCAGATTTTCAGGATAAGTAGCTATTGTAACTCAGTGGGATTAAAGCAACCTTTGTTTTTCATTCTTGACTTCTGGATTTCATTAATGCATCCTTGGCAAATGCTGTTCTATTTAGAGATAGCTTATGTCTGAATTTTGAATATAATTGAGGTACTGATTTTAATTAAGTAGGTAAAATAACTGAGCTATTGAATATAATTGAGTATTTAAAAATGCTTATGTGTTACATTTGCATGAAAAGAAAATATATGTAATATAGTGTGATATGACTTTTAAAAAATTAAAATAATTTTGCTTTACAATGCCAGCTTCCTGAAATGACCAATATATCTTTATTTTTATTCACTGTGCAGCTTACACTATGTTTTATTTTTAAAAAGTGAATCAATAACTCTTAAGGGAATAATAAGGCCTATATGAACCATTTCCAAATATCTGGGTTTATCTGAAAATCAGACAGACAGTTCCTTACCCAGCCAGCTCCCCCCTGCAGCCATCAGGGGTCAGAAATCTCCAGCTGGCCTCATTTCTTTAAGAAAACCTGGTGGTAATCTTTCCATCATATTATCCCCAAAACATCCCCTGCTCTTCCCCGTGGCTCCTGGCCAGCTGATTCCCTGGCTGTGGCTAAAATTAAATTGGGAATTGTGGATAAATTGGGAATGTTCCCTTCTAGGTGCCTGCTCATCACCTGCCTGTCCCACCAGGGGTTGCTGTCCTTTATTTGCATTTTTTTTTTTATCATGTGACACTTTCCTCACTGCTCTCATTCATGTTTTCAGGTGTTTCTGTTAGGAAGTTTTTCATATTTTTCTCCTGTTGATAGTGATGGTCAATCCAAAAGGCACAGAGGTCTCTGATTTCCCTGCTTGGGGAATTTTCAGGACTGAAATCCTGCTCCCTCTGGAAGGGTTCTGAAGAATGGAAGATATTTGACTTAATTCTGTATTAATTCCAACCCCCATTAAAGCAAAATTCCATTTCTGCTGTACATTTCCTCACACTCACCTGCCAGGCTGGGCTCCTGTCAGTCCCTGATTCCAGATCACTTTGGAAATCACTGTTACACATGGAAAGGAAAATGTTCTTCTGGACAACTCCTAAACTTACAGAAATCTGACTAAAAAGAACTAATTTTTGTGATTGATCTTCCAAAAACGAGAGGGATTTCAGACTCTCTGTTTCACTGAGGTGTTTTACTCTGTTTTGAGCAAAATTCTTAATGTGAAATCCTAGATAATGTCAAGTTGTTCTGTAGCATTCCTGCCTGCTTCATTTTAAACATTTTGCACAAAAAACCTTGAATTTTATAAGCAAAATCTGCTGTGAGATGGCTTTTTACTCAAACCAGAACAAGTAAATAATTTGCTCCTCAGAAAACAAAGTGAAGCATTTTACAGACAGCAAAAAAAACTGGATAAAGCCAAAAGTATCTCACTGCTAATGAGGTTTGTGCTTGAAAATATTTTCTTGGTGTTTTTTTTTATTTTTCTCAGCTTTTTCCTGGCCGTCAGCCTGTGGTGAAGTTGTTAGAGACCTTGCAGGAGTGGCTGGTGAGCCTTCCATTAGACAAAATCCCTTATGATGCTATCCTGGATCTGGTCAACAACAAAATGCGGGTAAGCTGTTCCCAGTTCCAGCATAAAACAGGGCATTAGGACAGGATGAGATTCCATATCAATCTCAGACATCACTTACTGCTGCTCCCCCAGTCATAATGGAGTTATAAGAAGGTTAAAATGAAAATAAAGTGAAATCATTAGCAGGAAAAAAAAAAACAAACAAACAGCACACATCCACACAAAGAAATTGAAATGAGAGAATTGAAACACACGATCCTGGCTGGGGTTTATAGGGAGCAAGCAATGTTTGTTCCCTAAAATCATCCCCAGGGATGCAGGATTCCCAGAGGGCATTTCTGACTTTGCTGTGCCTGCTATCAGCAGGATTCTCTTGAAGGGCAGAGTTTAAGTGATGGGAAATTTACCCACTGAAATGTGCATTATTCCTGAAGAGTTTCCCCAAATGCTCTCTGATTTCCCTGCTGGAATCCCATCCCACTTTGGCAAAGCCCTGTGATAGGGTTGTCTTTGCACAGGAATTAACAATTTCTTCCCTGTTTCTGTCTGAAATTTGGAAACCTCCTGTGTGTTTTAGGAAGAAAACAGAAACTTGCACTGGATTTCAGGTGCAATGAATGAATGGGTTTGTTCTAAGAAGAAATAATGCTGAATTTTACAGCCACTTTAGGCTTTTCATGTAAATCCTGTGCACCTTGTGGAGTAATAGGGAATTTGGAATGTGCCCAGGGAAGCTGTAGCCCTGTCAGTGTACAGGAATATTTTTGTATGTTGTGTTCTTCTAAAAAAAAAATCTTGACAGGTTAAACTCCTATGTGTTTTCTGTCAGAGTGATTTTGGTGGGTTTGGTGTCAATGGCTGAACAATTTAAATGAGTTTTATGATGATGCTTCAGAGTCTCTGGGACCATGAGGATTTTTTAAGTTGGTTTGCCTTAAGCATGGATTGCTTAAGACCAGCAAATCATTTATTGTTCTTTATTGTTTTTTATTGTTCTTTACCCTGGATCACCTCAATTCCATGAGACACATTTAGGGGCAGCACATACCTTAAATCCATCTCTTTTTTTGCAGATTTCTGGGATATTCCTCCCCAGGAAAGTCCAGTGGGTTGGCTGCCAGGGCAGCAGGCCAGAGCTGAGGGGCTACAGCTGCTCCCTCTGGAAGCTCTTCCACACCCTCACTGTTCAGGCTGCACTGAGACCAAAAGCTTTGGCAAACACAGGTGAGCAGCAGTTATTTTTTTATTTTATTTTTATTTTTTTGGTGTGTAAATCCTCCATTTGTGGAGGAGAGTGGCTGCAGGGCTTGCACCAGCAGGGGTCAGAGCTTGGCTGCAGCAGGAAGGTTTGGAAATGTGCTAAATGAAGTGTGTGACCCTAAAGCTGGGAGTAATAAAGCAGAGAAAGTTAAAAAAATAAAAGCAAAGAGAATTTCAAACAAAGAAATGTTGAGCTCCCTGAAAAGGGGTGGAAATTATTCAGGTTACCTGAGGTTGCACTGAGAATGGAATTTGAGGAAAATGAAGTTTAACCAGGTCAGTAGCTATAAAAGATGGACAGCCATTAGCTGATCCTTCTGTGATGTTATTTCTTAAATACTGAATATTATGACTGTTTGGGTTTGGTTTTTTTTTTTCAGCTGAATGTACCTGTCATTAATCTCTGCAGTGATTTACTACTTTGCCAGCACTCTGTAAAATTGCTCATTTTTAGACTTGCAGCATCTTGTGAAGCTGTGTTAATATTCTGGTGATGATTCCTGTTTAAGAAACGTGCTGGTTATAAAATCCATTTTCCTTACCCAATGGAAATAGAACCACTAATGCTAAAATTTTGGTTTTTATTCTTGCCAGGACAGTGCTTTGTTTGGTTACAGTTCTGTTTATTGTTTTCATTTAAAGCCTTTTAAATATCTTTTCCCAGGAATATGAGAATTCTACATGGACATCACAAAACTCAGAAATTTTCAATTTACCAGTTGTTGCTTGTATGTTAAAAAGGATTTTATTGTTTCACATTATAGATCCATTCATTTGTCCAGCATTATTTGCAGTCAGAGTGAAAATCCTTTCAATCTGAATAATTCTCCTGCAGAACAGGCATTTTTTGATTCAAATCATTCTGTTGTTTGTTTTTCTTTCTCTCTTTATTTTGTTTTTTTGTTCACGGGGCAGTAAATTGAATTTCTTCAATTTAGTGCATTCACTGCTGGGTGAGTTTGAGGTGTTTGTGCTGAATGATTTTGAGCTGTTCAGCAGGGTCCTGCGTAACTTAAATTTCCCCTTTTAGTCCCAAAGTATTCTGATTAAACCTAAAAAAAAATTCTTAAAACTTAACCACACAAAATTGCACCTCAAATTGTGCCTTTCAGGCACTAGGCTGAAGTTAAAAATACATTGTAGAACCTGAGAACTCTTTGGCACAGTTAACCCTGGCTGTAAATCGGGCCAGATATGTGATGATCACTTCTTATGGTGAAAGAATTGGGTCAGTCTGAGACTGTGGGATTATGTCTTGGGAGGTTTTCCTCTCCTTATTGCTTGTTTAAATCCCATCTACTAAAAAGCATGATGTACTCCCTAATCCTTCCCACCACAGGTAGGGTTTTATGGTTCTTGTCCACTTTAAAGATTAGGGTTACCCTGAATTGCAGTAGTTTGGGAGGAAAGAGAAAAGGAGGATTACACAATGATACATGGCAGATGTTAATAGAAGATTCATCTCGGGGCTGATAAAAGAAAAACAAACAAAATGAGCCATTTTGCAATTGTTTTCTTTCTGAAGCAGATGTATTCTCCTTGATCACCCCCTCTGCTCCAGGGCCTGGCACTCTGGGTGAACTCCCTGTGGCTTTCTTGATAAAATGATTTTATTGGGTTGTGTTTGATACATTTTAATGCTGAGTGGGGAAATCTGAAGCTGCAGTGGGAGTAGCAGGAGGGATCCAAAGGAACTCGGGGCAGGACTGCTCACACCCAGGGATGTGTAAAATCATTGGAGAAATCATTCCCTGAGCACACTTAATTACAAGAAAAGTGCTAACAGGATGTGTTGGTGTGAATAAGGCTTGTGGATTTTATAATAAATTATCTGGCATTTTTAAATCTATCGCTGAATTTGGCAGATTTCCCCACAAAATGAATTTTCATGGGTGTGCCTTTGTACTGGAGAACAGATGAAATTAAATTTGTGTATGAATCTCTTGTTTCTCCACAGAGAGAATTTGCTGGTTGTGTTTGTTGTCACTTTTTTTTCCTAAATACATATTTCAGTATAAATGGTAAAACTGTTCTGCCTGAAATTCGTTTCAACTTCCAAAATCATTTTCCAGCCTTTCTTTTAATGCAGTAATTTAATCTGCTTTAATCTCAGCTTTTATTTATACATGTCTGTTCAATCACAGATATTGGATGGCTGAGGAGAAATTGTTTCTTTTTTAGATTTTTTTTTGGGCTTTGGAGACTTCTTTTTGCTGCTGTATTTAAGAATATCTAAATAAAGGTGTTGATGACAATCTTTATATATTTCCCATATCTATAGCAGATGAGTGTCCTGATTTGAGTAGGTTTTGTTGATTTTTTTTTCTCCAAGAAAACAAAGCAATAGTAAATTACTCGTGGTGTTCAGCAGCAGGAGTCTGTAATTTGATCAATCTGCACCATAAAATGTGTTTAATTTGACAAGTGTGTGCTCGTGGTAACACACAGGACATTTTTAAATACATTTTGACATAATTTACTGGGTCAATTAAGCATGAATCAGGAATTCTGTGAGACAGAGATGAAACCATTAGGATTTCAACAAATTATAGCAGATTTTCAAGGCACTCAGAGATGTGAGGAGCTGCCTGAAAGGCCTCAGAGTTCTCAACCTGTGCAGGCCTTATCTTCCTGCTGAATTAATTATTCTTTTGCATTATCTTTAGTGTGAAAGTGTGAATGTTATGGAAAGAATCACGTGTTTGTGTTTATTTCAGGAGGAATTCCTGATTTATTCTCCAGCTCTGCAACTGCTCTGTGCATTCAGAGCCTGCCAAAAAGGCCGTGGAGTTAATGACTCTAATGAGATTGTGGTGCTCTTAATTCCTCAGAATTGTGGAGTCACAAACAGCCCTCCCAGGCACCTGGGGCAGGACTCACCAGAGGGGGTTTGATTCTTGATTTTTCAGTGCCAAAGTCACCATAACCTCAGTGCCTGGGCATGAGTATAGAGGTGAATGCATAATATAAACATTAATTTAGTTATTGGGCAACAGCTTGGAGAAAGTCTAATTCCACAGGAGTTGTGACGTACAAAAAGTGTGAATTTTGCATATTTTAAGCATTTCATAATGTTCTCTGATAAAAATAATGTCTAGGTTTCATTAACTAATTTTGGTTTTCCCCTTAAATTTTAAGATGCTCTGAAAGGAGAAATTTCACTCTAGAGACCACTTGACTTTTATTTGATTGTGGTGTTCAGGGTAACTTTGGGCACAGTTGTACAGACTGAATGTGTTGTGTTGCTATAAATTTAACACATAATTTAGCCACTTTAAACTGCACAAGTGATTCATTTCAGATGAGGGGTCAGTTCTGTGGAGCAAGAATGGAGCAAATTCTCCTTTCCCTGTCCCCCACTTCACTTTCCTGCTGTGTCTGTCCCTTGTAGGTCTTGAGGACAACCCCCAAGTGGTGCTGCAGGTGATGAGGAGATACATCCAGCACTTCTTTGGGTGCCAGGCCTGTGCTCAGCACTTTGAGGAGATGGCCAGAGAATCCATGGATTCTGTGAAAACCTTGGAGCAGGCTGTCCTGTGGCTCTGGGAGAAGCACAACGTGGTGAACAACAGGCTGGCAGGTAGGGGAGAGAAATTCTGAGACAGAGCTGGAAAAGAATGAAAAACATCATCCTCACTTCCACCTGGTGCTGGGTGTGAGGCTCTTTCTGGAGCACAAATCAAAGGAGCAATAAATGTATTTATTATAAAAAATAATTGCATTTCTTCCTGTACCAGTTTAGGGTTAAAACCTGCCTTTGTTTTGTTTTGGAAAACGATGGCAAGTGAACAAGAGGCTTCCTCAGGATAAAAGAGCCTCAGCTCTGGGCAGATCAGCAGCTGAATGAAATAAAATTACTGTACAAAGGAAATCTGTGCCCCCTCCAGATCCCTGTGTTTTCAGATAGACTGAAAGTGCTGTTAAAACACTGGTTGTGTTTAATCCATTCTGTTATGGGGGTATCAAGTAACTAAAGCACTAAAGAAAATTGGTTTCTCTTTGCACTAAATCCCTGTCTGCTGTTATGGATCTGGGTAATGCAGCATTAGTTACAATTTCAATATGCTACATTGTGTTCATATTATTCTCCTGCTGCATTCCCAAGATTTATGAAGAATTAAATACTGTTGTGAGTACAAAGAGTTTGCCTCTTTTCTCTGAGGAGGAAAAAAGTAAATAGTAAGAGATGAAATAAAAACATCCCCTAATTTTGGTTCCTATAACAGGCAACTCCTGTGGAGCTGGAGTTGCCAAGTGGTGGAGCAATGCACTTATTTAGAACATTAAGGTATTGGAAAACTCACATGGATATTGATTTAGGTGATGCAGCAGCCAGCTAAAATACCCTTTTAGTAAGAAGTATAAACACACTGGAATAAATAATAATGTTAAATTATGCTTTTTCAGTTTGCTAAAATTTCTCTGTGGGACAGTGATGTATTTTCAGCCTTAAAAGCTGCATCTGTATTTGTGGTGCTGAGTGAGAAATGATGTTTGGTCAATGAAAAACACCTTGGGCTGGGGGTCAGGAGGTGCCTGGATATGGCTCTGCCCTATTGAATTATTCCCTGTTCCTTTGGAAAGCACAGGATTTACAGCATTTCCCTCTCTGGCAGGAAAACACAAAGTAACAGGGAGTTTTCTGTTTGTAACCTTGCTGTAACACATTTTGTTTCTGCATTTTCTAGTGAAACAAATTGATTGCTGAGTGATCTTGAGGATAAAAAAAGCAAATTTGCTCTGTGGCTCGTAAATATCAACGAGACAATTTTTTTTAAATGTCTTTTGAATCCCTGTTTTACACAAAATCACGGGGAGGTTTCCTGCTTTTAAAAAGAATAAAAATAATAAAATGAGAATTAAATGTAAAGTTATTATATCTAAAATATTGTAAGTGCTAGTGTACTAAGCAGACAAATAAATTAGGGGTTTTACCAGGTGGAGATTTTTTTTTTTCTAAAAATTATCTCCATTCACATTTTGAAATGTTGGTTTTTAGAGCAAAGTGTGGATTCTGCTGCAGCATTCAGCTCAGAGCTGTGAGCATCTGAAAAGTTAAAATTAGCTCCAATTCAAGACACTGTTGCATATTTAAAGACTTGGATTTTGGCTGAAAAATGCATCTTGAACATGAGCATGGCTTTTAAAACACTGCAGACAATTTGTTCTGGTGGTGATGCAGAGCTGTGGAAAAGCAAGGCTGGCCTGGAATGGTTCACAAGACAGAAACATGAAAATGTCTGAGTGCCTGGCCTTGGAGCTGCTCTTGCAAACCAGGCAGAAAACAGGGATTAAGGAGTGAAAAGAGCAGTTTGTTTTGCACCAGAATTCAGGTTAACCCTGCAGGGCCCAGGCAGTTTTGTGTTCCTGCCTTCTAAAAGCAGCAGTTGCAGGATTTGGGCTTGGGATTGAAATGCTGCAGCTTTTTACTGTGAGAAAAGGGAAATAATTGTGATTTTTTTATTTTTTTTTGTTTGTAATTTGGAATGTTTCGGGTCAGAATTGCTGAGAAAACTCCCAAATTTGTGGTTGTCTTTGTTTAATTCAGTTCTTGTGCTGTGGCTTTTTATGCTGGAGGTGGGAAATCCTCCCTGGCAGTGTCTCATGGTGCAGCTTTCCCAGTTCTTTCCCCCTGACTTTTTTTTATTTCTATTTTTCTCCTCTCAATTAGGTGATTTGACTGAAGATCCAAAATTCCCCAAAGTTCAGTGGCCAACCCCAGACCTTTGTCCTGCATGTCACGAGGAAATCAAAGGACTGCACAGCTGGAATGAAGAGCAAGTCCTGCAATTCCTGAAATCCCACTACAGCACTGAAAATATTCTCTATAAATACACCGAGAGCCAGACTGACCCCAGTGACAACGAGCAGGGAGACACAAGGGAGGTGAAAGACAAAACCCTGCTGAAGAACTCGGGGGGAAATGGAGAGAACAAGCTCCAGGATAAGGAAGACCCAGCAGATCCAGGCTCCAAAGCTCTGGAGAAGCCGCTGGGAAATCCCGGAGCTGTCCAAGGTAGCGGCAAAAGCTCAGCTGCATCCGTGAGCCTCAGAGGGACCAGGCAGGCTGTGTCCTTCCTAGGGATTGGATTTTCCAACCTGGACATGAGTCTGTGTGTCATCCTCTATGTGGCATCCTCCCTGTTTCTGATGATCATGTACTTTTTTTTCCGGGTGAGATCCAAGCGCTGGAAAGTGAAGCATTACCGTTCCTCGGTGTAGGAGTACCCAGACACAGCTTTAATATTTATGATCAGGGATTTTATATGCAGTATTCCTTGTTTCAGAGCCCTTTCTTCCCGAGGTGTTTGCCAGGTGTTCAGCTGAACAGGTGGAGCTGGCCTTGAGATCCCCAGGCTTTGCCCAAGGCCACGTCAGTGTCCTCACAGGAGCGTTGCGTTTGCCCGTTAAGATTTTTCCATGACTTCCCACCAACATCCTTTGCTCATTTCCAGAGTAAACATTGCATTATGCAATCCACTGTGCCTGCTGGAGAAGGAAATTGGATATTGTTATGTGTATTTTCAAGTCAGGTGTTTGTTGTTTGGTTGTTTGTTTTTTTTTAATTCATCCAGAGCTGATTTCACCTCCCCGAGTGCTGAACTGTTCCTCTGAATGGTACCTTGGCTGCTTCACTGGGAGAAGCAGGAATTCTGATTTTTTTTATTTTTTTTTTCAGGAAACAAAGGGTTCTCTTCTGATTAAATCAATTGTAAACCTGTGTGACTTTCTGAGATATTATTTACATATTTAAAGTAGGAAGCATTCCATGTTCAAATCATTCATCCATTCTCTGGTGCATTCCAGCCAAGGGTGTGTGTGTGTGCCATCACTAGGGTGAGTTTTGGGGCACAATTAACAGCCTGGTTCTGACTGCTAAGTAATTATGGTGTTATCCAGGTGGAAACCAATCCTGATGAACTCCAGGAAAGGAAAACAATGTTTTTAGTGAAGGACAGCAAGATTTGTGTTGCCATTGGAAAAATCTGCAAATACTGAGTTTCTTCTGTTGAATTTCTCCATCATAAGAGAGCAATTAACCCTTCCCTTGGTGTTTCCAGCAAGAAGAAACCATGAAAACATGACAAAATCATCCTTGGGAGTAAGAGATGCTGTGATCCTGGCTGGGGGGGATAATTCACGTCCTGGATAGTGAAGTTTATAATCCTATCCAATGTAATTGAGCATGTTCTAGTTATCCATTACCTAATCTTTAGTTAATCCTAATAGGTTTTGGCCTCAATGTTTTCTCGTGGCAGTGAGTTCTCCAGATTAATTATGTTATATAAAAAGGCTTTTCCTTTCAATTCTACATTTGCAACTTTTTAATTTAATTGAATGTTTTCTGGCTCTTCTGTTACTTGAGAAGGAATAAGGAGTCTCTGGCCATTCTCTGCATTCACAGCATTGGTTGTGTCCTCCTCTGATTTCCCTCAGAAGCCCCAGCATAGAAAGTTTGAAGCCTGGCAACAAAAGAGCACAAAAACTCCACAGGGTTATTTTTGCATAATCAAATATTGGCTGTTCACACCATGGAGTATTCCTGATGTGTCTCTGCAGCATCCAACTGGAATGACAGAACTGGGATGCAAAGATTCACTGTCCCTTGTAGCTTAAGTTAATCAAAATAACACCCAAGTAGTTCTGAGGCTGCTGTGTCAGGAAGAAATCTCATTCCCATGACCCTGTCAGTCCAACACTGCAGAGGGGCTGGGTCTGTGCATGTTAAGGACCCTCAGAATTCCAGAATTCTGGCACCAGGAGCCATCCTGGGTCTTTCCCCTTCAGGAATTTACAGCTCCCATCATTGGAGCAGCTGGGCTTGGATATTCCAACACCTGCAAGCAGGAGAGTGATGGTGAGCCCGTGGGGGAAAGGGGGTCCAGGCTCATCAGGGCCCTTTGGTTTGGGCTGGAATCCAGGGAGAGATCCCAGGGGAAAACCTTGAGTTTTGAAAATCAGGTGCCTTTGGGGTGGCCTAATCTGGGCAGGTGTTCTCAGCCCACCAGCAAGGACACAGCTTTGAAAGAAAATCCAAACACCAGGAGAACCCAGCACAGCAGTGCTGGATCTGGAAAATTGGGCCAGATAATTCCTGCTGTCAGTGCTCACATTCTAAAGTTGAAATTCAGTCATTACTGCTGCTGTTTAGAATTNACCAGCAAGGACACAACTTTGAAAGAAAATCCAAACACCAGGAGAACAGTGTTGGATCTGGAAAATTGGGCCAGTTAATTCCTGCTGTCAGGGCTGCACATTCTCAAGTTGAAATTCAGTCATTACTGCTGCTGTTTAGAATTCTAACAAATACCTGGTTTTGTAAGCTTTGACTCATTCTGCTCGTTTTTGTCTGCACACGAAATCAAAAGGCCTTGGAGGTTTGTGGGGATGATTTTGCCATTAAAAAACAGCAAATGTGGGTTTGGAATAAAGTTTGGGGGTTTTGCTGCACACATTTAACTTCCACATTGCTGCAAACACAACAAAATGAATCAATACTTAAACCTCAGAGGCTTTTTTTGTCCTTTCAGAGTATGAAATTAATGAAATTAGGATGTTGCTTGTCCATGTTGGTGCTCCAGCTCTTGCCAGTGACCCAGCCAAGGCTTTCACTTCAGTGTCCTCACCTGGGAAGGTTTTCTTGACTTTGAATTCACTTGAATAAATTTTGGTTTGCTTGGGTTTATTTTCTGTTTTTTAATGACAAATTTACCATTTTATGTCTCTAACAATACAGAGGGGATGTGGGGATGCTGCCAGGGAAGTGTTTCTGGTTTAAAAATTGCCCCCAAGCCCCAGTTCCTCGATGCTGGAGGGTTTATTTGTGTGGTGTGAGGTTCCTGCAATGCCCCTTCCCTGTGGGAATCGTGCTGTGCTCAGGGCACTCACTTGGCCCTTTGTAATTTTGGAGCTTTCTTTGCCTTCAGGATGTTTTCAAACAGGAAATATTAAAATAAAAGGAGTAGAACGTGCCGGGAGTGACAAAAGCTGTAAGTGCTAAAAAATCCTGATGGAATAATTTGTGAGAAACTCCTAATTTTCAGTTTCCAGCAGTGCATCCATCCTGCTGCTCCTGCACAGAACAAGGTCCCAGGTGTGGTGTTGAAAATAGTGATGATACCATTTCAGTAATTTAAATGTTCTATTTATTTGAAGCCAATAACTTGACATTTCCAAGTCTGTTCTGGTTGGGTTGGATTTTTACCGTCTCGTTCCTCTCATGGAAAAAAAAAAAGTGACTGTTTTGTACTAAATTGTAAATTAATGTGCTTGTTTAAAATAAACTGCAAACGTTTGGGCAGAGTAGATGTGTTTGGGCTCTTTACCTGTGGTTGAGATTGTTTTGAGCTGAACTTGGGAGCCAGGACAGCTCGTGAACACGTCCATGATAAAGCAGATCCAGCATCTTGGGGAGGTGTATTTTTGAGCCCGGATTTCTCAGGAACTGCTGAGGAATCTGAACGAGGGAAGAGAAAATAAACCAGGAAGAAAGAAATGTTTGAGTGGGTTTGTTTTTATTAATGATTGTTTTTTATTAATGGCAGAAGCCCAAGCGAGGAAGGCCAGGAGGGCACGGGAGGGTGTGGAGGGAGGGATCAGCACCAGAGCTGGGGGGTCTTGGATGGCACAGTGTGACACCACGGGGCTGGCAGGTGCCACTGATGGTCCTGAGTGGGACACTGCCC